>VZSG01000348.1:600871-635941 GCA_013398315.1 Nothoprocta pentlandii | reverse complement strand
GTGCTGCTCTAGGTCAGTGCCACCATGTGTCCCCTCTCCGCCTCAGCACGGTGCCACCCGCTGTTTGCTGGGATTCAGGGACACTTCGGAGCTGGGAGCTCCCAGGAAAGTGATGGGAAAGGGGGAGATAAAGTTATTTATCCTTAAAGTTATTGCACTGCCTTACCTGAGAGCGGAGCAATAAGGTATATGGCACTTCTGCACTTGTGCTTGCAAGCTCTGGTGCTACGAGTCGCTAAACGAACGGCACCATTTGGTCTGCGTTTGCAGCCTGGCAGTACCGCTGCCTGCATGCTAAAAGCTGCGTGCGGGATGAAAAAAAAAAAAAGAGTGGTTTTGTCACCTCCTGCGCCATTCAAAATAAAAGAGGTTCTGATCTTCAACACAGGTTCAGAGGTCTGTTGAATTCATGGGTTAAAAGGCTTTTAGTAAGTCTAAATAATTTCAACTGGACTTTTCTGCCAGTCCATTTTTTGGTATTTTTTTGCTCCCACCAGGGATCAACCGTCCTGTTACCTGTGAAAATGCTAGCACCTGTGGTTGGGAGAGCAAAGCTGTTCCAAACCAAAATTGTTTTAAATCACTGGATTATCTGAATGCCTAAGCTGGCTCATAAGGGTTCCTGAGGGCACGTTAAATTGTCATTAAATTGAAGTTCTCTTGGGCAAACCCATAGATTTCAGTGAACCAATAAAATTGTCTGCACTGGTGCTGTTTAGTTCAAACTCTGAGCATCTGTATTCAAAGTATTTATGAAATACAAAGAGGGAAAAAAAAAGTGAAAAGTAGGAAAGGAAAGATCATTGTAAAAACACTGATTTTTTTTTAATCATATGTTGTATCCTTATCAGACAGCTGTCTAAGGAAGAAAGGAGCTATTCTAAGTAGCCACTGTAATACGTAAAGTACAGCCCAGCCTTTGGGCAGTAAGTCAGCCTCTCATTGTTGCGTGGAGATTACCTTTCGCTTCGTTCTCTGGGAGTTTTCTGACTGATTTTATAAAAATGAGGAAGGCCAAGCTGTAGCTGCCAGCACCAGGGTTCTCTCTATGTAACGTCAGTGTTTGATCATTGCTGGATACAGATTAATTAATCAATTACAATATGCAAAAAAAATGTAGTGACTTTTCGTTCTCTATAACACAAACATAACTTCTTATTTTAAAAGTAACACATAATTAATCAAAGATAAGCATGAGCTGCTGACTTTTATCAAGACACTCTTTTTTTCTGTTGCTTTCTTAAATGCAAACACTATTTATACCTAAGTATAGCAGAGACTGGTGCTATAAAATGCGGCAAAATAACTTTATAAATCTGTAAAACAAGTAACATAGTTGTCATGTTTTGGCATTGTCAACTTGCAGCCTGAGCTAATTCCTGCTGAAATTAGCGGACACTTCATCCACTGCAATGAAGAGAGGAATTACTGCAGCCTTCTCTGGACCAGGTGAAAACCTAGATGTAGAAGATGCGACGACTCCAAGACACAGGGAATATCACAGACTGATATAAAATTGTAGCAATTACAGTTAAACATGATTTCCTACTCATGACTTTTGGCATAAAAATATATATATATGCAAATATATATATATATATATATATATAGTGTGTGTGTGACTAGCTTGTCCTCTCGTATTTTATGGAATCCTTCTCTCAGCAGCAGGGCAAGGGCCAGAACAGGTTATAATAGCAATAACCTAGGTGTCTTAATTGAAACTTTTCATAAAACCATGAACTGTACAATAACTTCGCAGAGAATGCACACAAATGGCATCCATTCATAGCAGTTCTTTCTCAAGGACATCTCATTTACTTAAAATACACAGATTGCAAACATCCATAATACTACGAAGTAGAAAAATATGTGAAAGTTCAAAATATGAGAAAGCAGGAACTTTAAACTTCTTGGCATTTTCACATTAGCAGATGCTCTGCCCTAGCTCTGTCCATTAAGAGCACAACTTCTAAGTGACCGTAGGGAGAGGTCTGCAGTTCTGGCCATTTTTAATTCTGATGTACAAGAAATAAATCAGGAAGAAGTGGAAGTCTCCTTCCAGCTGGAACATCGCACTGAGAACATTTCTCCTCTGTCTTCTATTTTTAAGGACAGAGATTGTTCTCTAAGGAGTGAACAAGAAATATGTACAGAATCATCCAGACTCGCTGAGAGATGTTTTTTCATTACTATCTAAGGAGAGGTCTCTGTATTCTCTTGTTGCATACTCACATTTTCCATCTTCTCAGCCAAACCTTTTGATCCTTTCTCAATGAAAATTCGGATTATTTCAATTGATTTGTCCTTACTAGTTTTGACTTAGCTTTGACATTAGGATTAAGGCCATGATATTGCATTTCATGAAGTGAGAGTTCTGTGAGTAAGAGCTCTTTGAACAACGGACTGTTATGTGGAATCCCGTTGTCCAGGTTTTCCTGAAGGAGCTCACCACAGGCTCCCTTTATACCTGTGATTATTTTTATGCTGTTTATTTCAACATATACCCCAAATATTTATATGGACATCACCCAGCAGTTCGGCAATGCACAACGTAGGTCTTTTCTTCCCTGGTTAATGATTGATGCGAGTTTTGCCCTTTGCCATTCAGTGGCTGACATGTTTGTTGGTTCTGTGGATGAAATTCCCCCATTTCTCCTGCTTGGATTTCTCTTTTATTTTCCAGTCCTCTTTTTGGCCAACCAACGCACACCTGCAGAGTGCTCTGAGGTTTCGTGGCCAGCATTTTGGAAACGACGGCTTGTTCCTTCCCCGGGGAGCTCAGAGAAATCCACGAGGAGTCTGGGGGCTTCAGTGTCGCCAATATTTTGGTTACGCAGGGAGAGCTCCCGATTAGAGCAGGTGATTGATGCTGGTACACGGGCAGCTCTCTGGTGCCCTTGCCCTTGCCGCTGCTTTGTTTCTCTGGTTTCAGCAGTTTGGTGGCAGTTTCCCCTAGGCTATCCCACAGCAAGCAGCGTTTCTGAGCAGCACAGAGCAGCCCTTTCAGAAGTGCTACCTTCCCGCTGTGAATTCTGGCGTTTCCTTTAATCTGTCCACTGCTTAGTGTAACTTTAATTAAAGATATATGAGAGTTAGCCCTGCAACGAGTGTTAATCACCAGCATTTCATGCTCAGAAGCATGCTGCAAATCCCTTTGAGCCCTGGCTATTGCAAAGAACAAGAGAGGATTAAGTGAGAGATTTCTCAGCTGATTTGGGTGTTATTGGAGCCAAGATCCCCCTGGGCGCTGAAGCCCCCCGGCACATGTGGGGACACCTTCCCGAAGGTGCACACACACAGGGGAGCCCAGAATGGACATGCATTGTCCCTCTTCAGGAGGAAAATGTTATGAACAAGTTTAAGCACTTTTCTATGTTTCCCTGCATTCCCTACAGGGTTCTCTAGGTGGCAGGTGATACCTTACTTAGAGATTTTCTTAGTATTTGGCTACCCACTTCTCAGTCCTGAGAGGTTGAGAGGTTGACCACTTAGAGGTTGTGTATGACCATAGCACTACGTGTTGTCCCAGCACCGGCCAGTATTTCTCCTTGCTTCCCCAGGGTTGCTGGAGAGGGAAGGTTCTTGCAGGGGCAGCGCCCGTGCCGTCCCAGCACAACCAGCTCCGCAGGGCTTTGGAGCGCGCAGGCTCCCCGGGACGGTGCTGAACAGCCTGCCTGAGTCTGCGTGCTCATGTTCAGGCATAAAAACAGCAGAATTATTTCACACAGCAACAAACTCTACTCTGCAGTGCTTAAAATACAGCCAATACAGCAGCCTGTATGAATAAGTGACTAGAGGCTTTCTTTTTAATTATAAGGAGCCATTTTTGTCAAATAATGAAAGTGGTGGATAATTGATCTAGTAAAGATGGCAAATATTTCAAGATTTGCAAATATTTCAGGTTGTTCAGATTACAACTTGTGCTTTTGCTCTCTTTGAGGGATCCAGGTGAAATTTGGGAATGACTTTTAAACTATGAAGTCCTCAAAGAATCATCATTTAATATGTTGTTTAAGATTATAGGCTGTCTTCCTGTTTGTCATCTCTGAGTTTACCTTGCACTGAAACTACCAAAACAGAATCATCCATTATGATGATTTTATCGCTTTTTATCACCTCCTCTTCTAATATCCAACACGTGTCAAAGGAAATGGTGGGTAACGTCACGCTGAGGGATACTGAAGTATGGAGAGCAGCTTTGGGGTGACATTTGCTATGTTTTAAGTCAAAAAGAGCTCCCAGATGCATGTTCTGATTACAGCCACAGCCAAGTAATCTTCTCCTTTATATCTTGAAATGAAACAGATGAGGTGATAGCTGGAAAATAATGGGAGCCTTTGGTGACCCCGGTGTCCCTCTTCCTACACTGTGCAGTTTCTCCGATGGGGCAGCGTCAATGCTCTGAAGACTGTCCCTAAATCTGTGCTCGCTGCATATTCACTCGATCAGGGAGCAGAACCCTGTGTATGCTGCGAGCTAGTCAAGCACTTGCACCCCACAAATGAGGGGGAGATGCCCAGCTGATAACGTGCCCATCACCAAGTGACCCTCCAAATACCTCTTATATTGTTGTTGTTTTATAAGTTACATAAGGATGCAGATAGTGTGTATATATATGTCCACATATACACATACTTTTATAACTAGCTTGATATTAGAAATAAACAGAGGTTTCAATGCTCCAAACACTTCCACATGCACTTAAACGTATTTGTGTAATTAATCCTGGGGAGATCACTGCAGGAAAGAAATGTTTTCTTGAAGAGAGGGACTGTACACTTATGATATCAAAACAAGATTAGACAGACATATTTGTCATATTAGCAGTTGCTTGAGAAATTTCCCAGTAAGTAAATGCAGAGTAAAATTTAGTAGGTTTTCAAGTTTCTATTTTGTTTTTATTTCAGGCTTATTTGGGTTTTTTTTTTAGAGCTATTTTGGAGTGCTCGGAGATAAGCTGCAAATTAAATGGAACACGATAAACACAGGTTCTTGGTATTCTTTGTTCCAGAGTCTTTTTGTGGAGCTCTCTGGTCCGGGAGGTCCTACAGCCATCTGCTGCATGGTCCTCTGAGCTGCCCCTCAGCCTTGTAGCACGGCTTGTCTGCAGCCAGGTACATCCCTGTTCCTGTGATTTACCTGCTGGAGAAATTAGGTTCTCGCTGGATTGCAGAATACATCTGGACCAGCCTAATGAGCACATTCTTCACCATCAGAGAGGCTGTGGAGGGCTCACAGATATTTTAGACATGATTCACAGAGCCAAAAGGTCTTGTTTACTGATATGCTATTTATACCTAGCTCAGTTAAACCTCTTTGGAAAAAAAGTCCTGCATGCCAACACTGGCACTGCTGTCCGAAGTGAGCATCTCCCCATAAAAAGGTTAGGAAAACACCATTCATAATTTTGATAGCTTCTCGCAGGCGTATTTATGCCTTGGCCTTTGTCTGAGTGCATGAAGCACCATGTAGTAGGTGGTTCCGAGGGCAGGTGAGATCAGTCAGGGCTTCACCCTGCGCTCGTGGCCGTCGCTGCCCGGCGCCATGTCCTCGGGGACGCGTTTGCCCCCAGCCTCTGCCCCCTCCCGGGATCCTCCCGCGGGTCCCGCGAGGGAAACGGTCGTTGCACGGGATGCAGGTGGGCATTGCACGGGATGCAGGTGGGCGAGAAGGGGCAGCTGCCCCGCGCGGACCCGGCTCGCGGCTGCCCACGGCCGGGCTTGGAGCTTGGGGCTGCTTCAACTGCGCCCTGTTCTGTCCAGGTTCCGCTGTGTTGCTCTTACCATAGCGAATTTCATTAACTTTAACGGTGAGCGAGACCCATATCAAGGCGTTTATTGCTCCGTCCTTTCTGCAGCACTCAGATCCACCCCTAAATTTCTCGGACGGCGGCTGCTCCGCGTCTCTCCGAGCGCCCCGCGGCAGCTGCGACCCTGCACGTGCTCCTCGGGCACCGGCGCCTTGGGGCCGTGGCAGCAGGGCTGCTCCTTCAGCATCGCCTAGAAAATGACCCAAACCCATCCCTGCCACTAGCCTGAGGACACTGCTTCCCTGTCCTCCCTGCTGACTGTCAGTGCCTCCTTTTGCCTTTCTTCTTGCTCTCGCCTTCCCACCTTTCGCTGTGTTTTAGTATCAAGCCTGCTTTGCGGCTGCGGCAGCCCGTGATGAGAACAACTGCTGTTCTTGGTGACGGGCAGCGGCTGCAGGGCTGCAGACAGAAAGGTTTGCAGGAACCGAGAAGGCAGCTGCGGTGTCCTCACGTTGCGCTCCTCCTGCTCATCACAGCCTTAGACATAGCCGTGTCTGTGTGACGAGGAAATCCAAAGAGCCTTCCACCCGCATCACTTGATACGGTCTGGATTCTGTGAACTTGCAAAGTCCGTCCTGTTCGCACAGTGAACTCGATGGTTTAAAGCTAAACCACTCTAGCCGTTCACTGTGACTGCCTCAATCCAAAGGGCCAAAAGCTCCTGAAAAAGGATCCAAAGGCAGGAGCTTCCACCTTTGCCTTGAGTGTCCCATTTTTGGCGCAGGGCAAAGCTACAGAGGAAATCCCAGCGCTAGTGACAGCAGGGTTTGTCTGTCTGGTTTTTGCCTTGCGCTGAGTATTTTTATAGGGTATTACCCAGACAACGCTGACGGGTTCTCACCTCCTCCGACGCTGTCTACGCAGCGCGGGCTGAAGAAGCGGTTCACGCTGCTCTCCCTGCTCCTCCTCGCAGGGCGGCTCCAGACGGGTGCCAGGCCAAGGGGCTCCCACGCGGCCGGGAACGGGGGACCCCTCGGGATCGAGTGCCCCGGCTCTCACAGGGAACCCCTTCGCCAAGACCGGCCTGGGCTCCCGCTCCCGCTGGGCACGGCCGCCTTGCACTACACAGACACGCGAGCGCTGTCTTCCCCAGCCTGTGCCTAGGCACCGAGAACCCCCGTCACGCACCTCACCATGCAGGTCCATGTCCCGGTGGCTTCCACGGGGGTGGTGACGGTGGGGAGCAGAGGGGACCGCCAGACCCTCCCCTGCCCTGGCAAATCCGTGTCTGTAACGCACTGTGTGCTCCGTGCTGTTTGAATCGAGTGTGAGAACACATGCCCAAGCGTAACCTTCTGGATAACGGATTGTAAACTTTATAAACTATGAAAATTATTTGCTGTGTTAAAATGTTAATATGCACACATGGTAGGAAGTGGGAATTTAGACTTTAGATGTTCCCTTGGTGACCTCCTAGTACCTGGGAAAGCAATTCATGCAATTCAAATCTGAGTTTGTTGGAAATCCAGGTTTTTCAAATGTGATGCTTCAGAAAACTAAAAGTACATGCATAAAGTTCAATATATCACAAAGTGATATTTCTTACAGCCTTCACAGTGGCATTAAAGAGCTTGTATTAATTTCACATTAATGTATGTAGACTCATTTTGGTGCATGAACTAACTAAAGCTTTTTAAGGTGACTCCATCCTGCATGGCACTGAGCAGTGCAGACATACCTAACGCAACCCCTTGGCCAAGGAAAAGAAGTCTTCAAGATAAGCTCAATCATTCGTGTGGCGGCGAGCATTAGAAGCATTTACATAGTGAGGTGTAAATTAGTGGTGGAAAGTAAGAATAGCAGCCTGTACACAGCACTTAACAATGATGTGGCCATTAAATAATAAAAGTTTCCTCCCTTTAGCACTCTATTAATAAATTTCAAAACATGATATATTTCAAAAGATGTACTTTAGTCAAGTGGAAAGCAGATTAATGTGGATTTAGAAAGAGGTTCGGAGTGCACCAAATTAAAAATGCTTTCTACTTTATCAGCATTAGAGAGTACTATTAATTTTAAAAATAGCTTTTAAAAACATGCATGGCATACCGTAACAGAGATGGCTGCGTTTCAATACATCGTCCTGCCGACTCCTTCCCCGGCAGTGAGTTATGCAGACACGTCAAGCTCTGCTTTGCAAATATGGTATGTTTTGTACCGCAGCTGGCAGGCAGAAAGAGCAGTTTTGCCTTTGGCTTGGGGACTGTTGGGACTCCCGAGCGCGGTGGTTACGGACACTGTCCGCGTGTGCATGAGCAGTGAGGAAGGTCCTTGTCCCTCCACCGCGGCGCTCGCAAGGAAGCACCTCCACGTCCCCAGTGTCCTCGTGCCCCAGCAGAGCTGGACGCCGACCGCGAGCTCACAGCGTCAATGATTACAAACAAAGATGCTAATGGAAAATGCTCGTGTAGCAGAGCAGCTCCATTAAAATGCTTCATCTATAAAAATTTTCAGTACTAATTGGCATGAGCATCCTCAGAATGGTGCATTATGTCTGTCTGAATGAGGAAAGAGGCAGTTGCCATAGCAAGTAATGTTTTTATTGACTGCTTAAAGGAAGGAGACACATAAAACCATAGCTGAGGCCAGCAAATGAGTTAGAATAATCCCAGGGTAGCTCTAACTTGCACTCTTGGCTTTTTTATTTATTTTTTATTTTCTTTTTTCTGTTTTTCCCCTCACACTGCCCAGTTCTCTGGCTTTCATAAAAGAGCAATTACAAATACGACAGAATTCAGTGACCCCTAATGGCAGTCCTCAAGGCCTGGATGAAGGCTTTACCTGGCGTTGGGCTAGAGAAGTCCCCGATCCAGAGCCCTGGTGCCCTCCGGCCTCCTGTCAGCCTTTAACTCTCTTGCCCTGCAGTGAGGGCTCAGCGGTCCTTTCAGCTTCAGAATTCCTAATCCCAACAAAAATGCCTTGGACACACGATGCAGTCCACTCAACCATTAAAAAAAAAAAAGAAAGGTGGTCTGTGGATGCACATTTGTTGTCTGTTAGCCCACGGCCAGCAGCAAAGCACAAGCCAACATCAGCATCGCCTTGCGCATGCCGGCCCATGTAGCAGAGGTCCAGCTCTGTGTCCGTTCCTGCTCTATATCCACTCCACACCCCGGGTGCTAGGGCCGGGCACGCTCTCGGCACTAGCGGTTGTGAGGCCACAGCCTGAGCAGTAAAACAAGTCTCTTTGCTGAGGACCCATGTGAGCTGTACCACCACTCCATCATTTTTTCCTACTATTACGCCCAGCTGGTATCATTCTAGAGTATTTCAGCTCCATTCATGATGCATACATAGAAAAATGTTCTAAGAGGAAGCTATGTAGCTTAAATTAAACATGATTGTTGCCGCTTAGAGCAAATCGGAGACTTTCTATTTTGTACATCATGAGCTCAACATTGTGGCATTGTTTATTTTACTGAGCCTACTTCACAGAATTAAAATATTAACATACTAGTACTATTTGGATCGTGACTTGAGTATATTTCTCATTTATATTGATTTCCCGGGAGAGAGATGTTTCCAGGACTGAATCAGAGAACGGAAATAACTTTATCTTTAACAATGATGGAGCATCCATTCCGCGTCCAACGCGCTCCCAGTCACAGGTCTGAGCGCTACTCCCTCCCAAGCCAGCCCGGCGTGCTCAGAGCAGCAGTCCTCGAGGGCATCTGTTGAGCGGTGCCCACATGCAGCAGGTCGCCGGGCGCTGGCCCGGGCTTCGGAGCCGCTTGGCCCTCTGGCCACGAGCCCGCGGGCACCGTCCCTCCAAGGAGCCCGTGGCTGGGGAGCAGGGGCGTCACGCTGAGCTCCTGCTGCCCCAGGAGGCACCTCTGGAGACCAGCTAGCCAGCACTGGAGCACAAGGTCCATCCAGGAGCTTCCACAGGGTCCCACGGGATCCCCGCTCCGCGCAGGAGGACTGTTGACTGCAGTAACGCGCCAGGCTCCGGCTCACCCTCTTGCCCCTTCTGCATCTCCGTGAGCGCTGCCAGGAGACCAGGGAAGAGGATCTGACCCCGCTGCTCGCCATCTCTATGGCAGTGGGCCAAGCCTGTTTAAGAACATTAAGAACACTTCCATTGGGAAGCGTTATGTTCAGATACGCCTGTGTCCCATCCCGGCGCTCTGGACAGAGATGAGTGTTAATAATCCGTCTATCTGAGAGCTGATTCAGCCTGTGAGCTTCTTGAAGCCGCGGTGAGCCAAGAGGGCATAGTTTGTAGTGACAGGTCTGAAGAGTTACGGCACCTTAAATCAACCTCGCAGACAACATCTGAGTGGGAGCCTCCATGAGATGAACGAGCTGACATTTTTTAAAGAGTAACAAGGAGGTAATAAACAAGATTAACACAAAACTAATGGACGATTGGAGACAAATACCCAGAACGTCCATGTCATGTCAGGGGAGTTGCAGGCCAGACATCTGGCAAAGCATTTGAGCCAGGAGTAGGTAACTCATACCTACTAAATCACAGCCATAAATCCCACAGTGCGTTACCGGAACAAGAGTGATCTGCTCTGAAATGAAAGGGAAAAAGAAAGGGAATTTACTGTTCTTTATAAAAAAGGGCTGCTCACCTAACTTGCTCCTGGTTTGCGAGCCAGCCCGCGAAGGTCATTTCAGCTGCCTGGAGACGGGCATAGGCACGCGCCTCGGACCTGGGCTCCCGCTTTCATAGAGGTGCCCCCCCCCCAGAAGTCCCTAAGAGCAGGGAGCTGCAGAGCTGGCGCACAGAGCTGGCTCCTGAAAAAAGAGAATTTATTCTGGCAAGTTGGTTCCCAGTTACATACCAGAACTAAAAGAAGGGAAAAAGGGCCTGCTCCTTCCACTTAGAGGAGATCTCTCTGAAACACTAAGCATAAAACAAGGATAAGACAGGCTTTTGGTGTGTCAGATCTCCAGCTACGGTTTGAACTCTTCGTTCTTTTCAACTAAGCATTAATTAAAAAAGGATATTACCAATTAATAGGTGGGATTTATACTAACAGAAGTGCAAAAATCTGCCCAAAGGCAAAGAAAATGTAGTGGCCCCAGCGCAGCACTGGAAATGCAGAGATCCGAGCGCCGCGCTTGGACCCGGGATGTCCTCGCGGCGGTCAGCAGGTCCCGTCGGGCTCCTCGTCCTTCAGCTCCGTCTGCACAAAAGGCGGGCGAGACGAGGGCGAATCCCAGCAGTGCCGTGACCGGGGGCTCGGCGCGGATGCGGAGCAGCTTCTAGCCAAGGGGACCCGCGCTGGGAATCAGGGTTTGTCGCTCGGAGCCCGGCTCCGTTCCCAGGCGTGCAGCCTCGTGCTCGAGCCGAAGCCTTCTGCGCTCTTTGCTCTTGCAGCCATCGGAGCAAACCCTGGCAACTCGGACCCTGGTGACTTTGCGTGGCTCACGAGAGCCCGCGCGCCACAGACATGCCTTTCATTCCTAAGCAGCGCGTGGTTTAGCTTACAAGAGCATTCGATAAACTCCAGCTAAACTGCCAGCAAATAAATGCTTTCTTTTAAATTCCTTTTTGTTTTTTGAACTTGTGAACAACCAGTTAAGCTGGATGGATTTAGAAAGACCCTAGTGTTTTTCTACTGAAATACCAAATGATAAACACCATTTTTCTCGTGTCCCTGCAGAAACCAGACAGCTAAGGGTAATACAAAGTTTTCTTTTACTTTCTTCCAACAATGGCACGTTTCTTCTTCTAGAGGTTGATTAATATTTATTACTATAGTAAATGGCAGCTTAAATATATACTAGCTGTTCCGCAGTATATCGTTAATTTAAGAAAACAAGAAACCTACTGTCAAGCCACAACGTGCCCTTCCAGAATGACTAATTGAGGTGATATGACAACCTTTTAAAGGGATTATGGGAGCATCATAATATCAATTTAAATGGAAACATTTAAAAATGGTTGAAAATTTTAAAAAAAGGTTTTTTTTTTTGTTTTTTTTTTTAACTTTATAGATAGTATTACAGGGTTCAGAGACCCAGACTGCTCCATGATTTTAAGAGCTTTACTCACTACAAATAATCTTTTGGTGATGAAACAAACTGCGGAAAGCTTTGGAAAAAAAAATCTTGCCTGAATATAGCCAAATTAGGAAAGCGATATCGGAACAGTTACTTTCAAAACCACACGTATTGCTGTTTTATTTTTTTAATCTACATTACTTGATCTATTTTTGACTATAAACTAGATGACTCATTTGATCACGACCGGTGAAAAACATAACGTGTTGCCACAAAATATCTCTTAAAGTAGAAAATGCAGCATTTTTTTCCACTGCAATAATACCTCTGTTCACAAATAACTATGGGTAAAATCAGCACATGCACAAATTGGCTTGTTTTATTTGTTAATCAATAGAAAAGGAGCTGTCTGGTTTTAATTGCCATTTTTCTGCCTTTTTGATTATTTCCTTCTACTCAGTTTTTCAGTCTTATTTACCTTCAATTGCTTTGCTCTAATTAAGAGTCCAGGAAGTGAAAATTGCTTCAAATTTCTTCAAAGATTTCAACCAAATCTTTGTATCATTATGTTCACGGAAAGGGGGCACAAAGGTAACCCAAAGCAGCTGTGGGGCAGTATTTTCTGCTTTACTTAGACCTTTATGTTTGTACAGAAGAGAAAAACTGAGACCTAGCCAAGAACATAAACCCGGCTTTCCCTGCTGGCTGGCAGGGCGGTTTGAAGCCATCCTGTCACGCGGGGTGCAGCCCTGGCAGACGGAGGACGCCGCGGGCCGCTCGCAGACTCCGTGTCCCCGACCCTGCAGCAGCCCAGCCCACTGCAACACGTTGTCTGCAACCCGACCTTGCTCTGGGCATCACAAATATTTAGAGTTGTTGCCCATTTCTGTTGTCTCTGGGCCAAGTTTTCTCTTCTCTCAGTCAAGGAGCAAGACCCATGGGGTTCTTCTGAATTAGCAATGTGTTCTGTCGCCCTGGAGGACAGAAGCAGCATTGATTGCAATGCAAGGGTTTATCAGCTCTCCCAGCCCAAAGGAGCAGCCTCCTGCTTAGCACAGGAACATTCATTTTCAGCGGCTCTAGGATTTCATTTCTTATTCTTCAGGGGTGCATTTTATTTCTTTACAACAAAACAATTCAACATAAATTCCAGGTAGGAACCCGGCCCTTTCCTCCACGTGGGACTCCTAGGGAAACTGAGAGATCCTTCAGACCCACCTTCCTGCTCCTCCAGGTGCTGCCTTTCTCATCCCAGAGGCTCCCAGCCCCCTGCACTCCTCGTGCAGGTTTGGTCCGTGTGCCCTCCCATCCCCTGCCCGCCACGGGCTCCGCGTGTCCGCGTGTCCGCGTGTCCGCGTGTCTGTGTGTCCGCGTGTCCGCGTGTCCGTGTGTCCATGTGTCCGTGTGTCCGTAGCCTGGCGGCGTTTCGAGCTGGTGAGCCAGGCTGCTGCCCTGCAAGAGCAGGGACAGCAATTAAGCGCTTCCTAACGGCAGAGAGATTCTGTCGCAGCTCGCACAGCCAGCGTCCAATCTCCACCACCTGCAGACTTCTCTATCCATTCCTGCCTCCCCATCTCGTGGTGGGCTCTGCTGCAACGAGATTTAGTTTCCCAAGTGTTTTTGGCTGTGCCGGCCGTGTGCATCCCAACAGACTGGGAGGCCGCAGCGCGACAGGCTGAATTCTGCTCATCCAGCAGGCGGGAGGGCCAGAGCGCTGCAGCTGCCGCACTCGCGTTGCCCGCCGCCTCTTCACTATCTCAGCGGCAGCAAGATAAATCAGGAATAAAGCTGCAAACTCGCCTGAGTTAGACCCTGCAAAATCCATCTTAGAAAGTTCAGATCTGACCTGAGAAATGGGTATTGCTAAAGACGTTTTAAATCACAGGGAGTGATGCACTAGGAAATGCTGGCTCTCCACAGATGACCTAATGTTTGATCCTCCTCCGTCCTCGGCAATTCTAGTAAACTCCTGACCCTGACAAACCAGTAAAAAAGAACCTAAAGGAGTCGGGAAGTCTAGCTTAATTTGCAGCATCTTGTCAGAGGAAGACAGGAATTCTGCTGGGTTAAGAAACAACTACTAATTTCAGGTTCTTAGTGCCGTTATATCAGCTAGCAACTATTTGTCTGGGTAGGAGCTGCTGCCTCTGCGGTGCGGCTGACCCCGGGAAGCAGCGGCCACACACGTCCGCAGGGAGATGAAAGCCCCGTCCTGCGAAAGGGCCCCTGAGTCAACAGGAAGCCTCTGCTCTCCTGCCGCCCCATTTCTGATAACTGAGCATCTTTCCCCTTGGCCGCTGTCATCGGTTTATGGGAGACGGCTGCGGCAGGGATTTAGCTGGGTTTAGTCACGGGATGATTCTGTCTCTTCCTAGCAAGGACCTAAGTATAGCACAGAGCCATTACTCAGGCCGGCAGCGACAGCTCCGCACTCCGGGCTCCCAGGCGCTGCCTTCTCGGGACGGGCTGCAGCTCTTCCCTGTCCTGGCGGGAAGTGCTGCTCCTGCAGTGGGAGACGCTGCTCCTGTGGGAATGGCTGCTCCTGCGGCAGGAATTGCTGCTCCTGTGGCGCGTGCTCCGTGCAGCCTCCCGTGCCACTCGCTCCTGGTGCCACCGTCAGTCTAATCTACCAGAAGCCTAGAGAGCAAAACCCTGGAAAGCAGCGCGGGGCACACACCGGCCCCGTGCCCCTCTCCGGGGCTTCGGAGATGTCTGTGGAAAGGCAGGGAAGTCTCTGCCCCTCATGGCCTATCTCGCCTGCTGCAAACAGTTACAGGGGCCGGACTGCCCGTGTTATCGTCAAGGCTAGCAGTCCCAAACAGTCCCAGATCGTTTCATTGCGGCTACAAGCATCTAGAGTATTTTTGAATCTTGTTTTTGTCATCTCCAAACAGCAAGAAACGAAGCAGCCTAATTGCGTATTGTGTAAACCAGTGTTTGCATGCGATGAAGCCTCTGTTACGGGGGGGCTGATCGCCAGGCTGGGCGCGCGTGTCTCCACAGCCGCAGAGCATCCCTACAGCCCTGAGGAGCATCCCTACAGCATAAATCATCACCAATAACAACCGATTTTTCTGCATGCCCAGGTGAAATACGTCTCTGCGAGGCGAGGCAGCTTAGGAATGGGAATGGGTCGGGCTCGTTTGGGAAGCGCTGCAGAGCCCTCCTGCGCACGTCCGCAGCAGCAGGTCTCCAAGAGCCCTCCTAAGCCTTCCCTGTTTTCCACATGCGTGTGTGTACCAGGAAAACGGGATAATGTCATCACATCGCCATTTCAGATGTCTCTTCTGGCTGTCAAACATCCCCCTCCGTGCCAGCGGTTTGAAAAGCAATATCCCTGGGCATTCCCGGGCCTGGCCTCAGAACGCCTCCGCAAGGGCAGTCTCACACTCTCCCAAGGAATTTTCTCTCCTGAATTCCTCGCCAGCATTGGAGGTGGGTGTTTGTTTGCGTCTTGACACAGAATATTTTGAAGATCTCTCTTCCAGCCAAATATATTTACATTATCTCTTCTAAAAGCGTGTAAGTTCACCGTGCACATGGGGTGCACATGGGTGCACCTGGGGGTGCCTAACGAGCTCCTCTCAGACCCTGTTTGTGCACAGTGGTTCCCAGCCCCGGCGGGCCGAGGTCCCCGGCGCTGCTCTTTGCACAGGCTGAGCGGGCAGAGGAGCAGAGCCCTGGGTGCCAGCACCGACCAGCACCGCGTCCCGCTCCTGGGGAGCGCCGGGGGGCTGCCGCAAACCTGCCTGGCCCTGGAGCCCCGGCGGCAAGAGGGTCATTCCTCAACGTTGAGCAGGTATAAAAAGTACAAGAAAAACGTATTTTAGACACTGCCTCTTGCTAAAAACAAACAAGCAAAACCCATCCAGCCGCTGCACTGGACACTGCATTCCCGCTCCGCAGCCTGTGCTGTGGCAGAGGGGACGGGAGAAGGGCTGGAGCCCCTCGGCGCTCCTTCCCGCGCGCTTTCTTCTTCCTTTCCTCCCTTCCCGCGCGCTTTCCCCCCATTTCTTTACTTTTTTTCTTTTTCCCCCTTTTTCTTTCCTCTTCTTCCCTTTTCCCCCCTTTCCCCTCCCGTTCCCAGGCCCCGCGCACACGTGCGCGCCCGCCAGCCGGCCCCGCCCCGCCGCGCGCCATTGGCCCACAGAGCGCGGGGCGCGGCGCGGATTGGCTGGCGGCGGCTCCGAGGGAGCCGCGGCCGCCAATGAAAAGGGCCGCGCGGGGAGCGCGCCGGAGTCGCCGCGGAGCCGCGCGCGGGGAGCGAGCGAGGTGGGTGGTCGCGGTCCCGGTCCCGGTCCCGGTCCCGGTCCCGGTCCCGGTCCCGGTCCCGGTCCCGGTCCCGGTCCCGCGCGAGCCGCTTCCTCCGCGGCCCCCCCGCGGGGCAGGGGCGCTGGGACACGCGTGGCCGGGCGCTGCCCGTGGAGCCCCGCGCGGTGGCCGCCCGGGCGGGGGTGTCTCGTGGCCGCCCTCGAGCCCCCCGTCCTCGTGGCCGGGAGGTGGGTGCCGCGCGTGGCCCCTTTGGGTGCCGTGGCTGCCACCCCATCCCGGCCGGCCCTGCGTGGGCTGCCAGGCCGGCCGCCTGAACGCGGGGCAGGGAGCAGGGCTGTGCCGTGGAGCCGGCGGGGCCGGGCACCCCTGCGTGGGGCCGGGCACCCCTGCGTGGGGTGTCCACGGGGCCCCACTCGCCCCTTGCCTTGCTGGTCCCACGCACCGCCCCGTGACCGAGGTCCCGGCTAGTCTGCGCTCCCCAGGCCAGACGAAGGGACATAACGAATGCAAGGGGGCAATGCGCAGAGCTCGGGGCATAGCCGAGCAGCGCGGGCTCCTCGGCACGCGGCAGCCCTGCTCCCTGGCGCGAGGAGGGCACCGCTCCGGGCACCGCGCGCTGCCGCCGGCTCCTGTTTGCCTTGGCAGCGGCGTGCGGCCCGTCTGAGCACGTCGCCCCGCGTCTGGAACGCGTTAGGGCTTGCTGCGAGGCCCCGCGCTCGACTTCTCAATCGCTGTTGGGTTTAATTGGCGCCGATGGCTTGGGGCGCGCTCGGGGCTTTGCTGAGGAGCCAAAGCGCCGTGAGCGGGGAGGGAGGCGCTGCTCGCGCCGGGCTGGGAGCCCCGCGGCGGGGCCGGCACCGCGGCCCTGCAGCCGGGCACGGGCGGCAGGAGGCCCCGGGGCTCGTCTGCTGCTCGTGCCCGACCCCCTCGGGAACTAGTTTGGAGAAGAAAACAACCCAGCTCCTCTAAAAGCACTGCTCGGGGCCAGCGTCAAGGTTTGCTCTGTCAATACAAATATTAGGCTTTTTCGTCTCTTGTTTTTGTGTGCTTTGGTTCCCCAGCATGGGATTTGCAGTGCTGCAAGGCAGACGAGAGCAGGGCTGTTGTGATGAACCAGGTCAGCCTGGGCTGACGGGGCATCTTGGCCATGTAGGTAACACTGCTTGGTGAGGAAGTGACCTCTGAAATCCAAAGCACAGAGCTCTGAGACGTCGAGGGGCGAAGGGGCACGCGGCTGTTCCCTCAGCCGCTGAGCTGCGTTGGCCGCTCGGGGTGCGCGGGACACGGGCTCAACGTGGAGGATGCTCCTTCCTGCCCGTGCCCGGGGCTGCGCGGGGAGCTCCGAGCGGTGGCCGCTCCATCACCGGAGCCGACAGCCCCGCTCAGGTGGTGTTTGTGCCCCTGAGCAGCCCCGCTCAGGTGGTGTTTGTGCCCCCGAGCAGCCCCGCGGAGCCTCTGTGCAGAGTGCTCCCGGCCGGCGCGGAGCGCGGTGAACCCCGCGCGTGCCGAGCGCTCCTTAGTCACCGAGCTGTGCGCTGCCACTCGGCATCAACACCGTGCGTGACGGCGCGGACAGCCCCGCTGCCCTGAGCTTGGAGCTCCACGTGGTTGCTCCCGGATGCAGCCGCCCCGGCGGATCCAGCTGGTGCTCCCAGCCCTGGAGCAGGGCTGGTCCCTGTGGAGCCCCTGGTCCCAGGAGGCTTCTCCCGCTGGGACCTGGCTGGCAGAGCCCGGCTCTGCAGCACGGAACCGAGAGCAGCGGGGTTAAAGAGCTGCCCTGGGGACTTGGACTTGGACCCAAGGCCAGTCCCATAAATTACAATTTACAAGTTACAAAATCCTTTCCTCCTGCAGGGAGGGAGTGTCTGGCGGGTTTGTTTGGGCTGAGTTTTTTGTCATGTCTCTTTTAAAGTGGGAAAAATATTTTTATTTCAGTCTTAGAGGAAAAGAGATGTTTGGATGTCCCAGCTCAAAGCTATTGCTTCACATAAAGATAAAAGCTGGAAGAAGGGGGAGAGCTCGGGGAGGAGTTTTGTCTTGCAGGTCACTGGGCTGGCTCCCTGTGCGTGTCCCTCCTCTGCCCAAATAACCCCCTCGGCCGCCCAGGGTTCCCTGGGGGTGACACAGACCCGTCCCTCTTGCCGGGCACTGCTCCTGCTCCCTCCTGCGCCTCTGTGCCCCAAGAGGGGAGACCAAAGTGCTCTATTTGTTTGTTTAAAAAAAAAAAGCTGCTAAAATTGAAACTAATACCAGCTTTGGCTTCGAACTGCTGACTGATAGGGCAGGGTGGTTTGTTAGTGCTTAACTCGCTAGGTGTGATATTGCAGAAACTGGTACCACAATCCAGCTTTGGACTGGATAAAAGGGGCATGGAAAAGGAAAGCCCTGCCGTGGTTTTGGGGATGGGAGAGGAACTCCAAACGAGCTGGAGAAAATAGGGAGTGCCTGGGTTGGGTGACTGCTTGCAAGTCAAAACTAAGCATAAAAGTGCTAAGGAATGGGGTGAGGACTGCTGCTGAGCAGTGAGAGATAATAAAAGCGCAAAGGCTTTCTCTGCTGATGACCAATTCCAGTGCTGTGTCCTGCATCCTTGGACATTTTTCAGAAGTGTCCACTTAAGCGAGAGTTTTGCCTCTGCCTGTTGATGCTAAGCCTCCTGCCATGGCTTAGGGCAGCGCTGCTGCAGCGAAGCAGCCGCCGGGCTCCTGTGCGCGGGTGCCCGGAGCGCTGCTGGTTTCTGGCGTGCTCGTGCATGGCTCCTGGGGAGCAGCCGCTCCTGGGGAGCCGCTCCCGGAGCCAGCACCTCTCCGGGCCGGCAAGAGCCAGGCGGGACGGGCTCCGCTCCAGGAGCTCCGCTCAGGACGGATCCCCGTCCCGGTGCGGCCTTGCTAGGCTTAGCTCGCCCCTACTGACCCTCCCCCTGAATACGTGAAAGGAAAGCTAAATCCGGCTCTGTGTGCTCAGGCTGGAAGTGTCTGGAACAGCCTGCTAAGGCAATAGGTGGGATTCTCCCGGGGCTGGCTTAGCAAAGCCTGTGTCCAAGGGCATCTGAGAGCTTTTCTGTGCGGAAGAGCTTGTCGCTGGGGGGAGATCGGCTTCCCCCTTGTCAGCAGGAGCGCCCCAGAGCAAAGCTTACAGGATGTGGGAGTGCCCCAGAGCAAAGCTTACGGTACACGGGAGTGCCCGGCCTTGCCGCCCGCTCAGCGGCGCGCAGCCCTCAGCTCTGTGCTCGGCTTTGGGGTGCTGCTGGCCCCAAAATGAGCTCTGTCTCGTGTGCTGCCTGGAGCAGCTTCACTTGGAAGCAAGACCTTTATTTTCCCCTATGTAAGAGCAGCCCTTGGATCCGGCCTGCGACACTGCAGGCAACAAAAAGCCCTTGTTCCCGAGTGCGCTGCGCAATTACGCTGCGAAGGAGCACCCGCCGGTGCCAAGGAAAACAGGGAGCCTCCGGAGGGGAAGCGACTCCTGCCAGCCATGTGTCTTAATCCAGATCACCAGGATAAAGCCACTAAGTGGGAGTAACTTCTTGTTTAAAGTGCTGTTGAGTGCCCTGGTAGGACACGGCTGCGGCCCCCGAGGTGGCTGTGGCAGCCGGGAGCTCCTTGAGCTGTCGGAGGGCGGCTGATTTAAAGCTTTTCCCCTTGAAGCTTCTGCCTGGGACACTTCCTGCATTTTCCACAGTGGAGGGGCCTTGGGGGGATTTCTGTGGCAGCGGCCGGGCGGCTGAGCCCATATCGCAGCAGAGCAGGACGTGGCGGGTGCTTTGTGCATGTGTCCCCTCCCGAAGGGCGCATCTCGCCCCTCGCGTCTCCAGCTCCTCGGATGGAGGAGCGGAGCTGCAGGAAGATTTAGGAGGTGCAGAAACTTGCGGGAGCAGCTTCACAGCGTGAAGTGTCGGTGTGCGGAGGGGAGCGCCAGGCTCAGCCCTTCCTGCTGGAAGCAGCAGTCGGAGCTGATTAACCCCAGGGGACCATTAAGGCAGGATGCTTCCCCCAGCGCTCCAGAGCACAGCTACTGTTCAGTGAAACTTGGGTGGGTTCTTATAGAACCCCACATGATTCATTCTGAGTGCTTACAGCTTGTTTTTTATAACTTAGACCAAGTGTCTGAAGCCTTCCTTTCCTGCTAGTGGAAAAAATCTGTTCACCTTATTTAAGTCTGCCCTTTTCTTATCATTAATTCACACATTGTTGCTGGAGGAGGGAGCCCTGCCAACTATGTGCTCTTGGAGAGTAAGATATTTGTAGAGGCTCTGGGTCTATTATATCTCTGTCATCCTGTAGGTTGAAATCTGGCCGCCCTGTTGAAATAGTTTCCTCGGATATCAGAGCCTTTCCCTGGGCTTTGTGTAGTGCCAAAATAAAAGGCAATAAACTTCTCCCTCTGAAAAAATGCAATATCAATTAGTGCTTCCAGCTTTCCAGATGAGGCTGCCTCTGTCACAGACCACTCTAACTTATCCCATAGAGAGAGAATTTGAAGATGGGAGGGGGAAAACATGGGACTTGCCAAAGACAGCTTGGTAATCTGGGTAGCTAGGCTTGCTTACTGAGTCCAGTAGGGAAATAAGTTCTTTCTAGGTCATGTTTAAACAAATGCTGATGAAAACAAAAATCAGAACCCTTCTTTGCTGTCAGAATCAAACCAACCTTAGCAGCCGGTTCCTGTACTGCTTCGTCCCCTGTCAAGCGTTGTCGGTCACACATGCATGAGCTTGTGCTGCTGCAAACTCTTGAGGGCTCCTCCTGGAGGGAAGGGAAGCTTGTCCTTGCCCTGTGCAGCACTGAGTTTCCTGCTCTGAAAATAACCTGCTCCTGCACGGGGCTGGTTTCAGCGGTGGCTTCGCGGGGCTGGTTTCAGCGGTGGCTTCACGTCTTTCCTGAGTGCCAGCCCCGTGCTCTAGGCTGTGGAGCACAGCACATGGACCTACGCCTGGCCGGTATCGTTGCTGGGATCAAGGCTTGTCTCAACATGGGGAGAGCACCCGAGCAAAGTGCTGGGAATGGGAATGCTGCAGGGTGCAGTGCTGGCTTGTGGCCCGTGGGCGAGTGCTGGCCACAGCCACGCGCTGCCTGTGCTCGTCCCCGTCCTCCCGGGGTCCCCAGGGTCCTGGCACCCCCGGGGGCTGCCTGCCCCCGTGCCCAGCGCCGGGAGGGCATCGGCAACGCTGAGCTCTGCAGCGGCGCCTCGTGCGGCAGCTTCTGTCCCGGGCGCTCAGAGGCTGCTTGAGTTAGAAGCAGGTGAGCTCTTCCTTGCAGACTGCCAAAAAGATTTTGGGAAAACTGGAAAACTATCTAGGAAAGTGTCGAGTGCAGTGGGTTACTGCTCCAAATTGTGGATGGAGAAGCTTGAGGCCAGACTCTTGAAAGGAGTTTTCCTGCCACCCTGGAGGGGAATGAGCGGAACCGCTGTTCTGTGTGGTGGAAGGCCCTTTGGTCAGAGTTGTCGGCACAAAAATAATGAGATTTATTTAGATATCTCTTCAGGGGTTGTGTGGATTTCTTTGCCTTTCTTATTAGAACATGTGGACCAAGCTTTTAATCTAGTTAACTGAGTTTTTGAAAGAGTTTGCAGCATTACACAAATTTTTTTGAAAACTTCTTCAGTTTGATCTTGTGACCGGTGAGTCTCAGGGTAGCTCAGCCTCAGAACTGCTGTGCTGCACCGCTGCCTTCAGCAGCTTCACCTTGCCACTTGTTACTGCATTTCATCAGTCTTTTGTATGAACATTTTATATGTTCTCACATATTGCAAAGGGACTCATCCAAACAAGCAATCACAACTTGAGATTGATGCAGCCTTTCACAATTTAGGAAAATTCTCTCTTTTGAAGCAGGTGTCTCAACCTGTTTTCTCTAAGCATCTGCTTTTCAGATTGAACTAGGGAAATGCAGGTATGAATAAGAATGCATGTCATGAGTTTGTTAGAGTGAATATTCCTACTTCTACATAGCTATAGTCAGCCTAGTGTATTCTTTTTGAAGCACTGTTACCTTATGTAAGTCTCCAAATAATGCCCAGTCCATGTGCAGATCTTTACAGGAAGCTCGAGTCTGCTCCATGTTCTTCCACAAGCCTAGCCCTATAATAAACATTATCTAAATGAAGACCAATTAATTCCTGTCAATGATGTTCCTAAAGAACTGTGCTGGGCAAGCTAGTCCCGTGTTGATTCCATGCCGCTCTTCCTGCCTTGTTGAAGGGGCCGTTTCAGAGTTGGAGCTGCTGATGCCCGTTGCAGCGGGAGGATCCTTGCCGAGTGCTCCGATGTCCTGCAGCTTCCCGGGGCTGCTCTGCCCCGGCCGTCGCTCCTCGGAGCCGCGCGGAGGCCTGGGCAGGGGGACAGGCTTCTCGAGGCCACCCCAGGGGCGTTAATGAGCCTGTTAATGCCCCCAGCCTTGGTGCTGGTGTTCATCAGCCTGCCCACCGAGGAAGGTGAGACAAGGCCCTTGGCTCTGAAATGCTGCTGTGAACTTGTGGGAAGGTTTTGGAAACCAGCTTTTTCTGCTCCCTTCCTAAAAAGGAGGGAAAAGCCATCCTTGAGGTGGCCGGGTATCTCCATGGCCGTTTGCAGGCTCCAAATAAGGTGCTGTGCAGTCGGTGCTGCTGGGGACTGCAGCTCCTCGCCCGGGCGGCAGCTTGGCGCTCGGTGCCCGCGTGCGGGGCACGGGCTCCGCTGCCAACCTGCGCCGTGGGCGCTGTGCTCCCCGAGCACCAGCAGCTGCTCCAACCACTGCTTCGTGACCAACATGTAGACCAGCCTTCCGGGAAGGTGTGCGGCCTTTGGAGCTTGCAGAGGCTTTGAGGGGTAACTGCGCTGGCCAAACTTGCCAAGACTGAGTCTTACTCCAGGCTTGAGTTCCTCTGTGCTCCCTGTGCTTGGGACCACTGCAGGAGTGGGTGCTCCTACTAGTTCTTGCCCCACTTCTGGACACGTCTTCCTGCCTCCCATCTTCAGCAGGAGTGATGACCCTGTGGCCATGAGCAGAGTGGGTTGCTCCTCAGCAAAGCCATGGTGACAGCTCATGGAGCGCAACCAGGTGGCTCCTTGTCCCGTCTGCCCTGCAACCCCCTGCCTGTCACGTGTGACTTGGTGCAGGTGATGTGCAGCCAGGGAGGAGGAGAGGACATTGGTGGCTGGGCTGGCTGGTGGGTCACTTGGAGGGTTCTTGACCCTGGTATTTTGGGGGTGGATGGATGTGTGGTGCATGTGGAGGTGCTGAGGTCTTCCTGTTTGCTCTTCTGAGATGTCTGTGCCTCCAGACATCTCATTAGTTATTTTGGCCACAGTCAAGAGAATCCAGGCCATGCTGTCAGTCCCTCTGTGTTCCTGACCCTTGGAAAGTGAGTGTCTAAATTAGAGCAGCAATGAAAGACCCTGTGAACATGCTGGGATGCTTTTTAAAGCAGGCTGAGGTGGTGGACAAATGATGCTTCATAGAATGGGTTTCCCTCAGTTCTGGTCTGATGCAGGGCAAAGCCTGGAGCTGGAGGCTGCCGCAATAACCTCTCCTGGTGCTTGTGCTCTGCTTCTGTGTGCAGCTCCGGGGAGCAGGAGGTGACTCTGCCTTGGTGCAGTCCCCCACAGGTGGGCACGTGGGAACCGCAGTGTGGGGCAGCTCTCCCGTGGTGTAAGTGCCCCTAATGACAACCCTCCTGCTGGGAGATGCCTGTTTCCTTTCAGGGTGTTTGTTTTCCATATGTGGAATCATTATGTATTTTTTTTATGGTTAAGTGGTGATCCTTGGGGTGCATATATAGGAGAAGGGAGGACTGAAAGTCTTCCAGGTGGCATGTTCAAGCTGCATCCCTGACAGATAAGGATCTGGTCCTGGATCTGGTAGTTCCTGTGAATGACTTCACAGCTGGAGCCAGCTCCACTTTCCTGTTTCCACCTTGTTTTGGGGTGGTTTTATCCAGCGCCTGGTCTGTGCTGTTGTTTCCTGACATGCTGCAGGCTTCTGATGGTGATCAGATTGACCTATCAAGTCCACCTTGGCCCTGCCCCGTGCGTGGCCAGAGGGGTGGCATGAGGAGCAACCTGACAGCCAGAGGAAGGGAGACAGGCCTGGGCCTCCCTAGAGACCAGGGCCTCTCACACCGTTTCCCTCCGGCCACCTCAGCAGCAGGTTCCTCAGCGAAGGTGGGTGAGCCCAGCGGGCTCAGGTCTGCTCTGGCACCACGCTTGAGACCCTCTGCAGCTCAGGGCATTAAGGGAAAGCAGAACATCATGACCGAGTCCTAGCGGCATACAGAGATTATCCCAGGTGCTGCGTAAGAGCCTCTGGACTTGGGAATGACCTGCAGTAAAGCAGCCTCCACAGCAAGGAGGATGGGCTGCAGACATCTGTTTTCCCTCCCTGTGCAACTCTTCAGCACCTCTGCATTGTGGGTTTTTTTTTTTTTTTACATCTTTTCTATTCGACCTTCATCTGACATGTTCCTACTAGATGACGTTGCTTTCCACCACATCTTCCGTGCATCTTGTTTGCATGTCTGATACCTTGTAGCTTGCTTGAAGCCAGGTCTGTTCAGCGGCTGATGAAAGATGATGGGAACTTGTCTTGAAGCCAGGTCAATGGCTGTTGCTTATGTGAGTGCTCCAAAGCTTGGAATGAAACTCGCCCCTTCAGTGCTGTCCGAGCAAGTGAACAGACTTGGGACAAGAGGCCATTGGATTGAAAGAAATGTGCTCAGCACCTGTGAATGTGGCCTGTTTATTTTGGTATTTATGAGCAGTGAGGCACCACAAAAGAAAAACTCTTGAGCAGGTCAGTGCTGATTTTCCTCGCAAGACAGGAGCAGGCAAAGAGTCTGCCCGTGCTAGCAGTGCGGAGCTCTGTGGAGCCCTGGGAGCGGGCGGGCAGCGCCGGGCACCGGCGTGTGGAGCCGCATGGTGCGCGGCGGGAACGTCGGGATTTCCTGAGCCCCGGCTTTTCCCTGTGCCCCTGCCCTGCAGGGCAGAGCTGAGTTTGTGTGTGCTGAGGAGTCTGATAATCCTGGGAAGCAGCAGCTCCCGGTGCCAGCCGGGGTCCCTGGCACTGCCCCTGTGCTCGGCCGAGCAGAGCAGGGCACAGAGAGGTGCGAGCTCCAGCAGGGTCTGCATCCACTTGGAGCCACTTACATAACCGTGGGAAGCGCCACTCCTGGACACACAACCCTGGAAAGGACGGAGTGACCTCCCAGGGAGGCCCCTGAGCAGGGTCTGTCTCGTCAGAGCTGCCCCTCGCTGCTGCCTCCCCAATGGGGTCCAAGCCCTAACGCGACGGGAAATGGTCGTCTGGGTTTTCTTCCTACTTTCCTTTCATTAGGGAGTCAACAGACTCTGTTTTCCAGCTGTTTCCTAGACTTGCCAGTGTCTCAGATGGCCCCATCTTTGGCCCATGTAGTAGACCATGGTGTAACGCTGGAGCTGGCATATTCCTGGGATTGTTCTGCGATGTTTTTGTGGGTAGAATGGGCTCAATTTTCTGCCGTTTCACTAGCTAAGAATTTCCTCTGCACAGACCAGCTTTCTTTTTTAATGGCAAGAATGCTGTAACATACAAAAAGCCAAAATAGAAATCTTAAAACTCATTGTATCTCCAGCCGTGGTGACCAGAACTTGCTTTTCTTCCAAGCAGTTTGTTGACACAGGCATTTTTTAAAGGCATTATAAATTTCTCTGAACTCATTTCACTTCTCTTATATCTCCTCTTCCAATGCGGTGTTTTGAAATGGTCTTGGGCATAGGTGGAGTTGAAGATAGTCAGCGAGCATTTGTTTCACATTATCTTGCCGGCTTTGTTTTTTTTTGCCGTGTCTTATGCATCTCTTTTTTTTAAAAAGAATCTCCTTTTATGCATATTCTCTGCGCGCGAGGCGCGAGCGGCGCGGAGCCGTCCCATATGTGGGCAGGAGGCGGCGCGGGCAGCGGGGCTGTTGTGCTTGGCCCCTGTGCAGCCCTGGGAATCGAGCAGCTCCCGCTCGCTGCGCCCTGCGGAGCAGGGAACGCGCCGGCCTCGGGGTGCCGCAGGGTCCCCATGCGGGAAGGTGCCGCTGCGGAGGCACCTCGTGCTGCTCCCCGAGCTCCCCCGGCTCCTCTCCTGGCTGCTCCAACCTCCTTTTGGGTCCCTCTCCTGTCCCATGGGACCCCAAGAGCTCGGATATCATCCAGGGGACCGGGACCGCAAGCCTGGGTTTGGGACCTGGCGCTTGGGAGCTTTGGAGAACACGGGTCTAGTAGGTGCTTCCATGGTGGTTAGATTAAGGAGAAGACAGCCTCAAACCTGGACCCCAAGCTTGGAGTAGAAGTCGTATTTGGGCAGGTAGAATAAAAGAAAAGCCCAAGTAATAAAGCACAACCTTGGGTTTAGATTCAGATCTGGAGCGGGGCTGGAGCCCGTCTGGTGTTTCGGGTTTGTACCATGTTGCTCCCAGTGCGAGTCCCGAGTGTCCCCTGTCCGCTCGTGGCCCCGGGGCTGCTGCCGACTGCGCTTTGCTGTCTGCTGCTTTCCTGTTTGGGCTGCACAATGTGACGTTTATAAATGAGGTTATTTAATCCAGATGTTTGTATTTTAAATAAACACTCGTGGTCCCTCGCCTCTCCTCGGCTTCTGTGTGACTCATTAAGATCGGAGCTGGTAAAAAGGTCGGTCAATAAAACGCTGTCGGCTCTGGAGCCGCGCTCCGTGTTGGGGCCGGGAGCTGTTCTGTGTTTGGTGTGTGGCACAGAGCTTGGTTAGACATGTGCTGCCCTGGAGCTGTGCACGTGTGTCGGGATGGGCTGTACATGCGTGTTGGGGCGGGCTGTGCACGCGTCTGCACAGCGAGGCCGTCCCGGGCTCCGTCGCCGTGAAGCCCCGCGCTCACGGGCCCTTTTGCAGTGACTAGCGGGCGCTTTCTGGCTGCGGTGATTCATGGTAGAGCCCCCAGGTTTGGTCTGCCCTGTCCCTCAGAACAGGGTGCAGTGAGGTGCTCATCTCGCTTGTCCCACTGCCCTGCGGCGGCAGGGAGGCCAGAAGGGCCGGTCCTGCGGAGGAGCCTGGCGATACGGGAACAGCTCCCAGCTCGGGACCTGGTGCCGCAGGGAGCACCTCAGCCCTGGCGACAAAGGTCTCTCTGGTCACCTTTAATGGCAGAGGAAGCCCTTGGGCTGGGACCGTGGTGCTGATGTGGGACCTGAGCCTGGGCCCCCTTCCCGCTGCAAGGGCTGCTGCCAGCCGGGGCTCGAGCCCCGGCATGTAGGCCTTGAAGCCAGGAGTTCGGGTTCTGCAGTCCTAGAGCCGGCTGTTTATAGCTGCTCCATTCTTATTTGCAGTGCTATGTTTTCCAAGTAAACTGTTTTTTATACCCAAATGTCACCAAATAAACTCTTCTGTGGGGAATTGGTGGAACGCGGGCTTGAATGTCAGCAGAGACCTCCGTGGGCGAGCGGCACACCCTCTGATAGCTGCAAGAGGCAGTGCGGAGGTTTCTTTCTTGGTGCAGCGTGGTGAGGCAGCTGGGAGCCCGTTTGTTGCAGGCTGGCACTGCGGCTGGCCCTGTGCGGGGTCCTGCCAGCCTCGCTGCCCTGCCGGGCCCCAGTGCACGAGGCACCCACCCTGGTAGCTAGCAAAGCTGCGGCTTATCTGGGTCTCGTTAACCAGTGCTGCTCACGGTGCGTGACATGTTCTGTGTCCCAATGCAGCCTTGCTCGCACGGGGAGGCCGGGCAAGCCGGCAGCCCAGCCGGGCACTGTGGGGGCCTGGCGGGTCTGAGCCCCGGTGCCAACCCTGTCCTGCTCTCTTGCAGATGTCGGGCGTGCAGCCGCCGCTGGGCCGAGGGGCGCCCTGTTCCCGCTGCCGGGGACCGTGCCCGGGCTTCGAGCCGCACTCCTGGAGGTAACGACCGCGCGTGGGGAGTGGGGCACGGGCAGGGCAGTGGGAGCCCCGCGGAGGAGAAGCTCCAAGCAGAGCTGTCCTGCACGGGCTGGATCCCGGCGTTGCATGAGAACGTCCCTGTTCCGTGGGGCTGCTGCGGGCATGGCAGGTGCCTCCTGTGTGGGGCATCCCGGGAGGAATGCAGGCCGGGAAGGGCATGGGGCTGCGCCCTTGGTGCCGGGCAGCTCGTGGCTGCTTTGGGGGGGGAGAGCTCCTGGATAGATCCAGCTCGGAGCCTGCAAGGGGCCCCAGTTGTACCGGCACATACTGAGAACAGACCTGCAAGAGTAGTCTACCGAGGGCTTTTTTCCGCTTTTTTTTTTTTTTTGCCTGTTTAATGAATGTGGTGAGAGATGCTCAGACTATTTCCATTATATCACCCATGGGTAAGGCTGTGCTGTGCCACTCAGAGCCGGCAGCTTCAATGCCCGTGAAGAGGTTGCCCGCTGTGCGTGCCATGTGCTGCCATTCCAAACCTGAAACACCACACAGCAGCTAAAACTGGTAAAACAGGATTTGCTATTTGCTTTTCTCTGGACAGGCTCTTTCTGTTCCAAAGCGCGGTGCCTGTGCCAGTGCTCCCTGCTGAAACACGCAACGGCCGGGGCGCGAGGCAGTGTTTGCTGCGCAGGGCGCTGAGCGGCCGGCCCTGCTGCACGAGCCAGCCCTGCTGGCACCCGCACCCCCGCGGTCGGGGGGCGCCCACAAAGGGCCCCGTACGAGAGCCCGGCCGGTGCCAGCAGCGGTCAGGCCGCTCGGAGCAGGCAGCAGCCCCTGCCTTGGTCACAGGGTGCAGGTGTCACTGTCCTGTGCAGCTGGTGCAAGTGGAGCACGAAGTCACCTTGGTTCGGGAGCTCGGTGCTGCAGGCTGTGCAGTGCTCGGGGTGGTTGTGGCAATACGTACTGTGCCAGAAAAACTCATTTCCATTTTTTTTCTATTAAGGAACACCACAAATTCAGGCAAATAGCTGCTACTGTCGGTAGCCGATGGAAGCCAGCCAGGCAGCGAACCTCTGGTGTGCCCTGCCTGCTGGCAAATTGGAAATGGATGAGTGGAAACAAATGGGGCTTCCCAAGCAGAAGGGTTGCATCCAGATGCCGGTAGCTGAACAACACTTAGTGTCTCTGAGATGCTCTTGCAAACCCCGTACTCATTTCTTTGAGCCCTGGGAACCCATGTTGTGCCACTTGCCACCGTGGCCTCCAGGCGTGCTGCAGTCTCTGCACATGGTGCTGCTTGTGGCACTGGATTTTGCATTGTGCAGCCTTGAGGTCTGATTTCAATGCCCAAGCTGCATGGCAATGCAAACCTCAAAGCTCACTTGGTTCAGTTGCTATTGGGTTTTAATTCCATTAGAGGCTAGTTTGAATCCTTCTTATTCAAGAATCATGCTGAAGTAGTTGGATGTGCGTCAGAATAGTGTTAACCATCAGAAAATGGCCTCAGACTTGCTTTTCCATTTTACAGCCATTATAATTTAACTAGACATTTAGGTATCAAATCCACTTCTAGAATTCTCCATTTTAATGGACTATAAAGTGCAGTAACAGCAAAGGCTAACACTTTATAGCTGGAGACTGTGTGGTGAATTTGGAGGATTAAAAAATCACTTAAACTCCCGGGACGTCAGCGCTGCCCGCAGCAGGAGCGGTTTGTCAGCGTGGCCGCTGCAGTCGTGCCGGGATAGCGCTCGGGGTTTCATGGTTTTATATTCCCCACGGCTGCGAATCCCTCTGGGACACCCGGAGCTGGATTCCCGAATGTAGCTCATGCCACAAAGGCCTTTGGTCTTGTGCAGTGACCCTGGCTCCCGTTTAACCTTTCAAAGCGGCTGGGCCCTCTCATTTTTGCAGGAAAATATGCAAGTGGTGCAAGTGCAGCCAGGAGGATCACAGCCTGAGCTCCGACGTGGACGACGACCGGAAAATCGGGCGCCTGCTGTCGGACTCCAAGTACGCAACGCTCACGGCCAGGGTGAAGGGAGGCGACGGCGTGCGCATCTACAAACGGAACCGCATGATCATCACGAACCCCATCGTGTCCCGCAAGGACCCCACCTTCGACACCATCACCTACGAGTGGGCCCCACCGGGGCTCACCCAGAAGCTGGTGAGCTGCTCGCGGCGCGGTCGCTGGGTGAGCAGTGCCACTTGATGGGGAACGTGGCTCTGGAGCGAAGTTACTGTGGACCGTGGTGAAGCACGGCTTGCCTCAGAGCAAAAATGCGTGTAATGTTTAGAATTTGGGGAAAACCGCACAAATAACCCGAGTAGGTAGAAGAGAGGGGTTGGTAGTCTCTAGTGGGTTCCTGTGGGCTTGTTTGCATTTCTAGGAGGAGTCTCAATGTGTTTTACAACCACAACGTTCACTGCATCGGTACAGTTCATGCCCAGAAAAACAGGGCTGAGCAGAGCCCACCTCTGCCGTGCTGCCAGTCGCACAGCACCTGCAGAGCCCACAGAGGCGTTTCTGTGCTCAAAACCGAGCCGTGTGGGAGCGTTTGCTGCCGGCCTTTAGCTCCTGATGTTTCTGCTCGGGGCTGCACTGCAGCTGGCTTTGACGTCCCATCGAGCGGGAGACATCCAAGTTGCCCCTGAAAGGCCGGTCTTCTGCAAGTCCACGTGCGGGGCTGCCTCAGTGGCCGGTATAGGTAGAGGCATTACCCGTGACATTGCCCGTAACCTGGAATTTTAAGCTAACACTTCAGCAAAGTAAACTTGAGTCCATGTCTCAAAAGCAGCAAAAATCAATTGATGCGGAGAATAGGAATGCAGCATGTAAAGCAATCGCTGTGTTTGTAAATTATTCTGTGTGAATGCTATGAAAATGGGCTTTAATGATGAGGAAGAAATAACTATATAGTAGGTTTTCTGCTAACAGCAATAATGCTAGCCTTAACTTGAGCTGCTGTGCCTGTTATTAACTAGGAGTCTAACTGCTATAATTCTACCTTGGCGAGTCACCAAGCGGCTCTACACCCCACCAAATGCAGAATAATTTCCTGCTGAATGCGGTGTAATCTGGGCCCTTGGGTTAGCTTGCCATGGCAGTATCTACCTGGGCCAAGACTCGGCGTGCTGACAACCTTTCCTTGCCTGTGGCTTGCAAAACCCAGCTAGGCAAGGGGCGCGTAGCCACCCGGAGCCCTGCGCTGCCAGGCTGGGAAGCACAGCTGCTGTGGCCACCTCGGGAATGACGATGCTCCCGGCGCTCCTGGAACGCCTTATGTGGTGTCCCTCCCCGTGGAGCTTTTCCTTTTCATGGAAAGGCATCGCCTCAATGGCAAGCATGCGTTGGGCACGGTCACCTGCCTCGGCGCTGACCTCAGGCGCCTCTTTGCAGCCCGTTGTCACCGTGCAGGAACGAGGGGGATTCTGGAGCACCTGTCCCGGGGTGAGCGCCAGGCCCGTGGAGCTGGCGGGGGTGCCAGCCGCCCCCGCAGCGCTGCAGGAGTGACGGGGAGGCTGTGCCCAGGCTGCAGCCTGCGCCCAGGACCCTCGGGTGCAGGCGGGCAAGTAGGGGCAGGGTCTCACTGATGCAGCTGCCTTTCACCGATGTGTTTTTTCTAGCATTCTGCTGGGTTTTTAGTAGCTGGGGTTTGGGGGGTTGACTTTCATGGAGCTTCCTTCCCCAGGGAATAAAAGGACGTGGTAGGACAACACACACTATGAGCTAGTCCACGCAGACTGGACTAGCATAGGGAAAGCACAACTAGATGTGCACCCACCTCCAGAAGCCTCCTGGCCGCAGCTTCCAGCCCGTGGATGCTAATTCCTGTCGTCTCCGCCGTGCAAGGCTGCAGGCAGAGCAGCCCCCCCAAACTCACCACTGGAGATGGGATTTGTTTTCCTTGCATCTTAAACAGTCTTGACCAAATAAGAATGACCTCAGGCTTAAAAAGGGCAGATAGCTCTCGTTCCACACCACGGCATGGCTGGAGAGCAATCAGATGTCCTGCCCCATGTTCCTTCCTCTTGGCAAGCGTGCAGTGCAATCATGGGAACGAGTGGAAGTGTTTTGGGGCGTGTGGAAGCAAGTCAGCCAGTGGTGGACTTCTTGAGGGAAAGTATTTAACTGGTTTTTAAACTCTATTGCAGGACTGAAAACATTACATATTACACTGGCATTAACAGACAGCTTTTGCTCTTCAAATTAAACAAATAGTTTAAAGCTGTTTAAAATTGCAACCAGATCTTTTTAAGAATTATTGAGGAAGGAAAAAAATGTATTTACATGCAGCTATAAACCAGGGTGACAGATTGAATATTAGTCTTTAACTCAGTTGCCTTCCTCCTCTTGGGGAGGTTGGCTGGAAGGGGCCTGTGGAGCCTATAGCAAATAATTGTGTGGCTGCAGGACCAGCTCGTGGTGCTAATTAGAACAGACTGCTGTGCTTGAACAGGGCACCAAGACTTCCACTTATTTGCCTGTCTGGCTGTTTAATCCTAGTGCTACTGCTGGTAGCATTTTCTTTTTGTCTTTTTTTCTTTTTTTTTCCTCCTTTTTTCTGTTCCTTTGGTAAGGAGTGGCATGGCTGGAATCGCTGTGTAACCAATGTTTGCCTTCCTCGGGTCCCAGGGGGAATTAGGCAACTTGCTGAGGGATCCAGAGAACAATAATGGCAGTTTTCCAACCTAATGTGATTTAGAGCATCCCGCCCAGCTCCAGGCTTATCAGAAACTGGATTTTCACAGCTCGGAGGCAGCCGCCGAGCAGAGGCAGCACCTTCGGGCAGGGCCCTTGCCTCGCTGGCAGCATTGGAAGCTGAAGGTGGATGGGACTGTGCTCCTACCCCTGCAACTCGCCCCTGGAGGGCAGGGGAATGGCATTCCTGCAGCGCTTGGTGCCGGGAGACTCCAAATGGATCTTTCATGAGAGATGCTGCAAATTGGTGTCAAGTCTGAAGGAGCTGGGAGCAGCATATCTTAGCTCGGGGCTGGGGGGGAACAAAAAAAAGAGGCTCGAGGACAACCTTGATGACGTCTGGCTTGCAGATGAACTCGACAGTTTCAGAAAAACCTCTGGGTGCTGGTGGTTCCCGTGGAGGCTGCAAAGGGACTGGGGCCAGCAAGGTGCTTGTGCGCAGGCGCCTCCTGCGGCTTCCTTCCCAAGGCTTTATTGTCCTCAAGTGGATGCTCCCAGAATAGGAGGAAGTTCAGGACTTGTTTTTGTTAAGCAGGACCTGGGTAAGTTATGAAGTAAATAGTAAAGTCCCTGGGGAAGCAAAAAGAGCAGCTGATAAAATGTCAGAGAAATGCAGCAGTTAGCGCTGGTGAAACCTGGGAATGCTCTTCCTCCAAATTGCTTGGGCTAAGGCAACATCATAGGCCTTTAAAAGTAATAATGTGCTATAACAGCAACCAAAACAGCCTTTTATTATCCTTCACTGCAGCTTTTGGTGTCAGGTTAAACTTTATTTGCTCTGATCTATTCCCTAACCACATTTTATGACATCCCCAATTATAACAGCAGCATTCCCTGACCAGGAGTGAAGAGTATGTGGGCCAGGATGTCTGGGATGCATTGCAGCCTCTGCTGCTCTTGGGGCTGGTGTAGGTGTGCAGCACCTTGGCCCGTGCCCTCAGGGAGGGATCCCTTGCACGAAGACACGTTCTGCTGCTGCCCTGTGCTCGCAGGGGTTCTCTAGCAGCACTTGTGCCTGGGCAGCTCTGAGACTTCTGTTTTTCCAGCTCTGGGATGTTTTGCCGGGTGGTGTGGGAGGCCTGGCGTGAGCCTGGAGGTTCCTTTGCCTCGGTAGTTGCTGTGAAGTCCCTGGGCTCCCGGGAATCCCATCTCGGTGGCAGATCCCTCCCGCGGCTCTGAGCGGTTCCTGCTGAGATGCACATCAGCAGATGCATCAATCATGAGCACGCCCGTGGCGTGAAGGCTGCGTTCCCGTGTCTGCCTCAGAACTTGCAGCACTGTTTACGTGTGCTCCCTGAAACCAGTGGCCCTGGCTCTGCTAAAACACACTGAAATGCTGCTCTCTGCTTGAATGAAGCGGACGTGGAAGCTGACCTTGTTTCATGTAAGCGCAGTGGGTTGCTCCGTGCTGGATGCCATGCAAGCATCCTTGGATTTAACAGGCTCCATCAAGCGAGGCTATGTGCGCTTAACAGTTAATCACTTCTCCATTCCATTAAAATTAAATTTGCAAGTGCTGGCCCAGTAAGAAGCAAATCTAGTGCAGCTGGATGCTGGTCTTTAAAGCTTTGTGGCAAGGGGCCAACTGGCTGCCCTGTAGCTCTTCACACTACAATAGGAAAAATGCCTCCAGTGGGAAACTCCCTTTCCTTTCAGCTCTGCTCCAGCAGACGTTAAGGGCACAGGCTCCGGTGGGTTGGCCCGGCTCTGGCAACGGCACCTTTACCTTTAGAGGAGAGGCTGCTGGGCGCCTGACCAAGGCACTTGGCTTTGCAGCCTTGTCTTTGTGCTGGCTTCCCACCTGAGGAGGCGGCTAGGAGCAAATTCCTTCCCTTTACTCCAGAATCCGTATTCCAGTGGAGCTGGTGGCCGTCCGTCTCGAGGTGGAGCCTGGGCGCTCGCCCAGCTACTGCTTTTCCATGGATGAAGGTGTTGGTGAGCTGTGAGGGGCAGAGCTGCAATGCAGGCGGGACTGGAGCCTGTCCTCTTGCCCGAGCAGCTCGGGGACACCTCTGTGCACAGCAGGCTGGGGTGCACGAGTGCCCCTCTCCATCCTGACCATGAGAGCCATTGGGCTGGTGGCCCCCCTGGCTAGCAGCTTCCTCGGGAGTTGCTCGCCCTAGGAACAAGTGGCTGCTCCTGCGGCCTTTTGTCCAGGGGAGGGTGAAAGCGGCTGCTCCCGGGTCTGTTCCCGCTTGTGGGGTGTGTTTTGGGTTAGCACGTCCCGTAACGCCAGTGCCGTGTGCTCTGCTCTGCCCTAGGCCATCCAGTACATGGAGCTGATCCCCAAGGAGATGCAGCCGGTGGCGGGCACGCAGGGCGCGCTGTTCCGGCGGCGGCAGCTGCTGCGGCAGCTCCCGCTGCACGACCAGGACCCGGCGCAGTGCCGCGGGCTGGCGCCCGGCGACGCCGCGCTCATGGACGCCTTCGTGAAGGCCTACAAGGCCGAGGCGCTCGGCGTGGGCGAGGTGGCGCTGCCCGGGCAG
>VZSG01000348.1:583890-597850 GCA_013398315.1 Nothoprocta pentlandii | reverse complement strand
GGAGCCCGGCGCCCCCGCGAGCGGCTGCCTGCCCGCTGCGTCCCGCGCCGCGCACGGTGCCGCCCGCACGCACGCGCTCCAGCGCGAGCTTTGGGGTTCTGCGTTCCTGAAAAGCGAACCTCTCGGCTTCTCATGTGTAAGGTCTTGCAATATCCTTGTGCAAATAACACATCTCAAAGTTAATTTTTGTTACGCTAAACCTATGGTGGTGTCCAATAAGAAGGTGGGGTTTTTGAGGCTGTACTGGAAGTTTGCACACAGTACAGTGCTGACAACTGTACTGAATCAGTGGTTTTTAATCCAATTCTTTAAGTGATTATTTTTCTGAAAGCAAATGATATAAAATAGCTATATAATGTTGGTTTTTCTTCCTATGCAACTGTAAAATACTGTAAAAATAAAGAGTGGCATGTAAAATGCTGGGTGTAACCCTAGCGAGATCCGGCCGTGCACCCGCGGCGTCGTTCTGGGCAGCTCCCGGGGTGCGCCCAGCCCGGGCACAGGCACTGCCATCCCTGCAGCTCCTTGCTGCCTCCTGCCCCGCTTCAGAGCGAGTTTTAGCAGGCTGCTGTGTTCCCTCATGCTGCTGCACGTCCTTAAGTGCTAGAGCAGCTTTTTAGGCCAGGCTGTGCTAGGTTTTTGGGCCTGACCTCCTGCAATGCCGGCGCTTTCCCTGCGCGCTGTTAACAGTGCAGCCCAGGCCAGGGCGATGCTCCGGATCGAGCCAGCACCAGGGCCCATGCTGCCCTGTGCCCCCTGCGTGGGGACACCCATGTCCTGCAGTCCAGCACCCAATCCCCTGTCCCACGTCCCCCTAGTCCCACGATGTTCCTGTGGTTGACAGACCCTCTCTTGTAGTCCAGCTTAGTAGATGTCTCTGCTTGGTCATCTTCTGTCTATTAAATGTCTGTATTATTTGCTAGAAAGAGCGGTGGTGTTTGTGGAGGCGTCAGGAGCTGCAGCACAGCGCCCTTGCAGCTGGGAGCCTTGCAAGCTGCGCTCACCTCCTTGCAGCCTACTCCCTGCTCACAGGGTTCGCTTAACCCGCCGGGGGGAGCGTTGACGCAGGAAGGAGCTCGAGCCCGTCCTGCACCTCGGAGAAGCCATGAGGGGGCCCGGGACAGGAGCCTCTCCGAGCTGGTCCCTGTTTGGGTGCAGGTGAGATGGAGACTTGGCATGAATGACGCCCAGCCCCGTCCTGGGCAGGAGCCTCCAGGCCCCTTCCTCCTGCTGCCGTGACCACCACGAAGCCTGGGGCTCCTCCGTGCCGGGACCGGGGCTGGTGAGGCTGAGCAGGCGCCCTGTGCCAAGGCGCCCCTGAGTCCCTTCTGCGAGCGAGCCAAGGCACTGGGGCGTGCGAGCCCATCCGGTGCCACTGCCCCTGCCCCTGCAAACCCCGCGTGGCACCGCAATGACCTGAGAAGCCAAAATCCTGGGCGAGGCGAGGAGCTTGGGCTTGGTGGCAAGTGAGAGTGTTGATACCTTTCTCTCTACTTGCCCATTCCTTAGCTTTCTTGGGGCCTGTTTCCTGCTCCTTCTCAAGCTGAGGCTGCAAGCTGAAGTGCGGGACCAAGCCCTGGGCAAGCAGAGGCTCAAGCGAGCTTCCCCTTCCGGCATTTCCTAAGAGCAGCGTCGCCAGGGGGGTGAGGAAAAGAAAGAAAAGGAGCAAATAGCCGAGCGCTGGCAGAAAAGCCTTGCAGGCTCCTCGGCCCCCGCAGCGCTGCCGTCCCCGGGCAGCGGCCGGCGGCATCCCGGCCACGCTCGGATCCCGCCACGCGCCCAGGGCGCCGGTCCCGTCCCGCTCGCCCCAGCCACGGGCGCTCGCTGCCATCTAGCGCCAAGGGACCCGGATACCGGCGCCGGAGCAGCTCCCAGGCCTGAACTGCTCCTTGCAGCTGCACTCTAAAGTCGTAGCTTTAAACAAAGCTCTTCTTGACATAAATCAATGGTTTTATCATCCCAGATGCATTCAGAGGCTCCAGATGCTACTTGCAAGGGTCCATCTGTGTTGCAGCTGCTGGGGCTGCAGCACCTGCAGCAGGAGCAGGACAACGAAATCCAGAGGAGCGACGCGCTCCTCCAGACGTGCTCCTTTGCATGGAGTCCCCACGCCGGCTCCTCTCGCTCCAGCAATGGGGCCTCCAGGAACAGCCGCCCGCCCTGTCCTCCCAGTAACACCCACCGGGATGCGGGGGTTTCCTGGCAAAGGGCTCCCCACAAGCGGAGAAGGGTTTGTGCCTGCAGGCCGTCTCCAGACTGCCGTGTTCCCTTGCAAAGGTGGTGGTGGCAAAATGTGGTGGTAGCTGCACATGAGCGGCCTGGCTGCCCTCCCACGGCTTCCTGCAGAAGTGGAGCAAGGGTATTTCACACACAGGATTAAAAGAAATAATAATAATATTAATAATAATAGTAGCAAATTGAATACACTATTTTAATGCAAAGCCTTAATGGGAAAATAGGAGGTTTAAAATTTCTATGAGTTTCCCACTGCTAATGCCAGGCTGCTTTGTACTAAGCTGCCTGCCCCTTCTCCACAGCATTAATGTGAGCAGAGGATAAAGGCCTCAAGAAATGTTCCTGTTTCCACTGCCTTGGTAGAAGCTTTACAGGTAGGCAACATCTTCTGTATGTCCAGCAATAAAAAATTAGGGAGAGAATATATGGTTAATGCAAGGAGAGCAAATAATTAGTGGCTGCCCATGATCCCACCCACCTGGCTGGCCGCTTCCCGCCCCAGCGCGTGCCAGCTCCAGACGGGGAGCAGGGGGTCGCATCTCTGTGGGGGGGGGTCCAGCCCAGGGAACACTAGAAATGCTCCCAAAAGGGCAGCGTTAGAATAAACCAGGGATTTACAAGAGAAAAGCCACTAGGACCATTGCAGACAGTGACGGAGACGGTCAATGTGCCTTTCTGCCCCACAGATACCCACAAGTGGGGCCCAAGGGCGTTTCAGGAACCGTAAACCAATGTGTTGAAGCATCGGTCAGAGCTGCAGCACCCGTGCGGGGCTGGAAGCGCGGCCGGGTGCCACGCGATGAGCTGCAGGGACCGTGCAGGACTCATGAGCATTGAGCCGGTCCCCGCTTGCCCGCTCCTCATGGGGCAATAGGGCAAAGGCTTTTCCTCCGCACATCCCGCCGGAGCAGGAAGAGCAGCGTGCAGGAAAAGCAGCGTGCGGGGACCAGAGGTGGCTGGGGGAAGAGCCCTGCTCCATTTTGCCGGGAAGCAGCCCGGGGCCGGCACCCTTGCGCGGGATTCCCACGCCGGGTGCCCGCAGGAGGCTCTCGGGAGGCAGCAGCGCGGCCGGCAGCCCCTGCCCGGGGTCCCCGCGGTGTCTCCAGCCGCGGTCGCCCCCCGGCCCCGGCCCCTGCCCCGCGCAGCCAGGGCAGCCGCAGCGCTCTGTCCTTCCAGCCGCGCGGGTGTTGCAGCCCTGGCTGCTGTTTCCTCGCGGCCCTTTGGGGTTCCTGCAAGGTGCTCAGGCCCCGCTTGCGGGAAGCAACGGAGAGGAAAGGGACATCGATCCTCTCCTGCGCAAACTGGGCACTAGATGGTGCTGCCCGGCCGCGCACGGCCACGGCGCCCCGAGCGCGCCGAGCTGCGGCTGCGAGACAGCGTGGGAAAAGGGACGGAGGGCACAGAGCCGCCCTGCGCGTGCACCTGCAGACACGCACAAGGGCAGGAATGCAAACGTGCAGACGTGCAGAAGTGCAGGAGTGCAGGAGTGCAGAAACGCTTCTGGTTTCCTGCCTGCAGGGCTTGCCCGGCAGCGCCTCGGAGCCGCCCTCCTGCAGGGAGCCGGGGACACGCAGCTCCCCACGGTGTGGGGACAGCTCCCCATGCAGGGACGATGTCCCCCACGACCTGGGGACAGCGAGGTGGCACGAGGATGGAGGTCACTAATTGCTGCTCAACTCAGTTCTGTGGGGCTGCTCTGCGAAATGCGCCGAGGATTTGGATATTTGGAAATTCTGCCTCTTCCTGAACCCAAACGAGGCCTTTCAGCTGCAGCAAGAACACTGAGGCTCCTGCTTTGGTGCTTTGTGTAACATTATGTGCAAAACGTTTTACTTGGAAGTAGAAAATCATTTCCACATTGAAGAACGAGATATTTTGATGGTATCAAAATCCTTACGCTCAGCACCTACTCTCTCCCTCCCACTTCTTTAGTCCAAAGCAAGATTCCAGTTGAGTCAGTCTGGTTTGATAAAATATTTGAGGCTGGCACATCTTTACTATCCAACATCCTATTTTTCATTCAAAGCTCCTGCGGACGCATCTATTCTCCACTCATCTCGGTGCTCTATAAAAGCCTCTCTTTCACCTCCCTTTAAGAGCCTGTTTTAAAAGCTTTTTAAAAAGTAAAGGGCATTTTATAAGGCTATTACAAGGATAAATGCTTAGATCCATCTTTAAAGATTGCTGAGCCTGTCATGTCTCTTGCCCCAAGTTGACGAGTCAGATAAAAGCCCAACATTTTCCTGAGGCCCCCGGATCAATTTATGTCCAGCTGGGTATTACGGAGGCTCTCGGGGGTGTTTGACGGCCGGGCTCTTGTGCTCGCGCCGTGCACGGCCCTGGGCTCTGCGAACGCCGGCCGAGGCGAAGGCGCCGGTGCAGGCGCAGGCTCTGCGCCCCAGTCCCGCGGGCTCCCCCGGGCACCCCGGGGCTCCTCCCGGCGCGGGGCCGCTCCGAGGGACCGGGCAGGCACGGGGCGCAGCGCTGCGGCACCGCGCCGAGCCCCGGCCACGCGAGCGGCCACGCCGCCGCCAAACCCGCAGTCATCCTCACGAGCGGGACCGCCTGGCGCCCGCAGAGAGCAGCCGAGGCCCAAAGCCCCTTCGCTTGTGCTGCTCCAGCCCTCCTGGAGCCAGCAGTGTCCTGGGAGGAGGCCAGGCCGGTTTTGGCTCATAGGAGTGCATATTTTTTGCACTAGTATTGCCTTGGGAAGACAGTTTAAGGACCTGCATCCCTATGTTCCTTCACTCCCAAATACCCAAGATATCAAGTTAAGATTTACTCCCATTAATAATGGTATTTTGTAATGGCAAGAGCCATTGGGAAAAGGATTAAGTGACGCGTTTCTTCAGGGCTAGGTTTGCTTTTTCCACTGGTCACGGGGCTGGCACAGAGACTCGTACAACCAATTCCCCAGAGACAGACGGACACTCATGTCCATCGCTCCAGTCCCAGGCCTCGGGGTCAGCAATGGGCTTGCTGGTCCCTCCTGGATGTGCAGGGACGGCTTTGCTGGCGGCTGGCTCAATAGCACCAAAACACCTTGTTTCCAGCCTTGGTGGCGGGAAGCACCTTATCCGTGGCGCTTGGGGATGAGCGCGGCTCCGAGGAGGAGCGTGAGCCACTCTGGGCTGGCATCGTGCACCTTCTCCTATCCACGCCGCAGTAACCCTGCCGCAAGCTTTTCCACACGCGCTCCGTATCCCAGGGGGAACTCGCATCCATGGGGAAGGAGCGAGCGCTGCCGCCAGGTGCCGGCGCGGCCGGAGCGGCGGCCGGGCTGCCACGGCCAGGGTGCGACGTGCGGCGGCGCCCGCTCGCCCGGCAGCGCCAGGGACGGAGCCGCCCGCGCGCTGACACCAAAGCGGCCGCTTTCGGCCCCGAGCGCCTGCGATGTTTGTTTTGACTATAAAAGGCGAGCCGTGCTGCGGTGGCACGTGGGCTCGCTGATTCACTTCCACGGAACGGGAACACGGAGCCCGCGCTCCGGGCACCCTCTCCGCTTGTGACAGTTCGAATTCCTGCTGAACGTCACCTCGCGCCGTGCGGGCCGCTCCCTGCCCAGACCTGCGGCCGGGCTATTTTGAGAGGCAACGAGAGGAGTCCAGTTACCGGCCGGCAGCATCCTGAGCCCGTGGCCACTGGAGCCACTCCTCACCCTTCGGCACAGGAGCACGCGGTGCTCGTGCCACCCCATCTGGCAGAGGAACGCGGTAGGGCCCGGGGATGGAGGCTTTTTACCATCCCGGCATTGCATTCCCTTGCTGAACATCTTCCCATCACGGGTTCCCAGCTCACTGTCACAACGTGGAGGCCCCTGGCCCTACAAAGATGACATTGAGACCTTCTGTGGTCACCCACGTCACCACCGTGCCCCGAGGTGAGGCCGCCCTGGTGATCTGCCCTGCACGGGGCCGCCGCTGGCACCGCCGAGAGGCTCCGTGTCGAGCTGCACCACAGACCATGGCCTCGCTGCGCAGGGCAGCTGTGCAGGCACAGCAGGACCCAGCCACAGGACACTTGTGCTCGTATTTATACTTGCCTGGGAAAACAGTCTTGGAAAATATGACCCTTCTGCACCAAAGCACCGTGTCCTGAGGATGCTTAATTTTGGCTTTTTCCAAGAAAGGGCTCTAAAGCGACGATTTTAGCAGGGCTGCAGGCTACATCTCACGAGCGGGGACGTGTCTAGGCTGTTTGCGGCTGCTGATGCTCCTCTGGGAAGGGCAGGTCCCCTGGCCTGGCCTGGCCAGGCAGGATGTGGGATCCATGCGGCCCCAGCACCGCTGCCCACGTGGCTCTGCCGCTTCCCGCTGCTCTGCAGCACTCCTGACCCGACCGGGCAGGATGCGGGATGCGGGATCCGCGCATCCCCAGCACCGCTGCCCGCGCGGCCGGCGCGCCAGGGCAGTGTGCACAGGGCGCCCCGTGCCTGCTGCTGCGGCTGCCCTGCCGAGCGCGGCCCCAGGACCCTGCTGGGGCGTGCGGGGCGAACCCCGCTGGCACAACCAATCAACCATGGCCACCATCCCTACCAGGGAGCACCGGAGCCTCCCAGCAGGCCCCTTTAGAGTCTCCAGCCCCGCAGGGCAGACACGTGCAGACCCGTCCATGTCCCAGCACGGTCAGGATCCGCAGCCACAGGCCGCTGGGTAGATGGCACTGAAGGCGGCTCTGGCCCTTGGCTGCACTCAGCATCGCTGCAACTGGTTAACGCTGCCTGCGGGGCTGCCCGGCCCTCGTGTCACCAGCCATAAATCAGGAGAAATCTCGGCTTGATAAGGACGAGCCAAGTGAGGCCTCTGCAAGATGAAAAGCAAAAGAGATTTAGAGAGTGATGGTGCAGGAGGGAAAAAAGATTTGAGATGAAAACCCTATAGAAAGGCGAGCTGAAAGGGGGCTGCACCAAACCCTGCCTGCCCTGGCTAGGAGTGGTCTCAAAAGAAGGAAAGAAAGGAAAAGTTGCCCGGCACGTTTTCCTGCATGCAGAGCAGCCCATGGCAGCCAGGCGGGAGCGGGAGCAGGAGCGTGGGGCCGGCTCCTCGCTCTGGGGATCCCGTGTCCCCTCTCCATGCCCAGGTGGTGGCTGGCTGCTGAGCCAAGGTGCCAAGTGGCCACCAGCGGCGCTTGCCACTCTCCCTGCTCCCGGAGCGCTGTTTTCCCGGGACCGGGCGCAGCAGAGCCACGGGCTGGTGCTCGTGCTGCCGCCTCGACACGGGCGATGCCGTCAGCACCGCCCTCGCGGGTGCACGAGGACGAGCACGGGCAGGGGATGGGAAGTGACAAACAGGCCAAGGAAGCGGGAGGCCCGAGCCCTTCCAGGAGCCGCGGGCTCCTCCCAGCTCCCCTCCACGTGCTGGCAGCAGAGCACAAGGAGTCCGCGCAGGAGCAGCGGGGAGCCGGTTCCCGGGCGGGGGCGGCACCTTGGTGGCCGCGCGGTCCCCTGCCCCTCTGCAGGGCTCCCGCGGGGCGCTGGTGCTCCAGCCCCGTGCACTGGCGCCCGTCCCGCTCCTGGCAGCGTCGGCGCTTCGGTCCCTGCTCAGAGCAGCGCGGCAGCAGGGAGGGCGGCTCGGTCCGACGGTGCTGGCACATGGGCACCTCCGGCCCCCCTTTTCCCAGGGCCACGGGGCAGCAGGAGCCGTTCCCCCGGCTGGGGGAAGGCGCCTGCACAGGCTGCTCCAGCGGAGGTTTATGGAGCAGCCGCGAGCGCTAAATCCCTCGAACAGAGGGAGCGGTGTCGACGAGCGCCAGCTCACGCCACGAGCCGCCGGACAGGCTCCCCGGACACCGGGGCCCCTCTGTCGCTGGTAATTTTAGCCTGGAGCGGTGCCACGGGTGGGGGCGCAGCTATGCGCGGCAGCTGCTGCGGGGCCCAGGCGTCCGGGCGCCCCGGCAGAGCCGGAGGCTGGCGGCAGCCATGGCCGAGGAGCGGAGCGACCTGGAGGAGCGGATCCTCGCGAAGGACCAGCACACCAAGGAGATCGACCTGGTGAACCGCGACCCCCGGCACATCAACGAGGACGTGGTGAAGGTGGGTGCCCGCGCGCCGCGGCCGCCGCGCTCGCCAGCCTGCCCCGCTGCGCCAAGAATAACCTGGCCTGGCCGCGCCGCACATTTAAAGGGAACCCAGAGGGAAGAGCAGGGCTGGCTGCCGGCGGGCACCACTGCAGGAGCCCCTGCTCCGGCGGCACCGGGGACAGGCCCGGGCAGGACGTGGCCAGCGCTGCATTTGCTGTGTTGCATTTGCAGCGTTGCATTTGCAGCATTGCATTTCCACCCTTGGGGTGGGAGCGTCGTCCCCGGCTGTGGCACCCCCAGTGCGGGGCCCCCGAGCACACCCAGCGCTGCTGCAGGGGGGCAGGAACGGGGTCCTTCGGCACAGGAGCACCCCGCTCGCAGGCCGTGACCCTGCAGTAAGGCAGCAAATGGGAGGCAACAGCGACTGAGTGTATAGTCAAGCTGCAAATCTGAGGTAAATTGGGTCTTCCGAGTAGTTTAACATAAATGCATCAAGACACATGTGCTGCCCCCAGAATGTCCCGCTCTGGGCTGGTGCATTTCCTAAAAACAAGCCCCAGCCCAAGGAGCTCCGTATGGCCGCGCTCTGCAGCGTGCAAGACTCGTGCAATGCCGGCAGCAGCAGCACTCTGCAAGGAGGCGGCGGCGCCGCCGTCCCTCTCCCGGCTGCACGCCCCCGAATGCATGGATGATATAAGCACTGCCAGGACGCAGGAAACGGCCAGGTCCCTGTGCGGGAGCTGCCTGCCTTGCCCCGCACGGCGGCACCGGCGGCGCTTGCGGGGCCGGGCAGCGCCGCTCGCTGCAGCACCGACCTGCACCCGCCTTGCGGCCACACGCACTGCTCCTGCAGGTCGACTTTGAGGACGTCATCGCGGAGCCCGTGGGGACCTACAGTTTCGACGGCGTCTGGAAGAGCAGCTACACCAGCTTCACCGTGAGCAAGTACTGGTGCTACCGGCTGCTGTCGGCGGCGCTGGGCATCCCCCTGGCCGTGCTCTGGGGCTTCCTCTTCGCCCTCATCTCCTTCTGCCACATCTGGGCCGTGGTGCCCTGCATCAAGAGCTACCTGATCGAGATCCAGTGCGTGAGCAGGATCTACTCGCTCTGCATCCACACCTTCTGCGACCCGCTCTTCGAGGCGCTCGCCCGCGTCTGCAGCCGCATCAACGTGGCGCTGCGCAAGGAGCCCTAGAGCCGCTGGGCACGGGGCTCGGGCGCCGCCATCCCGGTGCCGACGCGAGTGCCGTGCACCCCGTGCACCCGCCCGGCACGCGCACGGAGCGGGACGCCGCACGCGAGCACCGGGTCCCGCGCCCGCACCGAGTGCAGCGCCGAGACACGGTGCAAACACCTGCATTGCCCTGCGCCCGCAGCCATGCTCCAGCAGAAACAAATACTCACGGGAAAGAAAACACGTCCAGGAGTGCTCAGTCACAGGCAGGTTTTGAGCTTTGTGGGAATAAAGCTTGTGGGAATAAAGATAATTAAAACAATACCAGGATTTTATTATTTTTTTAAGTTTTGTTGTTGGAGTACTTCCCATCCTGAGCCCAAACAACACGGAGTCCATGTGGCTCCTCGTGGCTGTACGTCAGGGGTGGCAGCACTGGGTGCAGAGCCAGGACACACAAGTGGTGACCAGGGTGGCGAGTGCATCACGGCCACAAGCTCACGGCTCGCACTGAGGCTGCCGCAGCCTGGCCTGTGCTGGCCACGCGGCACCGCTGGGGTCAGGCCTGCAGGGAGGATGCACCGTCACCATGGGGTGCATGGGTGCACTGTCCCTGCAGGTGGATGGGTGCACTGTCCCCATCCCCATGGGGTGCACGGGTGCACTGTCCCTGCAGGTGGGTGGGTGCACTGTCCCCATCCCCATGGGGTGCACGGGTGCACTGTCCCTGCAGGTGGGTGGATGCACTGTTCCCATGGGATGCATGGTGCCCCATCCCTGCAGGTGGATGGATGCACCGTTCCCATGGGGTGCATGGTGCCCCATCCCCACAGGTGGATGGATGCACCGTTCCCATGGGGTGCATGGTGCCCCGTCCCTGCAGGTGGATGGATGCACCGTTCCCATGGGGTGCATGGTGCCCCGTCCCTGCAGGTGGATGGATGCACTGTTCCCATGAGGTGCATGGTGCCCCGTCCCTGCAGGTGGATGGATGCACTGTTCCCATGAGGTGCATGGTGCCCCATCCCTACAGGTGGATGGATGCACTGTTCCCATGGGGTGGATGGTGCCCCATCCCCGCAGGTGGACGGGCGCTGCTCCCACAGGCCGCCCCGTGCTGGTCCAGTGCGCTCAGGGTGCAGCGTGTGGCGCGGCGCCGCGGCAGCCCAGCGCCAGCGACGAGGAGTTGCTGCGGCGGCTGCCCGGCAGCTCGCACGCCGGCCGGCCCTTGAGGTAGCGCGCGGAGCAGCAGAGGCAGCGGCGCGCCAGGTCGTGGAAGAGGTGCCCGGTGTAGAGCATGTAGATCCAGGGGTTGCAGCAGCTGTTGAGGCTGGCCAGCAGCATGGCGATGATGAAGGGCGACGCTGCGAGAGACAGCACGGCGCGTTAGCGCATTGCGTTAGCACGTGGGCCCCGGTGCCCCATCGACCACACCACAGCCCCTCCATCCCCCTGCAACGCATGGCAGCGAGCAGCTGTGTTTGGGTTTGTCCCTTCTCCTCTCTCTCTGTCTCATCTCTCTCATTTTTCTTTTTTTTTTTTAAGAAAACTGCTTTCCTATTGAAAACGTCCATGCAAAAATCCACTTAAAGCTTTTAATCTATAAAAGCAGCCAAATAACGAGCCCTGATTTCCCAGTTCGCTTGCCAGCAGCTCACACGCAGCTCAGGTTTAAGTGGTGCCTGGCTTGCTTGGTGCTGGGACGCGCTCACAAGGCGCCGGCGTTACTGACTCGGCGCGTGGCTGCAGCCGGGGCAGCCCAGCCCGGCTCTGCTGCGGGGACGGGAGCGCAGGGCAGCAGCGGGGCCTGGAGGCGGCTGCACCGCGGCCACACGCAGCCCCAGGGCGTCCCGCAAAGCAGCCTTCCAGAAACCCGCCCTGCAGCGCGCGGCCGGCCCAGGGCTGCTCTGCACCGGGCAGCAGGAGAGACCATGCACCCCAAGTCCCCGTGCACATTCCCGACATGGAGATGCCTGGCGGGACCCATCTGCGCTGAGCAAAGCAATGCAGGAGCTGGGCTGCATCTCACACCGGGACCACTCAGCCCGTCTGCAGCTACGTGTGGTCCCTGCGGCCGCCCAGCCCGGCTGCGGCGCTGCGAGGGGCTGCTCCCTGGGCAGGGTCCCAGCGGACGCAACAGCTCTCCCCACCAAGCCCCTTGTTGGAGTGGCCGCAGGGCAGGGGCAGCCACGGGCAGCGCGAGGCAGCCTGGGGCAGCCTGGCACATAGGACAACATGGGGCAACCTGATACGCGGGGCGGCACAGGGCAGCCTGGGGCAGCCCAGCACGCAGGGCAGCCCGGCACACACACACACGGGCACCGCAAGGCAGCCTGGCACATGGAACAGCACAAGGGAGCCTGGCACACAAGGCAGCCCAGCACACGGAGCAGCACAAGGCAGCCTGGCACACAGGGCAGCCCGGCACGCACGGGCACCGCGGCCAGCACCAGCAGCAATCGGCCAGGACGCTCAAGCACAAGCTGCGCTCGCTATGGAGCTGGCGGGAGCCCGGACGCTGCCCTCCTGTGGAGCTCAAGTGCTCGGGAGCCCGGCCCCACCGCACGCTGGGCCCCCCTTTCCCGCCTCCAAACCAGGCAGTTTTCCTTTCAGACTTCCCCGGTGCAACACGGGCTTGTCCAGCCCCGGGTGTGTGAATCCGAGCAGGGCAACCCTCCTTGCTGCCTGCAGCCTGCGACAGGAGCAGTGGGTGCCGAGCACCAAGAACAGTAAAACGGAGGCCGTCCTCCAGGAGAGCCTTTCCTGCAAACCTGCAGGGTCCTGGCGAGCGGCACTGCAGGCAGCGCCGAGGCGAGGGCAGGGAGCGGAGCAGCAGGGAGCCCGGCGGCACCGCGAGGGCGACACGCAGCTGAGAGCAGCCCGGGGCAGCGCGCGGGGCCAGGGAAGCCTTGCACCACGCGGGACCCTCCCCAGGGGCTTCCCCAGCTCCAAGACCGGCTCCTTCCTCCCTTCTGGCCCCTCCGGATTCGAAGCAGAGCGTTGGGCTGCCAAGCACAGCCTCTGTGTGTGCCGTCAGCCGTGGGCAGCAGGAGCATCCTTGGGAGCGCTCCCGGGCGATCCGTGCGGACACGCGGGCAGGGAAGGAGAGCACATACCTTCGTGCGGCGCGTTCGTGTCCCACACAGACCACATCTGCACGAAGAAGAAGGGAGTCCAGCACACTACAAAAGCTAGCACTATGATGAAGGTCATTTTGACTGTCCGGATCTTGGCTTTGGAGATGAGCCGGGTGCTGCTCACCCTGGTGAAGGCCGCCCCGCCGCGGGAGCTGGAGCTCAGGCTCGTGCTGGGCCCGTGAGCCGTCTTGAGCTTCACGTTCTGCCAGATTTTGAAACTGATGAGGCCGTAGCAGACACTCAGCATCAGTACGGGGATGATGTACACCATGAGGGTGATCCACGTCACGTAGGCTTTGGGGCCCCAGGGCTGGATAAAGTCTGCCCAGCAGTCATAGACCCCATTACCCACATCCCGCAGGGAAAATATGTGGATCTGAGGGATGCTGACCAGCAGGCACAGCAGCCAGGTGAGGAGGACGGAGACGCGGTCAGCTCTCCTGTGCAGAGACCTCAGCGGCTGACAGATGGCCAAGCAGCGGTCCAAGGACATGAGCAGGAGCATATAGGTGGAAGCGAACATCCCCACCACCTGCAAGTACTTGATGAGGCGGCAGAGGAAGTCCGGCCCGTAGAACCTGAAGGTGATGTCCCAGATGAGCTGGGGCAGCACCTGGAAGACGGCCACCACCAGGTCAGCAATGCTCAAGTGCTTCATGAAGAAGTACATGCGGGAGTGCTTCTGCCGGGTGGTATGGATGGCCAGCAGCACGCAGAGATTGCCGCTCAGTGCCAGGAACAGGATGAGGCAGAGCACCGTCACCTCCACCTTGGCCATGTCCTCGTTCCTCTTCAGGGGGTCGGCGGTGCTGTTCCTCTTGGACGTCTGGTTCTCCAGCACCAGGCTGCCATTCCCCAGCGAGCTGTTGCTCGTCCATAAGTTGCTCCCCACGAGATACAGCTTATCCATGGCCAGCTGCTTCCCATGTAGAGCTCTGGTGCAGAGAAGCGGCAGGAAAAAGATCCCCTACGGCCGTGTCCCCTGGCGAAGCAGCCGTGGCCCCGACAGCGTCCCCCTCCCGGCCGTCCTCTCCTCCGCAGCGGGAGCGTCCTCTGCTCCGGCTGGATGAGCCCAGGGCTCCGTCCTCGTCCTCCCCCGGGCAGAAGGGCTCTGGGCCAGCAACTCCACCCTGTCCCCTCCCAGGGCACTTGACGTCTCCTCGGGCTCCAGCCCCCAGCAGGCGCAGAACGCGGAAGGAGCCTGGGGGAAAGAAGGAGCATTAGGGAAATAAATAAAAATAAATAAATAAATATCACAGAATGAGCACTGGGGAAAGGAAGGAGTGGTAGGGGGAAAAGGTGTGTTGGGGAGGGGTGGGAAAGAAGCTCCGGGGGGAGGGAAAAGGAGCTTTAAGGAAAAGAGAAAAAAAGGTGTGGGGGAGGTGTTAGAAAAAAA
>VZSG01000348.1:521631-581488 GCA_013398315.1 Nothoprocta pentlandii | reverse complement strand
GGCACGGGGTCCTGGGCAGCCCTGCAAACCTGGCCATGCAAGGAGGGCCCAGGACCCCAGTGGGGCCCGTTACCCGCCCTAGGACCAAGGGGTTTTCTGAGTCACTCCCGACTCCTTCCGTTTTCAAAACCCTGCCATGCTGTGGAGCTGGAAATATTCCCATTTTAAAAATACATACTTAGGAATAACCAAAAGTAAAAAGTTACATGAAGCTATATTTAATTTCATTTCGTTTTACTGATGCATCTGAAATAGCTTTTTTTCCAATCATTCTCTCTAACGCTGGTTTTACGGCCCCCATGACACGAGAGGCCTGGCAGGACGTCAAGCCCAGGCCGTGCCCTGCGGCAGGAGCCGCTGCTGCTCCGCGCTCCCTCCTCCGCCTGCATCCCGCGCTGCAGAGCCGGGGTCCCGTCCTGTCCTGGGGCTGCTTCCCTGCCCAGCCCTTGCAGGGAGCCGCAGGAGCCCCGGCTTTGCTGAACTCGCTAGGGATGCTGAGATGCCCAGCACGTGGGGTGCAGCGCTAAGGACAGAGAAAGCAGAGAAACAGCCGTGCGGGGAGGCAGCGGCCAGCGCCGGGCAGGACAACACCACAACCTTTCCCTCTGTCTCTTTTTCCTTGTATCCCCATTTGCTTTTTGTCACCTGAACTCACTGACGCGGCAGCGGCTGCACATGCAGGCACGTGAAATAAACACCCTTTTAACAACAACTCCTGCACCAAGTCAAACCACCTATTGCTCGCGGAACAAACAACGAAATCAAAAAACAAGAGGCAAAATATTGCAAAGGTTTAAAGCAGAGGGAAAGGACAAAAGGTGTTAAGACCTGATGAATGGTAATCAGAAAAAGGCATTTGCAGTAATAACAAGCTTTATGGGGCCTGCAAAACCGAGGTACAGAGTGATATATTTTTCAGCATCATCTCCTGGCACTTCAGTTATTAACTAAGTATCGCCGTGTACGCAGGCATGAATCACTGGGGAGCGGTGTGCGGCGCTGGCCCGTGCCGCGGGCGCCCCTCCGTGCATACCAATGGCTTCTGCCCGCAGAGAGCCCCGCGCTCGAGCGTCGCCCCGTGCCGTGTCTCGGGAAGGGCCGAGGAGCCGGAGCAAAAACACTATATATATGTGAATGTGTTTATTAAATACGCATGTGTATGCATGTGCGCATCTGTATGTAAGGGAAACCAAATCAATTATGCATAATTGCTTCAATAAAGCCTTAGCTGACTAGAATGAGGAGGACTGCAGTCCTCAGGATAATTGATTGTATTTGTATGTACTTACATATTCGTATATATGTGTATATAAACATGCACATATCTGGGTCTGTCTATACAGGTGTGTGTTTATATGGGGGGCAAGTATAAAAGGCAGTGAGTTTCTCCCCATAAAACGAAGCCTGCACGAGCCTTTCTGCCTGGCCAGCCATTCCACCCCTGTGTGCCGTGTTTACCTTCTCCTCCCTCGAGTGAGCCATTTGTCCTTCCCTTTATTGGATCGGGGGCGGCTGGTTCTGCGCCAAGGCACCAATTTGTCCGCATCGTTTTGCAGTCTGGTGCCGGCCCCGGGGTACTCGCAACAACTGCTCTGTGTGCCAGGTGAGCCCAGGAGGAGCGCGAGGCTGCGGGGGGAACTGCTCTTCGCTCCCTCTGCACACAGGGCTGCCCGTGCATTTGTGCAGCAGCAAGAGCAACGGCTTAGCTTAAATTCCTGCACAGGGGTGAGAGACTGAGGTTCCAAAATATCGGTTATTTGCCCATAAAGGGTCCTGCTGTGCAAGGCGGTTCCATCAGTGGGGTTTACTGCTGCTGTCACGGGCAGATGCTGAACATCTGCCTGGGCTCTGCCCCCAGCCTGGCCAGACTCACCCTGCCGCCCCAGGGCGCTCGGTTCCCTGGGTTCCCGGCCCTCTCAGCCTCCCTCCCTCACCTTACATTCCAGTGCAGCTCTTGGATGCTCCGGCGCGCGGTCACTGTCTGCACCATGCCGAGAGCCAGCGTCGCAGAGCTCCCGCCCTGCCAGGCAGGGCTGGTGGCACCTCCTGTCCCCACGTCCCCATTGCAGCCTCGTGCGACCCCGGAGCTCCGGAGCTCCGGGCACGGGGCCATGCTGCCGGGCACACTCGGAGCAGGGCTTGGCCAGGACAGCCTCGGCACCTGCCCGGACCGTTGCAGCTAGCGGTGCGCTCCCCAAATCCCGGGCACGTTCACCTGGGCACCCCATGCGTGGCCACGGGGGAACCGCTGCCTCAGTGTGCAGAAATCCTGGCTGCCCGCGCGCCCCTGCTGCGCGCTGCACGGCCTGCTGTTATGAATATATGCACCATAGAACGGTGCATAGAACCGTGCAAGGAAAACATTTAGGACCGTTACGGCAGCGCTCCGGGGAAGCGTGCGGCTCCTCTCCCGCCCGGAGCGCGGGATGCGCACGGACCCGGGCAGAGCACCCGCATGCGCCGGGCATGGAAGGAGGCACCAGGAGCACAGAAACGCTGCGCTGGGCCCCCAGCACCCGGCCTTGCCCTTTCCCGGGAAAACCTTGGATGTTCTTTTCGTTAAAAACATTATGGATATGAAAAATGCTTGGAATAAAAATTAAATACAATATTGAAATTTGAACAGAATATATTCATTTAACCCAAGGCCAAAAAAAAAAAAAAGCAAATGATTTTTGTAGTTTGCCAAAAGAATATACTAAAAAAAGGGCTTTCATCCAACCTGAAGTGAAAATGTCTTCACTTGTCAGCATTGTCCCCAGCAGCGAAAGCCCCAGGCTGGGCAGCCCCACCTCGTGCAGGCAGGTTTGCAGGTGCTGCATCCTCTGCTAGAGCTGCTCCCACCAGCTCCGCGGCAGCTGCCGAGGAGACGAGCGGTGCAGGGGCCGCAGCTGCAGCCAGGCAGGGCCACGGGGCCACCTTCCTCCTGAGGGGGGGAACAGGAGAACAGGGAGGGAAACCCAAGCCCAGCGAGAGCCCAGGGACAAAACCCGCATCTGCCCACGGCAGGATGGCACCTTGCTGCCCACCCCATGGGACTGCTGAGAGCAGACCACAAAGAGCGCTCACATCCTGCACTTCCCTAAGATCCTAACTCATTTCTCTTTTTTCATTACAGGGTTTTCTTCTTGCAACACAGCAGAACATAACATGGCTTTGATTTGTTGTCCTCAGGCCTTGATATTGCCAAGATAGCTCAGATTTTTGTCCCTAATTCTTCGCCTTTACCACCACTCCTCTTCACAAAGTAGCCATGGTCTGAGCAACGTTTGTGGGAAACGTCTGCTGGCGGCAGCGCCGCAGCTCCGAGTTGCTGCTGCTGCTGCACCACGCTCTTTGGGGTGAATTCTTCCTATCTTAATCATTTTGTGTATTAGAGACATAAGAAAATTAATCATTTGGTTGCCATAGATTTGAGAAAATATGACAGCAAATCTGTTATGAATTTAGCCCTGCTTCACAAGGCTGTGTGCACTGAAATCTTCCTATAAACACCAGTACCTGCAGGCACCTCTGGGCATTTCACTCCTTTCAGTGCACTGAAAACAGTAAAGGGCAAGATCCCACAGAAGAGGCAGCAGCGTGGCTTACTTTTTACCCATACTGGTTTAAAATCAAAGGTTAAATAGCAGCTTCATAAAAAGAGGGAGCAACTCAAAAAAACCCTAATCTCTCATTTAAGATTTGTGCTGATCCAGCGTTTCTGTTTGAAAAGCGTGCTGGAAGGGCAGGAGCTGTGCGAGGCGCCTGGCGCCCTGCTCCTTGTCGGGGTTTCGACGGGGGCAGCAGCAGAGCCAGCGCGAGCAGCGGGTGCAGGACAAGAGCAGCGCTTCCAAAAAACCCCCGGGCAGAGGACTTTGCATAAGCAGAGTGATTTCCACTTCTCAGAATACTCCAAATGAGCTAAACCCTACCTTAGTGCTGGTTATTTGCTGTGCGCCTGGACGTGCCGCGGTTTGACATCCGCCTGTGGTCTCAGTGCTGACCTGGGACTGTTCCCCAGCCATCCAAGCTGGCAACGAGCTCCTCAGGGACCTGAACCAAACCTGAACAGGCAAGAGCGGGAATGAATGAGCAAGGCAGAGAAGCAAGAGGTGATTTGTCATCCACTATCAAGGTAAAGGGAAATTAATCAGCTCATTCATTAATTAATGCCCTAGGTGCGAACTGGAGCACACGGTGCTGCTGGTGCCTGGCAGCCTTCCCAGAGCAGAGGGGACGAGCGCGGCTGGGAGCTTCGAGAGCAGCACAAAGCCTGAGGAGAGCCCCAGGCTGCAGCCCTGGGCGCTTGCTCGGGAGCTTTAAGCTCTTGCTGGGGACACAGCACAAGTGGGTGATTGCCCGTCCCTGCGGAGGCTTCGCAAGCTCAGCCTGGTGACTTTACCAGCGCTCTTGTGCCACCCTGCAGGCACAAAGTGTGCGTCCGGGCAGCAGGAGCAGAGCGAGCGCCAGGAGGGGCAGAAGCCCCAGCACCGGCGCCGCTGCAACGAGGACATCCCCGGGACACTGAGACCCTGCGGTGCTGGGGGAGCCGGCCCGGCAGCGCGGGAGAGGGACGGGGAGCGGCTGCAAGAGCACCCGCGTGCGGGAGGGCTTTCCAAGCAGGGAAAGGAGAGGCGATGTCTTTGCAACACAGCAGCAGCATTTGCTCAGACCTGTTGAGTCCCCAGAAAAGTTCAGGATATCCCTGTGTGCTCCCTGGGGGCACAGCTACGAAACGCAGCTGGAGCAAGAAACATGGGGCTTTACAGATGCAGGGAAATGCATTTCCGAGATGCTTTCTAAGTGAGAAAATAGCTGCAAGGCTCCTGCAGCGCTTGGGATGCAGGTGACGGCACCGAGGTGCACAGCTCCAGCCCGAGCCCTGCCGTGCGCCTTCCTGGAAACATCCCTGGGGATCGGCAGCGATGCCGGCCTGTCCCCGGGGATCGGCAGCAATGCCAGCCCGTCCCCGGAGCGGAGCGGCACCTCCCGGCACCGCCGCACCAGCAGTTCAGGGCACGGGGAGAGGAGCCTTTCCCAGGGCTCTTCCCAGTGCAGCGGCCCATGCAGGGCGCTAGCAGCAAACCCGGAGCGCAGGGGCTCGTCCTGGAGCGGCCGCCACCGCACGTGCTGCTCTCGCGCATCTAGGAGCTGGATACAGGAGCTGGATACAGTGCTGAGAGGCTGGAAGTGGCTGGTGCAGAGCCAGGGATGGGGCCGCACGGCCACCAGGAGCCGTCTCCAAGCGGCCCGTGGTGCAGAACCTGCCCACACAGTCAGGAACTGCGATCCGGGCACACGGCAAATCCGGGTTATCACTTCGTTTGCTGAAAGACTGCTTTTAACATAGAAATACACTTTGGACACAGAAAATACTACCTTTTTGTCTTAAAAAAAGGTGAATCTCCAAAATGTAGCAGGCACAAGAGTTGAAAAGGCAACGAAAAAATGAATAAGACTTGAGGAAAATGAATACTTTCTGGAAAAGTTTCCATTAACCGGAAATCCAATTTTGTCAGTGATAAAAGTTGAGATGGAAAATTTTCAAATCACCCAATCCTATGCCAATTTTTCAGAAGATGAAACCATTTTTCTTCTTGCTCAGACTCGAATGCATCTACCCAGCACAGCTGCTGTTCTATTATTTCTGACACAGAACATCAAAACAAAGACGGGAAAAATGTGACAGTCTGCGCAGCCCGATTCAAAACAAGACCTTCTAGACAAACACTCGTAGCTTTAGCAATCTCTGCAATTGCAAGCATATGTTCTGCTTGGGAAGCCGGGCCAAATCAGCAGCGGATTCCTTGTTATTTGCTCCCAAACCCTGGCGTTCCCAGAGGCCAAAGGCAATAGCCGAGCGCTCCCGCTGCTCTCCGAGGCGCACAGCGCGGCCGCGGCGCCCATTCCCCGTCCCCGAAGGAACATTTTGACCCACTTTCCCGGCCGCAGGACCGCGGTTTCCCACCGCTGCAGGATGTTCCTAGAAAGCTGCTGCTCTACCGTGTTTGTGCCGGTGCCTCTTGCATCCAGTGACCTTCCTGCCAGCAGAAAGGCCATCAGGAGGAACTCCCTGTATCACAAGGAAACTAACAGGCCAATAACCCCCAGACAGGTAGCATGCTGCATGAAGTGGTCACAGGGGTATTTTACCATCTGCATGATTATTTTACTTGAGTTTTTGCCCTCGAAGCATTGCCTGGAGGGCCAACCGTGACTAAATCAATTGTCTCACAAATGTTTTTTCAGCCCAAAGTCGCTGTTCCCAAGCCCTCAGGACCCCCAGCCTGCCCAAGGCTTCCCCCCTGCCCGTGCACTCGCAGCAGCGCGGGCGCAGGAGGGGTCTCTGCCAACCTCGTACCAACGAGGCTCCTGCACGGCGCCCGCGAGGCCCGGCTCCAGAGGGTGCTGCTGTCGAGCAGCTGCAGACGAGCGCCCAAAGGAAGCTGCTGGGACGGGACCTGCAGCCTCCCGAGGGGCCATGAAGGTTGCGCGGTGCTTTGGAGCCAGCGCGTGCAGCGCCGGACACCACGCGGCATTAGCGGTAGCCATCCTCCCCGGACAGAGATACCCCTTCGCTCAGGACATCATCATCCTCACAAGCCCTTAATGAGCAATGGAGGAGGCCGCCGGAGCCTCCTCGGCCTCGCGCTCTGCCCCGCTCCCCGGGCTGTGGCTTGGGAACGGGCGCGCGGCGGCCGCTCCGATTCTCCACGCGGCTCCCGATGGCTCCGCTGCCTCGCGGCAGCCTGAAACAAGCCCAGCTGGACTCTGCGGCATTTCTGCTCCGAGTCGAAATTACATCAGGAAGCAAAGGATTTATTTATGTTAATCTTTACTGTATTAGCTGAAGCCCAAAGCAGCTCAGGGTCAGCTGGCTCTGAGAGAGGGGGGAAGCTCCTATGAGAGCTGATTTCCAGCTCCCTCCTTAATCCTGCAGTGTTTGGACATCTGGGGGGTCTGGTCTCGACCTCCGAACTGGGGATTTCTGCAGGCTGACCAGCCCTTTTATTGAAACCCCCCTTCAGAGCAGCCTGCAAGTGCAGGCAAGGCAGCATAAAACTAAACGGGGGGTACAGAGACCCTAACTGGACAGCGCCAGCTTGGCCTGGGTACAAACCCACCCGAGTGGTCCTCTGAGCAGGGTGAATGCCCCCTTGCATTAGAACAAGGTAAGATAGCCCCAGCACCAGCTGCCCCCTCTCTGTTAAAAGATAAACCGTTTGGACTAAACGGGGCGTTGTTTGGGACCGGGCTCTGGGGGGAGCCCCCCGGGGAGCCCCAGGCGGCCGCAGCGCCGCTGCCAGCAGGGCTCGAGGCGGGTGCCAGCGCCGAGCGCGCCCAGACCCTACGCGAGGGGCACTCCGAGCCCCTCCGGCAGCAGCACGTCCGCCTCCCGCCGGAGGGATTCGGGGTGTCGCCCCAGGCAACGCTAACGGAATAAAGGCAAAGGGAACGTTTGGAAGCAGGAGTCCTGACTTGGACGCACCGTTGCAAGAAGCCTATGAAACAATAGCAATATGGTTTGGAAAGGGCAACCGAGACCATTTTTCTTGCTGAAATGCATTGCTCATGCTACTATAAAAGGTGTCTTTTCCCCTGTGTGCACATGTCACTTCAGCAGCCTCTTTAATTGACTGGATATTGTAGAGGAAAAGTGACTCATGTCACTGTAATGCCCATTCCCCTGCGCTCTTGGCTCTGACTTTGCAGCAATACCGGTGAGAATCGCCCTGTATAGGATGCTCTCTCATCCTGTGCGAGACCTGGTTCAACCTTGGGCAGACACTCCTCGAGCGGAGTCACCGGGATCAATCAAGTCTCCTCACAAGGGGCCTCACAAGATCTGCACAGCCCATTAAACACCTCGCGTTAAATTTTGTGGAAAAACAAACATTTTGATAAGGCCTTCGGTTTCATGATTTAACAGCACTGGGGGAAGGGAGCCCTTGTTTTCCAACAACAATTTTTCCTCCCGACACCTCTGCCCGCTTTCCTGCTACCCTAAACTTGTTGAGTTCCAGCCCTGATGGTTGGAATTCACATCCATGCCTGGATTTCCTTCCAAAATTTGCTTTGAATTCTTATTTTATTTTTGTCTGGCAAAAGTGTGAGTGGATCATCATCCATCATCGACAGCAAAAACATCAAGATGAATAAAAATCCCCCAAAAAGGAGGTATCACAGAACAGGGAAGGAACCCCCAGGCCATGCACAACGACCCCCGGCACCTGCAGCGGCTCTCCTCTCCTTTCTCCTCTCCTCTCCTCTCCTCACCTCTCCTCTCCTCTCCTCTCCTCTCCATTCTCCTACTCCAGGAGTGACACAACGAACATTTGTGTTTGGACAGAACCGGCTCCTTGGCCGGAGCCGTCACCAGCAACGGCCCCTCCGAGGACTAAAGAGCATCTTGAGCAGAAACAGAATAATGGGGCTTAAAGAATGACAAAAAGGTAGTCTAGGACCCAGCTAGGATCGAGATTGTTAATGCCACAGTGAGGATGAAAATAAGAATTGCAATCATTTCAATGCTCTACCTTCATGAATGAAACCGTACTGCTGTGAGCAGCATCTCTCTTGGGGATGAACAGGCTGGCGGTTGGTGTCTGCAGAGAGATCTTTTAATGTTGCTTCCTAGTCTGTAAACCTGACCTGGCAGAAACATTATAGTTCTGGATCACAAGTACTTTGATGCAGCAGTTACTAAACCAGAGATTGTGGAATTTATGCATAGGGTTATAAGCCCCAAATTCTGTTCAAAATGGAGCCAATATACATGAGTCACCTCTCCAGCATAAACACCCTACAGACAAATGGTTTGCTCTCCTGGAAATGCTCCTAGAATGCGGAATCATCCCACTTGGGCTTGCCACGTGCTTAGATCAGACCTGCTGCAAAGAGACTTCTGTTTTCATTTCAACTAGCACAGTTCGGAGCTGGGCTTCAGACAAAGCACCCGCATTTGCAAGTCAAGATCCAACGTGCATCGCACATGAATTGTTGACTGCAAGGTATTTAAAACAAAAAACAAGCAAGCAACAACAACAAGCAGAATACAAACCAAAACAAGCTTTTTCCAGAGATCAGAAGCTGGTAGCTGCATCGATCTGGCTTACACCTAGAGAGGAGAGAATATCCTCCCTGCTGGAAGTGAAAAGCATGATAAAACCCGCTAGCAGCCTGAACAGACTTTAGCAGAAGGAATCAAATGATCGTTTCATTGGTTGGAGCAGTTTGCAACTGCCACAACCTTTCCAGCCCAGGGACAACCTCCACTTTGCACATAACCAGGAAGAAAGCTGAGTAACTGAAAAGAAACAGCAATTTCTGACTCCTTTGATATTTATCCGGGACTTTTCCCAACAGGGTTTTCTCTCAGGTTCTTCCAGACCTATCTTCCATGGAGAAGGAACACTATTTAACACACAGAGAGCCCAAACGCCCTGGCATTGAGTAGCCGAGTTTGTGCTGAGCGAGGCTGGAGGTCACCAGAGACTAAAGCCCCTAATTGCGAGGCCGAAAGGGCTCCCTTCCCGAGTGGTGCAGCCCACGTTCGCATCTCGGCATTAATGCGAGGCCAGTGGAGCGATGTGGAGGTCACTGCTCCACTGCCCTGCAGCATCTCCCTGGGGCACTGAAAAACGCGGGAAATCACTGCACACTTAATGAGCCACTGACGTGTCCACGTGGGAAGAGCCTCCTCTCATCCCAGCACTAAGTTATGCAGCAATGGAAAAAACATCCTCAAAGGATTTTCCTATTTGCAAGCTCAGAGCTGCTTATTTTATCAATAGGAGATAAAGCTCCTAGCTATCCTGCAGGCAAGACAGGGATCTGTGAAGGCCCCAGCTCAGAGGTGTGGAGCAAGAGGAGGAACACGGGAAAGGGTTCCCTTCCGTTTTCCTGGGAAGGAAGCCTGCCGGGAAGCGTGTCCTCCTTGCTCGTGGTCGCCCGCCTGCATTGCAGCCGCAAAGCGACGGGAAGGATCCCACGTCCCACTTTCCCCACTGCAATCCCACCTCAGCGCCCTGCCCCGGCACACCTCGGCTCGCCACAAAATGCTGAAAAATGCCTTAATTCTTCACACTGAAAACAGGGTCTCTGTGAGGCGGGGGTGGCCAGGCCCTGCTCGCAGGGCGCAGAGGAGCCAGGACGGGGACCACGGGCGGCAGCGACGCACGGGGTGGGGAGGGAAAGAGGGGAATAAAGGGGGAGGGAGAAAAAGAAAATGGGGAAAAAAAAGAAAAAAGCCCATCAACCTCAGGCCTGCTCCTGCAGGCGCCTCCGGAGGCCCACGGGAATGCTGAGCTCTCTGGAGATGCTCGCAGCTCTGCAGCAGCAGCTCCGCAAGGTGCAGTATGTAGAGGAAAATGCTCCATCCCTTTTACGAGCCGATTCCCACGGTAATCCTCCCTTTTGTCTCCTTGGAGCCAAAATATCAACCCCTGCCCAGAATAGCAAACCACAGGGCTAGCGAGTCCCTGCTCCACGCGCTCCCATTAGCTGTTGTTTGTTATTCCAGCGGAGACGCAGTGCAGGACAGAGCGTGGCTGAAACCCAAATTTCCCGGAGCTCCCATTAAGCCCCATAGCAGCCTAGTGCACGTGGAAAGGAAGGTGTCCTCGTGTCTCTCCCGGTCCCCGAGGCGGACGGGAAGGAGAGGCCTTGCCGTGCAGGGAGAATCCACAGGGTTCCTGCAGAGCAAGGAGGGACAAACAGCACTGCCAACCCGCGAGGTTTGCTCAGAAACCACCCCTGGCCTCTAGGTACTGCCGGGTGTGCTGGGGCTGTGTGACAAATGCACCCATTAGAAGCTGCCCTCTCCAACCCTTCCACACACACAAGATGAAGAACAAGCGTGCTCACGTTTGGGATGTGCCCCAAAGGAAAGGCAGCTGCCCAGAAATGTGCCTCGGCAGCCACATGCTCCAGGCGCTCCCTAAGCTGGAGCTAGGCTGGACCTAGAGCTGCGCTGACACCCCAGCACACAGACCCTCAATAAAACAAGGCCTGGAGCCATTTAAAGAACCGAGGAAGGCAGAGAGCAGAGCCCCTCTCAGCCCCTATCAGCAGGGAGCCCGCGCTGCGGCAGCAGATCCGCTCGCTGCTCTTGAGAGACGTCTCCCAAGGAGACCCTTCCTTGCTCACGGGGCTCCTCCAGCCACCTACCTTAGCTAATCACGGGGGCCAGTTTTTTCATTGTACATTTCTCTGTTTGTTTCCTTTTTTTTCACTCCATTTCATTTTGCTCCTTTTCATTTGTTCCTTTTTTTTTGTATTTGTTGTCACCCGTTCTGCCTCTTAAGACACTTGTTCTCGAAAGAAATCAGTAGGAGTTTTACTTCACTGTGAAAAGAGTGCAGTAAAATGAAGGACGGCTCGACAGGAGGGTGCTTGACGGGGGCAGATGACGTTTCCTATCCAGGCATTAAGAGCTTCTCCAAAATCGCCCTCTTTCAGCCCATTAGGAATTGCCTCAGAGTGGTTGGTCACTTTTTCCAGTATCTTTTTTTTTAATGAGTCATCCCTTTCCCCCAAAACTCCCAGTTTGGTGCAGAGCGTGCGCAGGTTCCTGCTCCGGTTCTGGCAATAACACAGCAGCTGGGCTGGAAGCAGGCGCAAGGAGCCCCGTTCCTAAAGAGCAGCGACAGCTCCGGCACAGCACAACACCTCGGTGACGCTTCTGTGGCATACTCGGGTTTCACCTCTTCCTGCTCTCATTTAAGCCCCTTCATCCTGGCCACAGGTGTTTAGGGAGCTTTATTTATGTGTTCTTGACTTCTGGTCTCTCTCTCGCTCTGTAATTCCCTATTCTTGCTGAAGCTTTTGCTTTTGATGTGGAAAACTGGACTTGTGAAGATGCTCAGTAAGTTTAGACCACAATAGCCCCAGGTGTGCACGAGATTTAGCGCTCGCTGCTCCCTGCGTTGATGTTTACTTCCCAGCGAAGCAAGACAGCCGGCTCTGCAACCTCAAACCATCGTGCAATACAAATATCTTCACTGTCACTGTATTGCTTACTTTGCTTGCTTGTATTTTTAATAGCTGCTCTGTGGTTTATTAGATGTGCTGCTATTTGCCCGGCGCCCGAGCAGGGCAGCGCCCGCGTTAATGGGGTTCTGGAGAGGAAAGCTCAGGAAATGAATGTCAGCTCTGGAAGGGAGCCCCTGTTGGATCCGAGCAAGCGGCAGGCTCGGCAGCGCCCGGCCCCGGGGGACCTCGGCAGCGCTGGGAGAGGGGCTGGGACGGGCTGTCCGGCCGGGACGCGGCCCTGCTGCCCAGCACCCAGCGGCAGGAGCTCCTCGCCTCCGCCGCTGCCTCCGCTCCAGCAGGACGGAGCGGGGTTTGTGCCGAGCTGGCTGGCACACCACAACACCTCCGTCACATCAAACCTCACAGCTATTGCTCCTATTTATTGAAATCACTGTAGCACTTTGGGCGCTGCCTATAAACCCTGGTTCTATGCTAGGAGTCGTGCGAGGAAAAAGCCAAGAGGGAGAAAAAGCACATAAATCAAAAGTGGGCACTGCCGCAAACAGGGAGCCATCCAAGAGCCGGAGAGGAGAGCACGGGGCGAGCCGGGACACCGAGGGAGGAGACCAGGCTGACCAGGGCACTGGTGATGGTCTCTGCGACCCCATCGCCCAGGAGCATCAAACACCCTTTTGGGGACATCATGGAGAAATCTGCACCAGGACGGGGGTCCCTTCAGCTGGGCTGGGGACACAAAAATGGGTCTCACAGGGGGATAGGATGTGGCCTGGGACCATCCAGGAGTGGTCTGGGCCATCCAGGATGAACCAAGGATGGCTGCGTAGGTGGCAATACAGATCTCAGAGCTGGCCGAGGGAGGGAGCAGGGAAAGGGACACGAAGAAGGGATTTTCAGAGCAGTAACCCATGAAATGATCTTTTCAGCAGCATTCGGGATGTGTGAGGAAGGAAAGGTTTCTTTCATTAAGGCCACAGGAAAGGAACTAGTTGCAGAAGTTGCTTCATGTGGTCCAAGAGAAAATAGGCTTCTTTAACCGCTAGAAAGGTCAAAAAGGTGCTGATGAAACCAGATCTCCTCAGTTCCTCTCATCAGGCCGTGTATCAGCTTCAAGACCCAAGACCTCCCACAGTGGAGGCCCTGTGCCCCTGCAGTCCTCCTGCCAAGGTCACTCCTGCTCGTTTTTAGTTTAAATTCAAGCATGAGCTGCAGGGATGGCCGTGTCACAGGACCGGGACCGCAGGCCCATGGACGTCATCTCTGAGCCTGGCTGCAGAGCCTGGACTTTGGCCAAGCCAGACGCCACCCGCCCCTGGCCTTCCAGTTGTGCCTGCGGAACAGCTGATCAGGTTATCATCAAGGGGGGACTAACAGAAACGGGTGTCAGGAGCTGAACGAGGAGCCTTGTGCGGCACAGCTTGCAGCATGAGGCACAGCGCCCGATCAATAACCCAGCGTGGCCGGGTCGATGCCGATCCAAGGCAGCAGCTGCGGCTCGCACACACAAACCGGGTTAAGGGAGAACAGGGCAGCAGGAGCACGCGGGGCCGCCGCACTCGCGATGAGGACGGCGCTCGTGACGAGATGTTGCTCGTGCCGAGGATGTCGCTCGTGACATGTCACTCAAGGACTTGTCATGAGTGACATGGACCCTATACCATGGGGCTGGACTAGATGAGCTCTGAGGTCCCTTCCAACCTTAAGCATTCTATGATTCTACGACTTTGGTGGAGCTGGGTCCTCGGCAAGCAGAGCTGGGGCGGCCGAGCCCCGGGAGCTCCCGCGGGCCCTGCTCTGGGGCCAAGTCCGTGGTGACGCCCTCCTGAAGAGGGGTGAGACTCTGGGAGTGATGGGGGGAGACCAGAGGAGGGGCTGCAGCAGGGACAGGGACTGGGAAACCCGTGTGGGTGGAAGCAAACAGGAGAGATTCCAAAGGACAGTGCGGCTGTTGCAAGACAAGCAAGAGACACTCCTACCTGCAAGGACACTGTGGCCAGGGGATTCGTCTTCAGGCCGTTTCTTATAATCAGTTTCTGCCAGCAGACCTAAATTCATTCTATTTTCTAGTTTAGTGTTTGCTATTCCAATAAGACATTGCTTTAGCGAGTAAAATACAGTTGTACCTTTTAGCAGATCACTTGAAAGGCAGGTGAGATCCATCTCCACTGCAGGCCTGAGGTTTCCCTGAGTCTTTGGCAGCATTGCACAGAAGTTATGGCATCACTTTGCCAGGGGACTGTTCGTGCTGGCCATCTCTGTCACCGGAGAGCTGCAAAGAGAGAAATATTTGTAAAGTTCCTCATATGCTGAAACCAGGAGCAAACAGAGACCCAAAATTTAGTGCCCACAGTGGCTCAATGTCCGCAGTGCGGATACCAACCTCCGAGCAGGGGAACCTGCAGCCAGAGGGATGGCGCCTTTCTGTCTCGCTGTACAAGGGCCCTCGTAAATACAAATCATAGTAATAGCAACCAAGTCTGATCCTTTTAGGTCTTCTATAAAAGCCAGTACAAACCCCCTTCCCTTGCTGCTGCCACACAGCGCAGATGCCCCAGACACCGCCGCGGTGCAGTCCAGAGCACGTTCTTCATGTTGCAGAACTCATCTTTTCAGTGCAAACAGTCAATATCAGGCGCATTTCTTCAGAACTGAATTAATTTATGAAGGATTTCTTTCCAGCCAAGGGGAAGTCTCAGCACTCAACACCCGTGCAAGGACAACAGCAGTAGTACTCCTGCAGAGCACACAAGCATTCCCCCAGCCCGATCTGCACACTTGGCACTGGTGGTCTCAGAGCCAGCAGAGCCTCCCTCGGAGCCCAGAAGCAGAGCTCAGATTGCAGGATCTCGGCAAATTAGTTCAAAGGACCCGTTGAAGGATTGATCATTAGAGCAAAAGCTAATGTAAAATTTAAAAATCCATCAAAGCAATGAGTAGCAAATAACTCCTAATTACTAAAGAGCTTTTAGTGGAAGTTCTTCAAAAAAAAAAGAAAAAAAAAGGTTAAATCTCCCCAAAGAAAATATTCCTCGTAAATTAGTTGCTCAGCAGCAGCCAGGAGGTTCACCAAGTATTTAATAACACAATTATTTAAACAAGCTTTTGAAAGGCTTTGTAAAGCTTTACCACTTAACAAGGGATTGCAGGAGCAAGGCGGAGGGAGGACCACTGCACTTCTGTTTAGGAGAAACCACTTCTGTTTAGGAGAAACATTATTTGTAATGAAGTAGCTTTAGCACTGCTGCTGTCGCTGTTAGGCAGAGGACTACCCATGCACCGCATGCCAGGAATAAAAACTCCTAGGAAAGCAAAATATTTTCTTTTATTTCTAAAGTGTCTGTTCTGTGAAATGACTTCCAAAATTCCCATATGCCTGAGTAGACGCTGCTGATTGACTGGTTGCACCACAATGAAGAGAAGGCTCTCATTTATAACCTTGTATTTTAAGACTATTGCACATTTTTGGCTTGCATGTACAAAAGCATCTCCCACTGAAGTGTCCCGATACAATACTCAAGACTTCATGACACAGACAAGAGCAGGATTTAAAGTGGATATATAAGAAGTGCAAGTGTTATAAATTAGCAAAAGCCTATTTCACTAATTTAAAGCTTTTGCTCAGCCAACAAATTACTAATGGCCAACTGCTTAGTGCCTAGTGATGAAGCACTGGCAGTATTAAAATTTTGCTTTAAAATGAGGAGCAAAATTGGAGTGTTCAATCATGTGTACGGCTGAGTTTTGACTTTAAAGCCTTAACTGCACAGTAGCTGATCACGGGCACACAGTCTCTAAATGGGTAATTGCTTTTAATTTGTTTTTCTTTTTTTCCCCCCACTAAGGACAGCCTGATCACAGCCATGGAAGAGCTCACTGAGCACGTCAGCTCCCCAGCCATAACTTAGCCCAACACCTCATGTGTGTGAAACCCATGTACATGTTACACATGCACATGTACAAAGTCCAACACCTCGTGTGTGAAACGTCTCTGTTTCCTTGTGTTTTGCACCCTCCCTCTGGCTGCACGGAGGGTTTTGCTCTTAGGTCTCTCCATCCCCTACCAGCCGTCTCCTCAGCACCTGCTGCACGCCAGGGCTGCAGAGAGTAATCCAATGGAAAACGTGGACAAGTCCAAACAGAGAGGGACCCGCTGTGCAACGACACAGGACAGGGTTAAGGTCAGTGTCTCGGGGGGATACAAAACGCCTTCCCAAGGCACGAGGGGCCTGTCCTGGTGGGCAGGGGATCTGCTCCCTCTGGCTGCGGAGCACGCGGTGCTTGCTGCAGAGCACGCAGCATTTGATGCATTTGGCAGCGGCAGCATTTGCTGCAGAGCATGCAGTGCTTGCTGCATTTGGGCAGTGGCAGCGCTTGCTGCATTGCACGCAGTGTTTGCTGCATTTGGCAGCGGCACCACTTTCTGCATTGCACGCAGCATTTGATGCATTTGGGCAGTGGCAGCGTTTGCTGCATTGCATGCAGCGTTTGCTGCGTTTGGCAGCAGCAGCACGCATAGTCGCTGCAGATGAGCGCCAGGGCCGCTGCTCCTTGGGCCTCCTCTGCACTGTTAATGCGGAGCAGTTCAGGGGCCAGGGCCCAGGGCAATGTTCTGCCTGGATGCACTTTAAACAGGGCAACGTGACCCCTTCCAGCTCACGGGTGCTGTGTCCTGCCTTCTCAGACCGTTCCTGGGCTTCCATCGCCCAACGAGCAGCACAGCAGCTCGCCGGTTGGTGCCTGCGCGCCGGCAGCCCGTGTTCACCGCCAGGTATCAGTGTCTGCGTTCAGCACATGGACTGTGCTCTGCGCGCGTCCTGCCCCGCGATGCACCCGGCCTGCGGCCAGGGCGCCCGTTCCCGAGCAGGGAGCGGCATGGAGCAAGGAGGATGCCCGGAACGGGACCGAGACGGGCACCGCAGCCTCGTCCCCATCCCTGCCTGGCCAGAAAGCAGCCGTGAGGGGCACGTGTCAAACAGCCCCCACTACGGCCCAGCACCGCCTCTCTGGTGGCACAACCCCTTAGCTCCATCATTATTATGCTTTTCCGATCTAGACTTGCGTCTTGCACAAGCCCCAGTCACCATATTGCAATTTAACCTTGCACAGAAATCCCTCACACTGAATTCCCCCACAGGCAAATGCCAAGAACCCACAATTGCTTCTGCTTCTTGTCTTTCTCCAGCAATACCCACACAAGGAGAAACTTTTCTAAGGGAACGTATTGAGGAAGACGGATGAACCGGGAGAGCTCCCTGCTTCAGGGTGAGGGGGCCAGAAGCCGTGCAGGACAGTCCCTATTCCTGTGACCCTGTGTCCCGCGGGAAGGTCCGTGCTGCCAAGGGAAGCTGGTGGTAGAGAGGCTCAAATTACCAGGGTGTCGGGTTAACCCAGGATCCCACGGGCCCTTCACGGCTGTTTCTCAGCGTGGGGAAGGCCGTGGCCAGCACGAGCTGCGATGGGACGAGGCTTTTCATTCATTTCCCCAGGGAAGGGCACAAATCCCGAAGTGCTCTTACAGCAGCAGCAGTGACACCTCTGCTCAAAGAAACACCCTCTTTCGTGGCACCTCCCATGCTCTAAATGCTGTAAAATCAGGAATATCCAGTTAATTTGGAAAACAGAATAACAATTCCTCTAGCTCCTCAATCACACTGGCTCGGGCTCTCAGATGAATCAAGCAAGAGAATTTTTTGTTGGCTCAAAATAGACCATCTGCTACCGCTTCAAAAACAAGTCAAGAGCAAAACTACAGGCTCTACAGAACGAGGCTTTCAGCAACAAAATGAGCTGAAGAAAGAAAATCACCAGGGTAAATTACTCCCAGTTGTGCACACACTGAATTAGAGAATAGTTGACTTGCCCATAGCCTGACCCACCGGCCGCACTAGGAACTCCTCAAATGCTTCCTGCACCAATCTGTGGGAAAGCTGGAAAAGCTCTGCTTGTTTCCGTGCAGAGCTCCCCGGGAAGGGAACGGCACGTCCTGTCCTGCGCTCGGTGTCCTGGGTCTCAGCGTGCGGCAGGGACAGCGGCTCCACATGGGGACGCGCGGGGAGCTTCGGGCAGAGCTGCGGCCCCGTCCGCACGGGCCCACGAGCGACTCCAGGCACCTGCCTGCACACGCACATGTACACGCACACACACATGTACACGCAGACACAGACCCCGTGACACCAGCAGAAATACTCCCTGCTCGTGTGCTGTGACCGTGTGCCTGCTCGGATGCAGGGAAACTGCAACCGGGCAGCCGGAGACACCAAACAGCCCTGCGATCCTCAAGTTCCTCCCTTTTGGCTCATAATGTGGTTTATTAATTAAGGCTCAGCGGTAATGACTACGAAACCTTCATCTATTAAACAAGCAACATGGGGGGGGTTGGTTTGAAAGCAGTAGCACCACGTGCTGAGAGCGACCCTGCTCCCAGCTTGCTCCGTGTTTGCTTTGCACAAGTGATCTCCACCTGGCCACACAAAACATTGAAATAATGCTCGAAAAGGTATTTACAGAGGCTTATTTACTGATGGAGGCTTTCCTTCTGAGCCTCCTACAGAGGTTCTTTTTCCCCTCAAAAACATCATATACGAGTAAGAAATGATAGTGCTGCTGTTTGGTCTTTTGGGCACTAAGCATCGTATACGGCAGACTGGTATATATGGCCTCCAGAGACTCTAAATGGTTTTACTCAAGTAATGCAGAGAGCCCATAGTGCAAATACCCTCAAATATTACATATAGCTCATGGCTGATCTTTATCTTCCAGGAAAATATATATTTTTAACCCTTTATCACATCTAGAGCAAAGCTTTGATCATATTTCCATTTTAAAAAGTGTTTCAATTCCTGCAGTTTGTTCCAACCTCGAACAAATATAAATTCTCTCTATAAGGCTTGAGGCAAAAGCCTCAGACATGCAAGAGTCTCACACTCATTTTGGGTCATCTGTCCATCACAGCATCTTCATCCCGACAAGGGTGGCAAAATCTTCCCCCTCTATCGTCCTTGCTCTCCAACACAGAAGGAATTTTGTTCTAATGCTGACAAGATAGAGCAAGAAAACAGCAGAGATTTCTTAGTTATCTTATTTTCTAATAAAATGTTCTCAATACAAAATAAGACAAATGTTATCTTGTTATACTTGCAGCTAAATTTGGTTGGTCTTATCTGTAAATATCACTACTGGCTAAAATAACAGTACAGAGAAAAAACAGCTAATATTCACGGAGGATTATCTCATGAGCAGAGATGAGAACAAGTCCATATTGATGAAGACACAGCCATCAGAGATGGGAGCACTGCAGAGCAGTGTCCCTCAGCATCAGCATCAGGAGCATCCAAGAGCAGGAGGGGCACGAAGGGCCCAGAAGAGCAGGGAGGAACATCCATGAGCAAGAAGCGGGTACCACATTCTGCAAGTGTTGGTGCAAGGGAGCGCAAAGGGGCATGAAAGTGTAAACTTGACAAAATTGGTATTTTGTCCTACTGACCAAAACTGTTTTTAACCTCTTTAAGCTTTCCTGCTGTTGCCTTGTCCTTTAATTTAGCTTTCTACACACATCTGTACATAACATTTTCTGCAAACGATTTTTCTTGTCAGCAATCCCTGCCACTGCCACACTACTGTTTGCTGCAAGCTTCAACTTTTAAGGGTATTGCTGATAAAATTCTGGCATTTAAATTTGCACTGACAAATCTTTGGCTTGTTATTTTTCATTTGTCAATTTTCTGGCAGCAGAGAATTTTCAGTGCTTTTGCCAGGAAAAAAAATATTAGCATCAAGCTCATTTTCCTCATTTATGGTACCGTTTTTGGGCAATTGATAAGGAGAGGGATACATTTCAGCAAAAGAGAAAAAAAAAGCCTCTGCAAACATGCATTATGAAGATGTTTCTGTGGCCTTACCCTGTGTGTTTGCTGCTGGGCCAGCGCCGCTCCGCGTGGGAGCCCTGGGTGCCAGTGGCCACCTCAGCTCCAGCGACACGCGGCGGGTGGATAAACCATGGCAGGGACGCGGGCCTGAGCCGCCTGCAAAAACTGCGGAATTGGGCAAAGAGCACCCAGAAGGGAGCAGCAGCAGCCACGTTGCATGAGGTCTTTGGGCTGCCGTGTGGGTTCAGGGAGGGTTTTGTGCTGGAACGGAGCAGCTGTTAACAAGGACACGGGCTCCGAACAGGAGCTGCCCCGGGGCTCCACGTGGCACCAACGGGCGCCGCGGGCACCGAGGCCGGGCCGGGCCAAGCCGCTGGCTGCAGCTGCAGCAACGTTGCACAGGGCCATTCCGGCAGACGCTGCCTAAACCCAGCAAGCAATTACCCGAACACCAAATGCCTCCAAGTGCTCCTGGCACACGCCGCTTTCTAAGGACAGAATTGTGAAACCCTTCCAAGCAGGAGGCCTGCTCGGCACCGCGGGCTCGGGACGCGCGGGAGATGCAGCATCCCGGGACACGGCTCGTGCTGCGAGCCAGCACAGGGAGCATCGGAGCAAGTAAAGCCACAGCTCCCCTGTGTCTTATGGGCTGCTTCCCGCAGTCCCTGCTGCCAGGGTTTTCTTTCAATGTAGCTTTTCATGGGACTTAAACGGAGGTTGGATTTTAAGCAACCTTCAAGGCTTCCTATTCACTGTAGAAACAAAATAACGATGGTGAAAATCCACGCCTTTCTAATAGATGTTTGAAAAGGTCACTCTTCAGAAAATAAACGGTGGCAAAATGTGGCTCTACTTCCTTCCAGTTACCCCGTGCAAACCCCGGGCTGCAATTTGCTAAATCAGAGACTGAGATTAATAACGACGGCCAGTACACAAGATGTGAGTATTTGGAGACTCGCTAAACCGAAGCGGGAATCAGGAGGTCCTCGTGCCTCGGTGCCTCGCTCGGCAGGGATGTCAGCCCCACGAACGGCCGAGCAGCCAGCGCTGCAACAGGGGTCCCTGCCGCTGCTCATCACGGCCACGGCCACTCCGCTCCTCCTGTTCTCCTCCGTAGTGATTGATCCAAGTTCACACCACAAACAACGGAATCCAGGGACAGCAAATGCAGACTCCAGGGAGGGATCACCCGTCTATGACACTGGAGCTCTTCCCACACCAAAAATTTAATGTCCTAGGATTTATAATGACATTGCATTTCATTTTAATATTGAATTTCATTGGTTTAAAACTGCCTGCGCTGCAGGCTTAGGAATGCTATTAAGGAAAAGTATATTGTACTGCAACATTCGTCATAAATAATGAGTCTTGGTAGATAAAATGGTTGTAGGAAAAGTGAAATCCGAATCAACACCTTGTTACTGCGAGCCAGGGTTGGCTCCGCTCGGCTGGTTAAACCACGCAGCTTTCAAGGGCGGGTGGAAACCTCTCCCTGTCCCCTAGCAGGGCAGCCAGGGACCGGCCCCGCTGGGATCTCCTTACCGCAGCGCAGCTAGTTCCCTTCCGAGCCAAAGCAAAGGGATTCTGTGTGCCAGGAACTTGCCAGGGCAGCTCGGGCTTCTCCTCCGCAGCACAAGGAACGCCCGTAACCCGGGGCTCCCCACACGGGCACTTCTTGGCTCTTCGTCCTTGCCTCCGGCCTTGCGTGATTTAGCACAGTTTGCTCCTGACACAAGCACAAGGCTGTTTCTCCTCCTGGTCTGCTCTGGATGGCTGCAAACATGTGGTAAGTGCTGGAAGAGACTTTTTTCCCCCCCTCATTTAAAAAAAATAATTTTATAATTCTAATTTTTCCCAAATTAATATTTCCAAATCTCTTTGCTTTTCAACCACAAAACCCACAATTTCCTTTTGCAGGTTTCTAATACGTCACCATGCTTCACGGCTCATCCGACAGGAAGGACAAACCCGCGGAGCAGCCTCCAGGCTCGTGGGGTAGCTCAGGGCCCTGCACCAGCCCCTGCAGCACCTGACATTTTGCACCCTTTTTCATTCACTTTCTCTATTGATTTTTCCAAGTACATCCTTGCCCATGCTTGCTTAATACATTAGCCTATTTATCCTGAGTGGCTATTGAAATACATTCTCATCTCACTTACATCAGCATTTTTCGCCATTAACTACGAGTTCAGCTTCGTGAGTGGCATCTGGTTCCCAAGCTAAGCAAAACACTGACAGTTATGCTCCAAATCCATTCGCTGGCAGTAACGAAACAAACGCTCCCAGTTAATGCAGTTCTGCAGCCTCCTGATCTTCCCTGCTGACTCAGCGGCTGCAGGAGCCCAAGCTGCTTCCGAGGCCGGAGCCACGGCGGAGCCCACCAAACCCAAAGGGCCACTGGGCTGTTCCAGCCCCTGTGCAGCACCAAGACTCGTGATTAGTCCTGAGCTACATCATACAGCAGCCTGCCATTAGGCTCAGAGCTCCACATAAGCTCAACTGGTGACTGATCAACCGAGCAAAACTTAACTGGAAAAAACGACACCTCTTCAAATTTTATTAAAGGTAGATACATATTCCGCTTTTTTAAAAAAGTTAATAACGTTTATACCATTTCCTGATGCTATTCTCTGCATACGACAGTGACTATTACTAACTTTCTAAAGGAAATGAAGCCTTGCTAGCTGAAATGTAAAGCACAGCAATAAAAGCATCCAAAGGAAGATGCTCAACTCTGATGTGAACTGCCCTATTCGCAATGACACTCAGACTTACCGACTGTTACAAACACTTTTATTCTCTGGTTAACTGCACAAAATATAATCCTACTTGGTACTAATGGCTGTGAACCACACTGGAGACCTAAAATGAAAGTCAGTATTTATTCTCTTTCACATACTAATGAATAAGCTTAAAATAATATTCAAAAAGATGCACATTTCTGTAGAATTAAGTAAATGCAAGCATGATTTATTTCACTTGTAAAGGTTAAATTACCTGAGTGAAGAAAATATATCGTTCCTCAGACATAGATTTACCATTTTGAAAAAGCAGGGATTTCCAGAGGCACCGGGGACCCAAGGACCCTACGTGGCCACACGCTCGCCCCGACTTGCTCACTGGGCACAGCAAGTGCCCATCCATCTGAGCTGGAACAGGCACAAAACAGGGAGCCACTTCCATTCGCTGCAGGAAAAGAGCCAGCCCAAGGACTCTGCAGCAGCATGGGAGCTCACGCCAAGCTTGGAGTTAGTTAGTTAGTTAGAGCAAACCCTGGGTGCACTAACCGCTACGCCAAGGCAGCCTCAGCGACAAGGTGCAAAGCTCCAGCGCTTTATTAAGTGCTCGAATGCACTGCAAGTAAGAAGAGGGGCCAAGTTGGACGGGCTGCACAGCCTCGAGCCCCGCACAGCCCCAGGCCCCCCGGCCCGGCCACTCTAGCTCTTCTTCCTCTTGCTCTTGGGCAGCAGCTCATCGTTTGGGGACATTCTGGAGCCATGTATCTTCCTTTTCTTAACTTCCAGGTCCAGGAGGCTGCTGCAAAGGAAAAGGGAAAAGAGGGGTTTTAAAGATGCTCTAATAGTGGCCATTATTCGAGCACTATAACAATTACGCAGGCATACACACAAATACATTTAACACGCACGTGTGACTGGTGGGGATGAAAAGAAATATTGCTCTATTTTCTCCTCTGCTTCCTGGACATGAAAAGTTGTTGGAAAAACAGGTCATGTAACACCTCATTTCTCTCTACAGGTGTAAGTTCCTGGAAATAGCAGTTATTGGAACACTCTCTTCACTAATTTTGATAGGTACATGAAACAGACACCTCCCTCTAAATACAAACATGTCCTGGAGCAAAGAAAATAGCAGGAAAAGAATGTAGAATTTTGAGGAGAGAAGGAGAGCAGGAGAGAAAAGAAAAAAAAAAGAAAAGAGAGAAAAAAAAAAAAAAGGAAAAGAAGAAAGGCATTTTAGCTTTCCTGGTGCTTTCCCGGCTGGAACCAGTCTCTTGGGGGCCATTATCATGGCTCTGGCTGTGCAATGTCTGAGGCCAGCAAGCAGATCACAGACACTTAACACAGTGGCCTGAAGAGAAGCCCTTCTGCTTATCCCTTGAGGGCTTCCCTGTGGTGCCACCAATGAGTTTGAGTCCTGGGGCAACTCAGCACGCACCATCCCCGGCGGGCACAGGGGCACCGCAGAGCCCGGTTCCTCCTGGCACCAAGCAGCACCTCTGCACAGCAAGGGATGGCAGCAGCAGGCACAGGAAAGACACCACTCTAATACAGCCCCTGCCTCTTGTACAAAGCTGGTCTGCACTGAAGGTTGAATCTGTTACCGCCTAACACAATTATGTAATTAGATGAGCGCTATTATACCATAGTGAGCTGTAATATACTAAGTAATTTCCAGGCCTATTTTGGGTCCTACAATAGTAATTGCCATTGACAAAACCAAGATATTTTATCAGAAAATGTCCATTTGAAAAAGAGCCAGCCCCGGCAGTCCTGCCACAAAGGAAAAGGACAGAGATTTTGGTCGATTACCCAGCAAGGAAAGTATGGAGGACTTCCTTCTTGAAACAGGTTCTCCTTGCCAGAGCCTCCTCTATGTTACGGACAAGGAATTTTCCACTGGAAATGCAAAGTGCTTTCTTCTTAGTCATGATGTTAATTTTAAGAGAAAAATGCTGTTAAACTAGCCATGTTTAAATTAAACTAGCAGCTCATTTCCACCATTTGGCCTCAGAGCTTGAAATTCCATGCAGTGTGGACATGAAAGATACTGCTCACCCACCTATTGCCGTGCCTCATTGGGATTTGTTAAAGGGACATTGTGTTCTCCCTGCTCCTGCCCAGCCAGGCTGGGCTGAGGGGCTGCTCCAGCTGGGAGCTCCGCGGCAAAGGCAGCGGCGCTGCGGGGCACCGGAGCCGGTGCCCAAGGGAGCATCGGAATGGGAACCCCCAGCACCCATGGAACCGCTGCCTGCGCCCAGGCCCGAAGCAGCAGCATTAGACTGTGCCTTTGGAGACAGCGGTTTGATCAGATCTCTGCAGCTGCCGAGCTCCCAAGAGTGGGGTGCTGCTCATGCCTACCTCTGTGCTGCCCTCCTCCCGGCCTCAGAGCTGCAAATCCTGCTCCGGTGACTTCCATCAAGCACCAAGACCAAAGTGAGCGCCTTCCTCTGCCAGCTTTACTCTCCCTGCCCTGCTTTCCATCACCTGCACTCCTATCATGGAAAGGACCAGTCATTTTAGAAGTGGATGAGGCTTTGAAATCACTGAAATTGAGTGTTAACAGAAACTCTTTATATATGTGCTACTTCTTTCCCTGCTCCAGTTCATAAATTTGCCTCATTTAAATTCAATGCAAATGCCAAGGCTGAGTTTTATAAAATATCTCATTACAGTAATGCATGGCCACAGGCAGTCCCATACAGAACCAAACTGCATCGGCTAAGCTGTGACAGGATGCACAAGTGGATGCACATATGTTTCATGAACGCCACGATGCAAATGATTCTTCCTTTCAAATCACGCTTCAAGGCAGGTATCTGCAACCAGAGCCCGGGGAGGTATTTAGCACCGAGCGTACCCAGCTCTCGTGTGAGCCATACCCACGTTCTGCAGCAAGGAGAATTTGCCTCCTCCTTTCGAGTCTGCAGTGTGTGACAGAGCAGGAGAACCAGCCTTGGTGGCTGCGGGTCAGGACCTGCCCTCCCTGAACGGCGCTGGAGGAGCACGTTCCTCAGGGCTGGCTCACGCAGCAGACGCTCCGTACTGATGGTTCTTGTAGCACAGGGTCTTCCCTTGTCCCCGTCCTCCTGCAGCTCCTAGGGACGTTTCCCTCGGTCTAGGGCCCGGCGAGTAGCGAGGGCAGCAGCGCCAGGAGCTGAGCCCTCCCGCCGGCCTGCTCGGCCCCCCGGACAGGAAAAGGGCCGCGCGCAGCCAAGCTAGCCCACCTGCTAACAGGGATCTGAGCTCTCCTAAGGTGAAATGAGCTTTCAGTATGACGTGGGGCCTCTCTGCAATGTTTTCTGTTTCCTTTGCGCTAGTTCTGCCTGCATTTCAGCTTACTGCCATCTCACAGAGCCTGTGATGAATGCAGCTCCACCACACGCTGCTCTGCAGTATGGCCTTGGGAAGACGTGCTGAATTATGGTCTTCAAAACTCGAGCAGCGCTCGGCTAACGAGCGGCCACTAACAACCTCCTCGCTCGTGGGGGTTACGAGGAAGGAGAGAGCACAGAGAAGGCACCTGGGCGTCCAACAGCCCGGCCGGGGAGGCAGGGTGCTGTGCCGGTCGCTGCCTTTATTATATAAGCAAGTATCTCGTAATATTTTCTATTTCTGCTTTGCTAAGTTTACCATAGAAATCAAACACGAGAAAACAAAACTAACCAGCAACAATAAGGAATCTATTCAAATTATTTTCCATGCAAATTAAAAAAAAATACAGAAACTGTCAAAGGGAGAAAAGGTAATTACAGCTTTTAATAATCTAAAGCTTTATAACTAGCACTAAGCCAGAAAAGATGCTGGTCACAGAAACGTATTCTAGGAAATAACTGATTAAAATCAGCCCATAGACCCACCCCGCAAATCCTGCCTTTTGTCCTAGCTGGGAGGGCTCCTGTGAATTATAGCCGCTCGTGCAGGGCAGGAGCCTGCGAGACCAGTCCCGCAGCAGCGGGAGCCGCCGGGGCCCTGCTGGGATACCCGACCGCACAGCCCCGTTACCACGAGGACATCTCGGCTTCACCTTCCTCATGCATTTCAGTTACAGTTATCAACTTAAGATGCCTTTCAAATTAAAGGAAAGAACTAATGCTTCATAGATAACACTAAGATAAGCAAAGAGACAGATTCCAAAACCAGAACAAAAGAAAAATTTCACAGCGCTTACCCAGTGCAGTCACATAACGCAAAGAGCAAGGCTCATTACAAACCTCTGTGTGGATGATCACAGAACAGGTTCACAGGGATATCATTCAGGAGTTTTTACTTCTCCTGAACCCAGGTCAACACTGCCATGTGAAGGCAAAAACACAGATGCAGCTTTGCAAACAAGCAGTTGCTGCCCAGAGGTTGTGTTGAAGAGGGGAACCGCTGCGTGCAGGGTCTGTGTCGGGCAACGCCAGATGCTCGTCGGGCCGTGCGGGAGCCAGGTCCCTGGCGCTCGCACCGTCCTGCGCCAGCAAAGCCGCGCAGGTCAGCAGGGTGCCGAGAGCTGCAGCGGCTTCCAGGGCCACACACCCACCAGCTCAATTTTTATGCCCCTGCTATTAACACTCCACAGCACAAGCATGCTGGCGAGCATCAGGGATGGAATTTATATTCGAAGGATTAAAAGCTTTACATTGTTGTTGAACTACCACTTAAAACCATTTGTCTGTCGGTAAAGATGTTTAAAAAAAAAAAAAAGAATTAATTTACCAACAGTACAGACTAATAGAAACTGCTATGGATGGTTCTAGCAGCACAGAAGGTTGAGGGAAAGGAGTTGCCAGTGGTTGAGGTTTGCCGGGCCAGCCAGGAAAGGGCAGGCAGGGAGCACACAAAGTGCCCTGCGTGCAGAGCCAGCCCGTGCCCGAGGGAACAGCGGCAGCACGCGCAGTGCCCAACGCCCGCGGCGCCCGGCACCGGTGCGATTGTCCCGGTCACACAGCAGACGTCCTCTGAAACAAACCCTCTTAACACACGGCACCTTTGTCACCTGGGGCTACTTCATATATTCACCAGGAAATTAACAGTTAAAGATGATTTTGACTAAGGTGGGGTATATTCTCTTCCCTAAGGAAAAGGAAATAATCTATTTTAATAGTTGTAACTATTGAAGAGCAAAGATAATTTAACTCTAATTGCTTGGAATTCTCTTACAGCAAAAATGCTTAGAAAGTATTTTACTTTATAGTAATATATATATATATACACACTAGTAGTATAGTATAAAGTATATATATACTAGTAGTATAGTATAAAGTACTTATAAAAGGTGTGGAAAACACTTCACAACACAGCTAGGACGTAACTGAGTGCATTCTGATCTTGGACAAGGTTTCCATATCTAAATTTTCTTCTGGAGAATTCAGATGGTATTCAGAATTTCGCCCAGCTCTGCATGGTGCTGTTGGGTTTTTCAAGAGATGTCAGCATCTACACGTGCAGGAAGATATTCAAAGGGACTTGGAAGCTCCTGCAGGAAGCCGGGTACCACACAGCAAGTGCCTGAAACGTCACCACGCATCTGTGGATCAAGAGCAGCTCCTAGCTGCTGATGTCTTTGGGCCAGCAGGTCCTGCACCCCAGCAAAGCTCCCAAAGTCACCAGGTTTGTGGCGCTGAACAGCACCGCAGCAGATGAGAATGCTTCTTTTGGAAAGTCATGTTGTAGACATTGAGATGCAAAAATTCCATTCTAGTTCTGGCATTTTCCTGTCTGCCCAGGGGAAATCAATTGACATGTCAGCACAAGTTTTAAGGATGTTTTACAGAGTCCAATTCTCTTGAAAACCTCATTTGGAAATTCCTAAAACAGCCATAACTCACAAATTAGGAAGAGCGGCAAATGTGAAAAAGGAAATTGTCATAAAACGGCCAGCGGAAAGATTCATTCTGCTCCTACCAGCCAGGTCTGAAAAATCTTTGATGAAGCCACGTGGTGGAAAGGAGGGGGCAGGTGGGTCCCAACCGCAGGGCGCCTCCGAGGGCGTCGCAGAGTTACAGGAGCAGTGGGCTGGGGTTCTGCACTGAAACTGCCTGCACGGAGCCGGGGTGAGCAGGGCTCTGCACGGGCAGCAGCAGGACACGGGTTCGCCGCGGTCCTGGCCACTTGCGAGGTTTGCTGGGAAGCAGAGATCTGATTTCCTACTCACAGTGCTGCACTCCCCGACGAAGTAAATTAAAATTATCGAGCCATGCTCCCACTGCTGAGCTAAGAGCAGCCAGTTTATATTTCTTCCACTGAAGCTTAAACTTGAATTTAATCCTGAATCTAATCCTTTCAGAGTTGTAGAAAACTCAAAATCCCAGGGCTGAAGAAACATCAAAAGATACGGCCTCCGCCTCAGGAATTGCCTCTCCTCACTTCAGCTCACTGCGGGACAGAAAACTTTTCCACGTCAAGTGCTAACAAAGCAGTGCCTGTTAGTCTGTGCCACACGCCATTCACTCAAATAACCAGAAAAGAATGATTCTGACCTTCCACCTGTGAGCACAAGCATCAATTTGTTCACCGGACTCTCCCTGGAACGCATTTTTCTTATAGGAGCCAGACTGACAAAGGAAGCACCGGCATCTTCATCCATCTGTGAAATTCTGCTCTTATTGCTTTTAAATGCTCTTTCCTCTCCTCCAAAATGAAGCAGATCTATCACACAAGAAAACTTTGACACCAATGCAATGTCTTTGTCCTCAGTCCTCTCACAGAAGCCTGTGCTCCTCAGTGCCTTACCTCTTAGAGCAGGGATCTTAGAGCACGTGCAATCACACACAGGTACAAAAATAAGGATTCTTGAGAAAACAGAGGCGAGGAAGCAGTCAAACATTTTTATTGTAGTTTGCAGCAGGCCTAATACCTCCTTTGTAGAAGACAGATGCGGTTCTTGCCCTTTCCCAAACAGTAACAGCAGTGAAAGACGATGCTCCTCTGACGAAAGCATCACAAGAGCCGCTGCAGAGCAGCACTCACACACCACACACCAAGCACTGCACACTAAGGCCAGGCTCAGCGAGCCGCAACCAGGTGCTACAGCAAAGTATGTCTATAAACGTCCTTCCAGTAAATACTGCTCATTCCTTCCTCAAATTATGGCTATTTCTACAATGAAGGCTTAATGATTACTTTCTATTTTTCCATTAAGGCACTTTACCACTGACCTCTGACACCACTGTAATCAAGGCCTGACCAGCGAGTCCATTAAAGCTCCTTATCCAACAAATTATTTAAATACACATTCTAGGAGTCTCAGATACTACTTGTCATTAACTATGAATTTTAAGAGCTGTCAGTTTATTGACCACATTTGTACATAGCAAATAAGAAGTTATACCACAATTCATTTATTTTAAGAGGATTAAGTATCAAGGGTGATACAGTTCTCCTCACTCCCTGAAGATCAACTACTAAAGTGAACATGATATTCAAAAAAGACAACCCAAATTTGCTGCAAGAACAAATAGTACTATTTTTGCAGACTCCAATCTTGCTTCCAACTACTTGGTATAATGATCACAAAACTTTTTAGTTAGTCTAGCACTGCACTATTCCTGCATACCTTTAGCACCCCCTATTTATCCTCGTCTCCCCTACATCTTCATGTATTTCATCACATTGTGTCAAACATCCTAGGATGGTTTATTGGTGTTTGCGTGACATCTTGCACAGCTAGAACCATTTTTAAAATACTATCACTATATAACAGAAGGTGGTAGTTGTCTTTAAGAAATTAAATGTTAAGATTTTAAAAAGAGAAAGAATTCTTCAGACAGAAGTAAACCAAAATGAATGTGGTAATTCCAGCATGTTAAAATATGTAAAGAGATGCAGGAGAGACTGACAATGACATAACTTCAAATACAACAGATCAGATCCTATTAGCTTTTCCTAAAATTGTTTCTCTTATCCTTTCTTTCATATATTTATATTCAAGTACAGCTTAAAACAACAATTTCCTGCTATCCATCAGCAGATGCTTGGTGCATCTGGGTATTATTCTCTAAGAGCCCAAAGCCACAGACCAAGGAAACGTCAAATCTATTATGTCTTCTTCGTGTGTGGAAGGTGGCAAGATTCTGATTTTTTAGGCATTTACTACTTCTTCAGAAAACAGGTAGAGTTCTACAGCTGAAAAAGGCCGACAGCTACTGCCCTGCTCTCAAGGGCTCGTCTTCTCCACCCACGCATTTTACTTACTTATCAGATGACTCCGAATACATCTCAATCCCTTGCACGTCTCTCAAAATGTCTGAACTGGAGCTGTAAAGAAAAATAAGAAAAAAAAGATGAAACATAAGCAAGTTATTTTACCAGCACCTGTACCACACTAGGACTCTAGTTGCAAAGACAGCAGAGTTTCAAGACAAGGACAAAGCACAGCGCAAGCCCTGGTGTTGGGAAGATCATTTCCAACTGGCAGGCCAGCTAAGCAGCTCGGCCTCTGCCTCACGTAACTTTGGGAGTTACTACTAGTTCTCATTCTTATTGTTCAACATGCCTGAAAATTCTTCCTGTTCTCATCCCCTTGCTGCTATAACATCTTATTTGCAAACACCAGGTAAGATACTTCAGTGGGTAAAGAACAATATTTACAAGATCAAGGTCCTTGCAAGCTCTCTCCTCTCTGAGCGCAAGGTTTTAGGTGTAAGCTTACATTCTGACCACTAAGAAAAAAAAGTTTTATTAAACAAAAATAAAATTTATAAGCCTATAAAGATTTGTTAGGGACAAATCAGCACATGAAGACATAAAACAAAACAGAACAGTGAAGTGTCTTGCCAGCCACCTCAGTAACTGATCATACAAACAAAGGCTGCCCATCCCGAGCTGCTCCAAGAAAGCTTTCTTTGACAAAGGGCTTTTCAGGAAAGAGACCTGGGCCCGAGGAGACGAGAGCATCAGCAGGGCTGTCCCGGAGTCGGCCCCGGCAGCTGCCTCGTGTTTGTCCCCGAAGTCAAGTCCTGGGTGCATTTTGCTCGTTATTCCTAAAACCTTTCCACTGATCAACAAAAGACATATTTCATAAAACTATTTATTTTATAATTAAAGTAACTGATTTTAGAGTTTACTGGATGCTGTTATTATTCAAAGAAAGCAAGCCTTGGTGCCTTACATATTGCAAGTTGAAATGAATAAAGACTGAATCACACGGTTTCCTGATACTCAAGAACAACTTAAAAAAACTTGTGAAGAAAAACGTTTTATCTGCTTGAAGAGACCTTTTTATTTTTCATCTTCATACTTCAGTTTACATTCTAATGTAACGCAGTAAAACAAAATATTTCTTTCCAAGTCAAATTTAATACGTGCATAAAAGAAAGTCACCAGACTCGTCAATGCTGGGCAACTGGGAACCTCCAGCGTGACAGAAGCCCCTACGATGGTAACCCAAAGAAACTGTGATAGCAACGTGACCAGCCTAGACCTCCAGAAAGGAGATCAACCAGCTCCTGCCAACGCTCTGCAGCCCTCCAAGCTGTCACGCTAATAAGAACTGAAAAGGTTATCCCAGAAGAGTTTTGCAGGAGCAGGCACATAAACACATAAAACCTTCAGGGTTCATCTGCTTTCTTCAACCCTTGCGCCTGTATAAAAGCTAAACATATTTATCAAGCCTTTTTAATGGAAAAGGAGTTATTTAACACTCTCCGGAATAGGGCTTAAATGGCCATCTGGGCAGATGAGAAATAGCCGCCTTGGTTCTGGCTCCGATTACAGAAGCGAGGGTTTTACATCGACTCCTGGGAATCCCGTCCTGAGCCGCGCAGGGACACTGAGCTGCATCCCTGAGCGCACAGGGAGCGCCGGGAAAGCATCCATCATGCCCACAAGTCCTGCAATTGCAGGTATGCGCTCAGGAGCTGAATTAGTCCTTCCTGGCTACTGTCCCAGGGCAACTAATCACGGCTGAAGCGCGACCGACTTGTGGGGAAGAGCACGACGTGATTTATAGGGTAAATAAGTGCTGGGCTTTAGATAGCCGCGCGGTTACTGCGCCTCGGAGGGAGTCACTGAGCGCGGCTCCAGCAATGCCTCTGGGAAAGCAGAGCGGCTGCAGCCAGAGCAACCGCAACACACACACATACACATTGCATCGCTGCCTTTAGGTAACGGCCACTTCAGTGGTTTTCCAAAGAATCAAAACATTCTCAGTAACGGCATTCATGCATTTAGGTCTGCCCCGTATCCTTAAACAACACCCCGCAAACAAGGTAGCAAAAAGCTAATGATTTTTATTTAGCCATACAAACGTACCTACGCATCCAAACCAGTCTTACCGCACAAGCAGGAGTACTGGTCCTTACAGTGACCTACAGGGCCGGCATGACCCAAATGCCACCCCTGTGTCCAAGTGTCTGGGAGAGCGCCTGGAAGCGCCGGGACACGGGGATCCCTGTCCCCTGCCCTTGCTGCTCGTGCTCCGGACACGCGTGGTCCATCCCCAGCGGGCACCGAGCTGGGCTCGCAGCCCCACAACAGGGGCTGGGCCCGTGCCCGGCTCCAGCCCAAACGGGAGTCGAGTCCCGATTCACGTTGTCCCCCTGCACCGCGCCGCTGCCACTGGCACCCGCAGCACATTCGACTTGGTGATGAAGCCAGACATCTAAAATGGTGCAAAAAAGCAGTGTTTGATGGAAAGTTGATGTCTAGCATTTTTTACTCTCTAAATTTTAAAAACCTATCCACAAACTGCAAGTCCAAGGAATGAGTCATTATCATATTATTAAATCCTATCCTGATGCTCCTGGTGCAATAAAAAAAAAATAGAGGCTATTTTTGGCACTTTTAGGGACCTAAAATAGAAAAAGAACAGGTTTAATGCCTGAACATGATGTACTTGAAAAAATTAGTGTAACTAATGAGCCCCACAGACTGCACATGGGGCAGGGCCAGGGACACCCCGCTCTCCAATGAGCCCTGAACCCCAGCACGAACATTAAACCCCCATTCCGCTGTGCTCCTGGATTCCCCTCTGCTAGGCACTTGCAGCCAACCAGCTCACAGCAAACTGCTCCCTGACCATAATTCATACCTCACTTTTTAAAAAAACAACACACAGCACCTTTAAATAGAAGAGATCTGAGGCAAGTGTGAGTAACACGTCTTGTTCTGAGGCTGAAAGGGCTAGTGTCTCTGAACATCCATCCTAGGGCAGCTCAGGCTCCCTTGGCTCCCAAGTGCCCATTCCCTCCTTCAGCCCCTTGCTGTGCATGGCCAGGGGGGACACGAGCAGCGGGCATCGTCTCACACATAACCCATAAATGCAATTAAAATGACTTGCTAAACCCAGATGTTAAGACTCTGATCAATAGCTGCTAAAAGCTTCAAGCCAAGAAACCCTACGGAGAGCAAATGAGGCCCTGACTTGGGCAAGGAACCGGCCTGGTGGAAACTGCCACCACTCTGCCTGTTCCCAGGGAAGGGAGATCCATGCAAGCTGAGGATACAGCAATTCAAAGGCGCTAAGTTCTGGGGATTTGATATGCACCCATCTAACTTCAGACACCACCTAAGATACATAGCTTATCTCCTTGCAAGCTTTCTGCACAAGACACCCTGAAGTGACATTTTCTTCATCCATCAAAACTGAGATCATTTGAATGAGTGAATGTTGTCACCATTATGTAAAATATATATTTTTTTTACAGAGTATTTTCCCTACATAGCTCATTAAGTAGCTTATCACTGTCCCACCTAGTTTCTTTTCCAATTTTCCTATTGTGCAAGTAGTTGCATAAAACTTGGCTTCAGTCCCAGAAAGAAAGAAGAATGCAGTGGGACTATTTATATGGAGCTCATAAGTTCTGAGAGCTTTATATATGACTTCATAGCTTGAAAAATTATCCTTTAAAAGTCACGACTTTGTTTTGCTGTTTATCTGATACGTTACATTGTGTTCCCTTGGTGGGGTCATCATCGGCTTGATGACAAGACCAAACACAATTGGGTCAGTGATGCAATCTGTATTCCAGTCCCGCATCCCGTCTCCAGCAAGCTCCAAATTTTCAATTTCTCAATTAAATTATTGACTTTTGCATAATTTCAGCATGTCAGTGATTCCTACACAACATACGAATTTCTAAAATTGGCATATTGCTCCTTTAACTGTACCTTTTTTAAAAGCAGAAAATCAAACACTCATAGCACAGTGGCAAAAAGCAGAAATTCTTAGGAAGGGCAGAACATAACAATTACCAAGTTATTTGCAGCATTATTTTACAAAAGCAAACATTTCAACCCTCTGACTCGGGATCACTTTGTTATTTCCTATATGCTGCTCAAAGGCCTAATTTTGTTTTAATCCGTAAGACCAGCACACATTTTGAAGAGCTCTCCCAAGAGGCACGCCATGAGATTTGGACTTCCAAATATATTTCAAGTTTTGACATTTCAATGTGACTATAAGTGCACCCTTGTCAAAGGATATCCTCTAATTATCAGAAAGAAAATGCAAGTCTTAGAAAATCACGACTTAATACAATAGCACAATGCTTCTTAAACCCCAAAATCTAAAGCTTTTTTTGTTGTTTTTAATTTGTGCTATATTTTTTTTTCCACTACACTTAAAACATTAACCCCAGAGCAACCAGAGAAGGACAAAATATTTCTTCATGCAGTTTATGCAGTTATACCTAACTTTTATACCTCCCAAAATCTGAAGACATTCTGAGGATATAAGTTCAAAGTACACCTAGTATTTTTATACTTCATCTGAATCCTCAGAATTCGAACAAAAAGAATACTGACCATATTCCTGCAGGGAAAGCTGGCAGGGCAGCTGTGAGAACAGAACAGCAAAGGGGAAAGCACTTTCTGCAGTGCTTTATCCCAAGCATTTGTCCAGGGATCTGCCACGTCCTCCGGGCAGAGCCCAAGGCCAGGTGTGGATGCAGGAGGGCAGGCAGCACGCACAGGGCTCCACACCAGTGACCACACCAGTGGTCACACAACTCCACACCAGTGACCGCACCAGTGACCACACCAGTGGTCACACAGCTCCACACCAGTGACCACAGAGCGAGCAGGCTCAGCTCCTCCAGCATGGTCACTGGCCCTCACGCTCAGGCAGTTGCCCAATCTGGCCTGAATCTAAATGAAAATAATCAAAACCCAGAACACACATGCAAACCAAGGGGTACATGCGCTACAGAAAAGAAAAAAATCCCAGAGTCTGGAAAACGATCAGTTCTCTGCAGCCTTTAGTCATCCTGTCCCCATTCAACACGGGCTGAATTTAAGACCAAACCACAGAAAGCTGTTAAATGTGTTGTTGTGTTTTTTTAAAGAAGGTCCAAATGGCTGTAACGCACACCCACTGGTCTTTATAACCACGGGATTTTCTGCTTGTCTCAAGAAATGCATGGAAATATTTCATTTGAAGAGAGGGGATACATAAAAGGAAGGAATAAACAACTGTCTTTAGGCAGACATAACTCAAACAAATGCACACTTCCCCCAAAAATCTGTCAGTGTGTCTCAAGAAAGCACATTCAATTTATGAGCAAGAGCCAGATGCTGCTAAAACCCTTCAGCAAAAACTTTCTTACAGGCTCTCAGACACTCTTTCATGCAGACTAAGTTGATAAACACAAGACTGCAGGCAGAAGAAGGTGGAGTAGAAGTTTAAAGTTAATGTCAAGGGCAACGGACACGGTCATTTATAATGCTTTGGTAGGCACAACATTACAGTGGAACAAAAATTTAATGATATTCTGGAAGAGATAACACAAGTTCCTTCAAGCTCCCAAGAAAAAGTTTTTCACACTTCAAGATGAATATTTCAGACTTTCCAGGGTCTTCCATGCCAGAAGGTTAGCTTGCAATTGAGAACACGATCACGTAGAAGAGGGAAGGGCAGAACACCTTGTTTGGAGGGGACAGGCACCGAGCCAAGGCTGCGCGGTGCCGTGGAGAGGACAAGGCGGCTCCCAGTGCGGCGGCTCCCGCTGAGGGCTCTGATCCAGCTCGGCACCGCGTACGGACCGGCAGGACTCGGCTTAGCCCAGGCCCCGCGCCGGGCTGCTGCTTTCGGGCTCCCGGAGCAATGGAGGGGTCCGAGCTGCCACCCGCTCCCCAAATTCTGTGCACGGGAGAGCAGCGGTGGCCAAGGTGCCAGCTGCCAGGCTGAGGCTGGGCTGAGCCTCTGAGCAGCCCTGGGCACAGGCTCCGCGGGCAGCCCTTCTCCAGGACGGTGCTGGAGAGCCCCCTTCCCTGCCCACGGACCCCAAACATCGGATACCAAGTGAAGGGGTTCAGGAAGAGGCTGCCAACGGCGGCGGCGAGAGCCGCCAAGAGCCCCTCGGGGAGCTTCCCTCCCGCTCCAGGCAGGAGCAATTCCAGAGCCACGGCTGGCAGGGCCCAAAGGAGCAGCCCGACTGTGAATCACGCAGCGTCTCCGAGCCCGAGCGCTGCGCCCTGCTCATCCCCGTGTCTCAAATGAGTGGAAACAGGCAGCAAAACCTCCCCAGGTAAAACAAAGAAATTTAATCCTTACTGCTCTCTCATTCCCTGAGGCGATCTCCTCTTTTCTGCGCTTCTGAAATTTGAAAGATTCTTCAACATTTATTTTAGTAAAAAGGCTACATCCTTAATCTCCATGATGATTTTTAAAATGTCTTTGTGAATAAAAACAACTACAGAAAAGCGTGTTGCTGTTAAATCTTTCAGTAACTACATTGTTCTTTTAATACACCGTGATGAGCTGAGCGTTACATTCTTTTCAGCATCTGCAGACGCAGGAGGTGAAGGCACAAGGCACATCCTACAGCGTAAGGGATGGGAAATCAAGAAATGTTACTCCCAGCTCAGCTGTTAATCTGCTACCTGACCTTCAGCTGCTTCCTGTCATTATCTTCCACTTCTAGGTGCAAGAAACTATTTTCTTTATAATAATGCACACCTGCAAAGGTCTTCTCTCTCATTTCTGCTGTCAACATGAAAGCAATGTTATTATCATAGCTAGAGAACAGAAATAGCTATTTTTCTTTTGGAGACATAGCAAAAAAACGAGTTAAAATTGATTTTGATAATTTTCTCCCTTCTTCCAGAAGCTGGGACCAGAGTCCAGTACAGCAAAAGGACAGGACTTTAAAAGGACTGTGCTTTACCTAAGCACAGACCTTCATCTTTGTCAGGAATACAGTAAGTAGACAGCAAGCGCTAATCTATGAAGTACCTTGAGCAGATACAAACCCATCTTCAAAAACTGGAAAGGTCTTACGAGTAAGAATCACCTCCCTTTAACAAAGCAAGCAGCTGAGTCTTTCCAATGAAATCATCACTGCACTGTCAAAAGCACAAAACCTTGCATTATTTGTAAGGCTTCCCTTCATCCTTCATCTCCTGACACCAAGTAGAGCAATTTCAAGAAATATAACTAAATGCTTGTTGGAAGAAAAGAGGATGGATGTCAAGACTGCAAGGTTCAATGATGTTCACTGTGATGAGTGTGTTCAGTGATGTTCAATCACTGATTGCAACTAATTATGTCATTTAAACTCTATTAAGCAAATTCCAAATGCATTTCAACTCTCTCTCTCAAGCAACTGAAGAGCCAAAACAGAGAGGAGAAATAATCAGGCATCAGAGTTCAGGACCCCTCCAGTGAGGAGGGATATGTACTGCCCAAGGTTGTTGTCACTTTAAATTAGACTAAATGCAGAAAAATTAACACAAACCAAGGAAAACAGACTCTTCTTCACTAACCTGCTTGTAGATCCAGATGACTGCAAGGAAGCTGGTGAGATTGATCTCTGGATTTCCCCCGGGGAATCAGATTCACTTCTTTTGCAGTCAGGAACTTCTGCCTGGGGCAACTGCTCTGTTCCAATAACTACATCTGTGTGGGGCTTCTGAAAATCTTCTCCTTCCAAGAAGCAAGGCAGACATTAACAAAAATGGCAAAGCAAAATATTAATGTTTAAGTTTTTGCTTCCTGGAAATAGACTTTAAGAAAAACAAAATTTAGAAGTATTTAAATACCATCTCCTCGTTCCCACTTTGCTTGCTTTCCAAAACTCTCACAGTTTCAAAGGATTTGATTTCATTTCCCACAATCATAAAACAGACAAACAAAACCCCAGACACTGCCCCAGAAACACTCCGTTGTTACGTTTCAAACATTCAAACATAGGAAGAGAAGTAAAAGGTCAAGGTATTTATCAGCAGTCATAAGATGTGACTGTGTTTCAAAAATCAGCAAATATTTATGCACAGCTCTATTCTCTGGTTCTTGATACTAAATCACTTTATCTGTTGGATGAGACAGCTTGACAGCCTGGAATTTTTATTTATCAAGTTAAGGGTGCTTGTTTTCAATGTGAAAAAAAAGTATATTTCCAAATCTAATAGAAACAAAAATCTGCCCGATTGACATTTTTATTTCCTTTTAATAATAGAAAAAATAATTTCTAGACAATCAACCATCAGGAGCAAGTTTTTGTCAGCTGTAACCAAGCAGCAGGTTATAGGAAGGCAGTGTCTAACTGGTGTAACGCTGCCTCGCTCTCCTGAAGTCAACAGATTTAAAAAAGCAGGGGCTACGTGCAACAATGCAACTAAAAACACATGCATCAGAAGTATTTATCAAATTCTTACAGGGCTTCCCCTTGGTCAAAGCAAAATTCTGTTTTAAAGAAGTTATAGGGAACGTTAGAAGCTTAAAGATGCAAAGCAAAACCACCTAAGGCAGTGAGAGATAATCACCTTGAAAGCATCAGCAAAACCTGCAGCATTTTGAAAGGGATTTAAATTAAAACAACCAGTACAGCAGGAGGCACTGGGAGAGAAGCAGGGTTTACAAGTGTGTTTAATTCTGTGCTATTCCACTACGTACTTCCATGGGAAGTCAAATAAGGCAGCAAGGAACGCACATAAAGCTGCTTCTCTTCCCAGGAGTGATGCTTCCAAATGGCAGGTCATCAGCCCACACATTTGCTTCCTTGCAACTACTCTAATTTGCAGTCTAGTGAAAGACTAATTGCTGTTAATAAAGAGCACAGGCAAAAGCTCTAGGCATTTGTTCCCTCTACCCATAAATCTTTTCATATTTTTAGAAGGTTACCAAATAGACCATCAGGTGCAGATGTTTGGCACAAAACTAGAAACTGAAGTTTCAGGGATTACGGGAAGCTCAGCGCCCAAGAAGAGCAATGAATATTTCTGAAGCCTGTCAGAAGTTGTGCTCATTCATACTAAGCGCAAGCAAACCCCTCCTAGAATCAGCTGAGGTGCTGCAGCCGTGCAGGGAACCTGGCACAATGACACAGCCCAGGTAAACGACAAGGGCTTTTTATTCTCCACTTGAGCTCCTCCAAGTCCACAGTTCAACACGTAAAGACAAAGGCCCCACTGAAGAGACAAGCCCAGCAATTCATGGTAGCCAATCTTCCTACAGAGACCCAAGAAATTAATATTTCAAAGTCTACGATCCCATTAAGTAATAATCTATTGTTTTCATCTCCACTGTGGAAGAGGGACATCACTGCAAATCAAATGGGATAAATTCTGTCCTTGAGACTCCTCAGTTTTTACCAGTCACATGAAAAGGATTATGCATTGTGCCCAAGCCTGCATGAAACATATTAGTATTTTCATTCATTTTTATTCTTGAGAGCTCTGCTAAAAAGGACAGCTCTGGGGACAACCACAGCCCAAAGATTAAGCAGGAATTTGCAAGAGCTGGTGCAAACTAAACTCGGTGAATTCCCAAGCAGACAAGAGTGCAATTGTCACTGAATTTCTCTCCACAATGACATTCTCTCCACAACGTAGCATCTTCATCCACTAGAAGTCCACACACATGAGGCTGAGGCATGTCCAAAGACCTAGTCCCACTGCACAGCAAGCAGGAGCATAAGAGCAAGGAGAGGCCAAGTCCGTGGCCCGGGGTTGTTTGATGCTGTGCGGAGGCACTGCACGTGCTGCGTGTGGCTCCCACACCTGCCCAAGCGACCGGGCAAGCTGCACGTTCCCACTGCTCCCCGTGCTGAAGGATACAAACACCAGATGAGCCCTCTCAAACAGCGGTGGCATCGCGCTGTGTAAACATGCTGGGGCAGCTGAAGTGTTTTAGCCCTTTAGTCCCAGGACAAATAAACACTTCTCCCAATCCACACAAACATCTCTGCAGATCCCAGGACACTGGCTCCTTATCTCATTTATTCTTGAGAGCATAGATTCCCATTAAAATCAAACAAATCACATGTTTGTGCTTGTATATCATGCTAAATCAATGTCAGTCAATCTGTTTAGGGTCCATGATTTTTATGGATTTTCCCTTAAAGACTATGGCGGAAGAATGATGGGCGAAAAGGCTGTTGCTTAGAGACATCCAGCTACTGCAGTGCAGGGATGGTATTAAGCAACGTTACTAACCTGGGTCTGTTGGCTGTTCTTCAGCAGCGGCTTCTTCCCTCTTTTGAGCACTTTCTGCTTTCCTCTTGCCACTTTTCTTCCACCGATTATTTACTTGATCCACTAAAAATTGAAATTCACTTCTGTGTTTGTTCCCTGAAACATAACAATGCATTACTGTAGAAAAAAGTTAACTTCATGTCACTGGACTCCTAAAAGCATGTGAATTTTAAATAACTATTACAGGGAAAATCCCAAGCCCACAAAGGCTCTTCAAGGGCAGCCTGCTGGAGCAGGTCAAGTCCCCTGAGTGTCCCAAGAGGAGCCCTTGGGGGCTCTTGCCTGCAGGCAGCCAGGGAACAGGAACCTGCACACAGGGCTGTGACTCCACACAGCACCTGGCGCCAACACACTGCCTGCCACCATGTTTTATAGATGCAGAGACCACGTAGGAAAAGCGTAGGTGCCCCCTGATGAAACCTGCCTGAATGAGGACTGAGTCCTGACAGCTTGGAGGAACCACGAGCAAGAAGAGCAAGGAGAGCTCAAGAGCTCACCAAAATTCTCGTTTGGAAACTAATGGATTTCTGGAAAGCAAGGGATTAAACTACACAAGTCTTGAGGAAAAACTATCTGGCAAGAAGCACACCTTATATTATGCAGTCTCTTTTCTTAGACACACACATGACTCAATGTTGTTTAAAGCTGCTGCTTTGTACAATAAAATAACAGTAACTTCTGCCCCATGGAAGGGCACCAGTAAGAACAAGGTCCTAGGCACTCTTTAGAATGAGGGCCCTCTCCTCAAACAGCAGAGCGCACCAGCAAGGGCCAAGAGCTCTAACAAGCAGAGAATTCTTGCCCAAGACACTTGTATCTGTTAACCACTGCACATTTATTACATAATTCCTTTGGTGCTTCATTTTTTCCATGTGTCAGTAGTACTATTCTTGTTGTTTTGTTTCATGGAGGAACTACAAAGATTTTGAAGTTAAAAAGAAATGTCCTGGCAAGAGAAGCCGCTGTTGGTATAGGATGTAAAACACGGCTGTGCTGAGGCCACATACCCTGAGCTTTTTTTCTTCTTCTTCTTCTTAAGTTATGGGTAGCTCAGTAATAAAACAACTGCAGACACAATTACAAATATTTAAAATACAAGAGATAAATCAGTAAGTCCCTGAACCACATTGCAAACTGAAATACTTACAAGCAGAAAGCATTTTTAAATAACCGTGTTCTTCCCTAATAGATTTTTTTTTTTCAATTTTCATTCAGAGGGTCTGAGCATGGAGGGGCGGGGAGGAAGGTCCCATCCACCTCTTGCTGGATGCGGGAGGAGCAGAACCAAGGGGGACAGGGCAGGTTTCACTGCACGTCAAGGCAGGGGTCCTGACATCCCCTCTCAAGCTGGGGATCATCAGCCCTGCTGGGAAACGGGACCTACAGTGTGAACGTTGTAAATTTGAAAGGGAAAAACAAAACCTTATTCTGCATCGAAACTTTTTAAAAATCCTCTGCATTGCTAAGAAGGCACGTTATAAATTTCTCTTAACCTCCAACAGTCCTCTGATTTTAATGTATAATCCTTTCTGCATATTTACCACGTCTGCACTATTGCTTCTACCAGATCATTTGCTGACACTAGTTAACAAGTTTACAAGGGGTGACATTAAGCAGGTGCCAGTTCTATGCTGTAAAATTAAAATTGTAGCGTTAAACCATAGCTCCTCCTGTGATCTTCTCCCGGTTACTTCTCCCCACTCCCTTAAGTCATTCATTCTAGTCAGGCTGCCTGGAACAAATATTAACTGTTGTTCCATAATGGCAGAAGGAGGCTAAATAACCAGCACAGACACTGATCTCCTGGATGGAGGACTCAAGGTTAAAAAATAAGAGAAATAAAAGTCAAAAAGGGGAGAAAAAAAAAAGGGTGAGGGGCGGAAAGGAAAAAAAAAAAAACAAATTCACATTTTCCCCGCTGAATCCCAACTATCCATCGCTACCAGGATGGGGAGAAACATCGCTAAAATGAGTTGAATATTCCCTCCTACAAAGGAGGGCAAAACCCGCAAGTCCGTGTGCGCAGAAGGAGCGAGAGGAGCACTGTAAACACTGCATGGTTTGAGAAACCCACCATATAGATAATACATGAGGGAAAAAAGTGCCTTTTGGTACATTTAAAATATATGTTTTAGCAATAAGGGTCACTACCTACTGTGGAAATGTAAAAAACACAGAACTGCTGCAGTCACAAAGTACTTTAGAAGAGCCGCATTAAACATAAACTATTCTGGATACACTATCATCAGCTAATATCACTCTGCACCATAAGGCAAACCTAGAAAAGGGAAAGAAAGGTGAAATTTGTACAAGCCATCTAGTCAGGATGGGTCAGTGCAATTTAAATGAGACCTGTGCTCAATCATTAAGGAGGAGGGGATATGCTGATTAATGGACACCCAACCTCCTCGTTAAGAGGCACGCTGGAGAGGGCAGCAGCCCCCAGCCCACCCGTCCGGGGGGTTTCAGCCAGCGCCAGTCTCCCCTTTGGGCCACAGCCCCTCTCCAAGGCTGGAAACCTGCCTGCCAAGCAGAGCCAGACTGCCCGGGAGCTCAAGAGAAAACAGTATAAAAGCTGAAGCTGAAAAAGCTCTCAGCACCTAAAACCCCCACTGAAGTATGTGCACTGAAGTATGTGCCATTATTCACTAGGACGCAGCGGCAGGAAAGATGCTTTTTTTTTTCTTTTTTTTTTAAATAATCAGCTGAGTGACTTATAGATACTAATGGGCCGCCAGCCCAGAAATTTAACAAACATGAACTGACAAAACAATCAATTCCCATAAACCTCTTTAAGTAACTAAGGTAACACTGGGAGGATGCACTGAGAAGTCTGGGGCAAGGATGGGTGAAATGTCCCGAGCGAGGCAGGAGCAGCCTCCCCTGCCGTCACAACCTCTCCCGCAGGAGCTGCCTCCCCAGCTCCTGCACCCTGCACGGAGCCGGGAACCGAGGCGGCCTCCAGTGCCATCGGGAGCGCTCCTGTCACAGGCCCGGATGCCAAACCCCAAAGGGCACAGCGAGACCCGGCAGCAAAGCTCTGCTCCCTACTTCTGCCAGAGGATTTCAGATGAAGCCATAAAACTGGAGGAGCACTAGGGAGACATGAGCATGAATGAAGACGCGCTCAGGGAGCCATCAGGATTCCTTTTCCACCCTACCAAGCCCTGGCTGTTTTATCAAAAAGTCAGTACTTAACTGATTATGTTTCAAAGGGGAAGTTTCAGGCCAAGAAATCCACTTTCATTTATTAAATGAAGAAATAAACACTCAAAAATATCAAGTATTTTAGTACAAAGTAAAGAGAAGGTGAATTTATAGGGTAAATGAAGTGAATATTTATTTGTACGTTACTTACGATAATCAGCATGGATCTCATCTATTTCTTTCTCTGTCTGGTCTTTTGTAAAGGTCAGGCTCTACAGAAATCACACAAATGTTTATTCATAGAGGGAAAAGATGAGAAAGATGAATGTGTTAAAACAGAAGACTTAAAATTGGAAGAGACCAGCTGCCCACTTCTCCCCACCTGCTGCACCTCAGCCCTGGACTGCACATATTTAAGGGACACACATATGCAGCCTTGCTTGGCTTCCACAAGGACACCAGAGCAAGCCCAGCCACTTCTCATGCCTCTAGTACATGCGGACCATAAAATACACTGCACTGCTGTGCAAACATGCAGCAAGAGACACAAAACGTGTCACGGAGAAAGAACAGGAGCTGCTACTAACACCCAGGCAAGCAACTTGCTAGACAAATCCTAGAAAATTCTAGGAAGCAAAATATTCCCCAGAGTACCGCACTAGGTCTAAATTCTTCAGTATGACCAAGGGGAACATTTCTCAGAAATTCTCACCACAATCAAAAAAATGCTCCTGCTTAAATAGTTCAGACCCAGAAACATCAGCAGTAGGCCAGGAACTGCCCACGACAAGCACGCTGATCACAAACGGTGTCCAGCTCCAGCATGACACCTGGGCCTCCGTGAATTCCCATAATAAAAAGGCAGATAAACATGCTCGGCACTGGCTCCGCAGTTCCTCCCCTTCACTTCAGGAGCAAAGTGCAATCAACTTACATTTTCACTAGGTTTACTGAATTCAAGCTGAACTCGAATCTTCTCGTTCTTTTCCAGCTCTTTAACAATCTCTGCAACTGTTTGGAAACACAAGAAACAGATGAGTAACCCCGGAGGTGTCGGCCCTGAACAAAACTACCGGGAGGTTAAATCACGCGGGGACAAACAAGCAGCTTTAGCTCCGGGAGCGCGGCGGGGCTCGCGTTGCAGCCAGCACATGCAGCACGGCCGAGCGCCAGCACCTCGCAGGCTCCCATTTGGGACTCCAATTTGCCAGAGCCGGTGCTCGCTGCTTTGCTCCTCCGCGTCAAACTATTTCCTCCACATCCTGCACCAACATAGTATATTGTGTGTGTATAACACAGTGTAACTCTGACCTACAGGCACGTCTCCTATAAAAGCTCCTGCTTTACAACACACATTTATATGTCAGATAAACCTCCACCGTGCTGCTTGTCTCGTGTTTTCTCCCCAGTTCCCAGGCACGGCAGAGCTGCCTTGCACACTTACCTCCAACACTCGAGTCTCACCATGAATTACAACCCACCGCAAGGGCAAGTCGGACACCTCACACTACTGGGTTTGTTAACATTTTAAATAAAACCGCAGCTACACTTGACTCTGCTTGATTTATTTTGAGGTTTACTTACTAATAACTTAATCATTTAATCATTTTTACAGAAGCACTACACAGCTATGTGCAGTTACTAAAACAAATAGTTTCAGTACAGAGTGCAGTAACCAGAGAGGCAGCAGCAGGGAAAAGCCTCTTAGTCTGCAAAGAAATAAAACCTATCCAAGACTGGTTCAGCAAACTCCCGTGGCACTTAGGTCTCCCCAGAATCTCCGCTCCGCTTATTTACAGTGTCCTCAGGTTCACTGCTACCATGGGAAAGGACTGTCTCCACCGTTAGGCCTAGCCCAATAACTCCTCTTCTATAAGGAGGTATTGAGCCAGAGCTCAATAAAGTTTTGCACCATTTCTGGGACGCTGGCTGAAGCGGACGGCTCTATTGGGAATCCACATGTTGGGAGGGCCCTGCAGACAGGGATCCTGTGCTCCTTGATGCCAAGTGCAGAGGGAAGAGCACCTCAGATGGGAGCAGGCGCAGCTCGGCGGGCTGCAAGAGTCGCGGGCTCCGCAGGGGCTCCGTGGGCCTCAGCTCTGCCGGCGGGGACGAGCCGAGGGCGGCGCGAGGCACGCGGGTGCTTCCCAAAGCGACAGGCACCAGCCGGGCAGCCACCCTGCGGCCCAAGTCAGGAACAAAACCGCCCTGGGTTCCCATCAAGCTCGTAAAGCGAAGCACGGTGAAAAAGCAAAAATTTTGGTGACGAACTTGCTTTTCTCATCACTCAAGTCACAGGTCAAGCCCAGGGCTGGCAAGGTCAAGACTTGAAAAATCAGGAGCCTAAAGTCTGACTGCTAAATTCATATTTATATTCCGCAGAGCTGATCTTTAGAAGAGCACTGCACCTGGCTGGTTCGTCAGCTTTGCCAATTCTTGGTGCTCTGCTGCTTTATTTCTCTAACAGAGGCAGTCATGGAGGTTCAGCATTTGTGCACATCCATCACACAGACCACGTAAGTATGGATTTAGCATCCGACCTCCGACATTCACGTTAAGGTTCTCCGGTAGTGCTCTCTTTCAGAAGCATTATCGACTGGCGCACTGGTTGGTGCCGAGCGTGAACCTGGAAGCCTCCTCCAGGACAGGCCCTCCCGGGCCACCAAGCACTCCGGGTTCCCAGCGCGGTCCCTCCTAGTGCTTGCAAGAGGGAGATGGACAAGACACATGGGACAAGAGGCCCCTTTGGCTGCAAAAGGTGAGCAGAGCACAGCGAACCGCGCGGGGCTGCTCTCCCTCCAGCTCCCTGCCCTTCAGAAGTGGCTGCGGCACCGGCAAGTGCAGCCAAATACCCCGCTCGGGCCTTGGACTTCAGGAAGCAGCCTGGCATTTTCCACCAATTCAACCTCTGCACCAGCAAAAATGACTCCTGTTTGAACAAGCTTTGTGCTGCACTCACAGCAGACACTAAAACACAATTCCTTTTTTTCACATACAAACTGCTCAGTGCTACACAGTGCCAATTTAATTACAAAAAAAATGCTGCCAAACACCTAAATTGATATAAAAAGTCTATGCGGCAAAACATTTTAATATTCATTTATCTTACACTTAACTATTAGCTCTAAAAAAAAAATCTAACTTTTACATTAAATTCAATATAAAAGCCTCATTGTGCAGTAGGACTAATGCAAAATAAATATGTAAATTCCCTTAGCAAGAACCTCAGGTATTTTCTTTTTTTTTTTTAAACTATGCACATCAGAGATTAATTTGGAGGTATCCAATAAAAAAAAAATCAATAAAACCACAACATATTTTGGAACAGGCTCAATAAACCAGAAAGTATTTTAACACAGTGGAGACGGAAACGTGTTAATAGAGAAAAAACATTTTTTTCCATGTATATGTATACCTTTGCCAAATACTTCCTGAGTACAGCAAAACACTTCTGACTTTTCTTAAGTTTCCTTTTCACATTAAGTGTGATTTATATATAACTATGAAGTTAAAATCTCCATCTGCAGCATCCCCAAATCCCGAAGCCACCCTTTGCCGGGGATAGGGGAAGGAACAAGCACATGCAGATAGCGATGCTGCTGCTGATGCCGACTTTGCCGCACGTGCCACGTACCCGGCTTGGGGCTGAGCGCATCGCACTGCGCGTTGTACATGTGCACGAACTCCTGGTGCCGCCGCACCAGCTGCTGCCGGCTGCCCCGCGTGGACAGGCCCTGCTCCCGCAGCTTCTTCTTCAAGTCTCGGTCGGACAGCAAGTTGTAAACAACTTTAGACATGGGCTTTCTTTTGCTACCAGAACTGCCAACGGAAGAGGAAACAAACAGGGTATTCAGGTGGGGTTGGATTTTTAACTAATTCTCTTAGCAAGTAACATTGGCTTTGATTTTCACAGGGTATTTCTTCCACATTAGATGAGAAATACTTCATGTAAGCAGAACAATCATGATAGAAACACAGCAAGTTACACAGCGCGGGACACATGCACCAGGAACAGCTCTAGAGCACTTTTCCTATTTAAAATAAAGACCATTTTAAATGCTTAGAAATTATCGGTCAAGTCGGAATTGTTTAGAACATGATGTGAAAGCCACTTCTCATGAATTGAGGACTCAGTTTTTAATATTCCCAGCCCTGAGAGGCACAGCAGCGACCAGAGTTACTCTCTATGAGCATCAAGCCTCTGTTCGCTCTGAATTCAAGTGTGCCGAGTTCACAGATGCCCAAGACATGTGGGGTTTCCACCCAAGAACTTCACTGTAATTTTGGGCTGTGCTTTACCTGAACTAGTTGATGAGGTTTTAACATTTGTTGAACTGCAACCCAGCATGTTATTTACAAGATTTTTCAGCTCTCTGGACAAATAGCTGAAGAGGAGAGCGCTAGCCATGTACCTGACAGCACCTTTGTGGTTCCCATCTCACAGACGGTGTTTGATGGTACAGAAAACCTCATTAAGGAGAATCAGTGGTGCTCTCGGATGAAGAGCATCTGAGACCAAAGTCTGCTCCTGGTGTTCCGTACGGCAGAAGCCGTCACCTTCCCCAGCCCAGGGAGGGCAGGTTTCCTAATTACAGAAGACTGCCTAGAAAACTCAAGTCACCCTTTTGCTAGCCAAGATGAGCAGAGCACTTTATCTCACCTAGCTCTCCTTCTGAAATAACCAAAGTAATCACTAAAGTACCAAAATCCATCTACTCTCTAGCTCCCCTTCAACTTAAATAATCTCTTATTATTTACAGAAGAGCAGTGCACAGTTACAGACACTTTTCTTCCTGAAGCAAAATGAAATTAAGCAGCACTGCTCTGAATTACAGAGACATTAACAGTTTTCTCTTGCAAGGGCAAGAGACACAAAAAACTGTGCTCAGCACTTTTAGCTTACCATGGTGGAAATAAATTTAAAGTTAAAAAAGAAAGACTTAAGGAAAAATAGTCATTATTTCAGTTGGTTTATACCCACACAGCTCCAATATGCAGAGCTGGCAAAAAAATATGTTCTTCCACAATACTCTTCCTAGGAATTTTTTTTTTTTTTTTTACCCCTCTCTCAGATACTTAGAGGAGATACAAAAATTTAATTGAATAATTAAACCTTTTGTAATCCTGAAGTTTTACATTTATTGGAACTGGGCAGCAGCACAACCTGGAGGCTGAGGACAACTTTGGGAGGGGCAGCTGCAGGAAAACCACTCACAGCAGCTCTGCATCTTAGTTTCGTACATCCTAGGGCAACGCAGAACTCTCTGCAAACGTGTGCTCCCCTGCCTGACTCATCCTGGCGCGGATTGGGGGCTAAACCATCACGTGCATTGAGTGCTCACGTGCTAACGCAGCACGCCCCTGGCTCCCTGGTTGAAACAAGCAGAGCTCAGATTGCTCCCAGAAGAGCTGGACTTGGGCTGTTGGCAAAGCCCAAGCAGCACTGGCAGACACACGGCCAAAGCCACGTTTCATGTGCAGCGGGCAGCCCTCAGGAGAAGTATTTTACATGATACTGCCTCAAGATCCCAGGAGCCCCGCTAAATGAGCAAAATTTTAAATTTTATTAGGTACATGATAACGAAGACTGACCTTCCTTTCATTCTATTCATTAAGAACAGAGGAAACACTAATAACAACCCCAGTTAAGATTAAAATGTAGCACAGGACTTCCATATTAATTTACTACTTATTAATCTCCAAAATCCCTTAACTTACCTACTTCATTTTAAGCCTGGCTGCACAAAATCCCTCCCATGGCACCACCCCTCCTGCAGCAGCATTCCCGAGGGCCGCAGCGGTGCGGAGCCGGCGCTTACCTGCGCAGGCTGTCCTTCTTCTCCTCCCTCGTGAGGCAGCCGTCCAGGTGCTTGTTTATGTACTGCTCGGGGATGGCCACCCCGCACACCGGGCACTCCACTGAAAGCAAAGGAGAATCACTGCACTGGCACGCACGTCCACGCAAGAACCAAAGCGTCCTGCTGAGAAGGATTCACTGTTGACTGAAATAACAAAGGAAGGATTTCCAGATTTCTTTCTCTAAGTGCCTGGCACGTCTAACGGGAATCCTTGCTCTTATCAGTCATTTTTTACTCCAGATCATTTACTTTATATATTATATGAGAATACACCTTGCCTTCTGTGCACACCAGATAGAAAGAAGTCTCTAACACAAAGGTAGGAAAACGTAGAATTATATAGAAATCTAAGGATTCATGAAAAATAGAAATAAGTATATTTGTGTGACAACTTCTCGCTTTCACAGCACTTCACTCCTAAACACAGGAAGATGTTTTATTCCAAAGAGACAGTGAAGCAGACAGCCCGTTGATGATGTTCCCAGTTAAAGGCTCTCACTACCTGGGGATAGGAGGCAGCTAAGGGCTGGCAGGATCGCGCTGCCCCAGCTGTGTCTCCCGCTGTCTTTCTACAACAGCCGGCTGGATTTTGTCACCTGGGCTCAGAGGCTCAAAGATGCACCACAGCCTCAGCCAAACCGGAATTCTTCCTGCATCGCATTTTCAAGAAGCAAGTATAACATCACTCCCAAAGACTGCCAAAAAAGAGTTTTAAAATGTTTGTCTTCTGCAATTTCATTCTGACAAAAACAGAAGTCTAATTAAGTGAACAGCAGGAGATTAAGATCCTTTAAGCTGCACCTTCTATATTAATATGAAGTCTATTTTAATAATAATAATTTTTTAAAAAGTGAAATGTGAGAGTATGAGACTCTCATGAGTCTTGAGACTGACATACTCTCAAGACACTGATTTGGAATTCCTGACTCCTAAGACATTATATTCCAGTAAATTAAAAAAAAAAAAGTGCTCAAAAATAAACGAGATGCAATTTCATATTTGTTTGAAATTACAAACGTGAGCACATGTGCACAGAACAAGAGACCAGCCCTTTTGGCTAAGCTCATGCTGCTTTCATATGGCTACTTTCCTGGCTGTATTTCCTGCTTTATGCAGTATTTATGTAGCTAATGAATAGATACGAACTTCAGAGTTCCAGTCTCCCAAGTTGCTAAATAAATTTTTTAAAGTATAAATAAATATGAACTAGCAACAAACAATGTTTTACTCCTATGAGGTCCCCTATTTTATATTAATTTAGTTTTTTATAGCCTCAAGAGGGTGATGCTAAAAGAGTGTTTTGTCATTTTATTATAGCTGATTAATTCTGAAACATGAGAATGTCCATTAAAACTAATCTTAGCACTGCAGAATTATGGAAGAATAAAACAGAATATTTTCTTCTAGATAGTGTATGAACAAGAATATTCCCAAAGCTGAAGCCACCGTGATTTTGCCCATATACCTCAAAAAAAAAAAAAATTAAAAAAGCACTATAAAATAACTTGCTTCTGACTACCGGAGGATACAAGAGCAGAACGAATGATGAGGTCTGTCTAGCCGTTAAGGGGAAGGAGAAGAGTAAAAACTTCATGTTCCACTGAGCTAATCTGTGGTGTACTTTTTTCTTTTTTAAGAGGTATTACTAAAAACAAAGGAATCTTTAAGAGTTGAACTTCACTTATTTGCTTGGCACCAACCCAAAGTTCCTCATCAAGAGGATGCTTGTAGCAGTCCCACGCACCCACGAGTTCATGCGGCGTCTAACCATCACACTGAAGCCCAGCCCAGTTCAACAGCATACGCCTCAACATGTCAATACACTGCAGAAAAAGCAGCTGAATGCCACACATTGATGCTTCTCTAATATACACTGAAACCACTACCAAGGACTCAAGGAACAGGACAAGGCCAAAATTAAGCATCTCACCTTTCTTAACTAATTTGCCCACAGATGTAGAAGGTTCTTCGTGATTTTTGGCACGTTCAGGACTCTTCCCTGACATCACCTCGGCATCTTTGCCACAAGCCTTGGGAGAGCTGCTACAAAGGTTATGGTGGTTCTCAGTTTTGCAGACCTTCCACTCTGCTCCCGCGAGTCCATCTGCCTTGGTCAGGGTGCGCACCTTTTCCTTCATCAGGAAGCCCTCAATCACCGGCAGCTCTTCTTTCTGGCCGGTATTAGCTGGCCAAGCCCCAGGACTCCTAACGTGGCTTTTGCCAGTTGCTCGTCTGCTGCAGGCCAACGGAGAAGGAATCACTGGAGCATCCACGACCAACCGGAGCAGCTGTTGCCTAGAAGGATCCAGAGGGCAACATGCAGTTAGCTACACAATATACACGCATCAGCTTTGACACAAGGAGATGAAACTGCTGGGAAGAGGCTTTGGCTCTAGCTCTGCCTCCCCACTGCACAAATTACAGTGTGCAGCTGTAATAAAACAAGTTCCACCACCTGGCACATAGTAAGGTACGAGTGTTTTCATCTTTCTCGAGGACCGTAGATAACAGCTTCAAGACAGAGTACTGCAAGCCAGCTCTGTGCTGTGAGAGACTCTCCCCAAAACAGAAGTTCACAGAAAGTATTTCCATATTCTTTCTGTCCCTCCATACTGTTGGTCTCCTTGGAACCGCTGCTCACTGCCCACCCAGCACAAAAAATCCCTCTAAGCCAATAGCTCGTGCTTGCCAGCTCCCGAGGTCGGTGTCAGGGAGCCTCTGTGTGCGACGTGATTCCCTGGGGATCAGTTGCTCTTTTCATAGGTATCAGTAACACACCTGAGAAGCAGATGTTCTTTGACTCAAGGGAAATTTCCACACAGCAAACTGCAAGCACTGCAACTAAAGCAGCTCTTCTGCAGCTTTTAAACATGCTGGGCCACATAAAACATGGAAAAAACTTATTAACCCCTCTCCTCCCTGCCTCCCTAATTTCAGTACTTAGAATGCTAGTCACGCCAAGGTGCAAGTGCTCTGCTTTATCTCATATAAGGCACAGGAAAACATGTTTTATCCCTACCCTCCTGTGAGCTTTTGCAGAGTCCTGTTTCTTTTGCCCCATACTTTATAAAAGTCCATGCACAGAGGTAAGGCAAAGGCTGCAGCCAAGGCCTGGGGGCCGCCTAGCAGCGCAGCCGCCTCACCTGCCCACTCAGCTCGTGCTGCCTGTCCGCCCCGCTGTGGAAAAGGGCAGGTTTCCCTGCACAGTTCGTGCTGCCTATCGCAGGAGGGCAGGGTTTCTGCCTGCACAACGAGCCACACGAGCTGCCGGCAGCCCTGGGCGCCCCCAGGCTGCATCCAGGCTCCCTCCTCCGCAGCCACGGCAGGACCAGCACAAGAACTAGCCGCCTCCTTCAGCTCTGACGTCCCTTGGCAACCTGCACGCACATATCTTACCCTCTCATCACCTGTCAAGCTCTCCAAACACACAGCGCCTGCCCAGCTGGTCTATTAGCTTAGTGCTTGGCTTGCTACGGTTCCCAGAACCGCTGCTGCCAAGCCCAAGCCTGCTGCATGGCCAGAAAGTCTAGCAAGAAAGGAGAAGCAGCTGTGAAAAAGTCCTACCTTGTACAAGCTGAGACAAACCCAAACAGCTTACAAAAGAATGGAGAATTGAATAAAAATTAAAGCACTAACAATTATGAATGGATAAAATGTGTGTCCACGTGCTAACAGGGGCGGGGAGATCTGCCCTCCACTGCTTTTTGGAGCAGCTAGCAGTGGGAGGAGGAGCGAAAACAGGGCCAGCTCTAGGGGCCACTGGAGACCCAAGGGGCTCCTCGTCAGGGCCACGCTGTGTCCCACGCGTCCCTCTGGGCCTCCTCCCCGGGCATCCGCGGCAGCAGGACGGGGATGACACCCCAAGCAGACAGTGGGAAAGGCGGTGCCAAGGGCAGGAGGCAGGGCCCTCCTCGCACCGCTCCCTACAACCGCACAGGACACCGAACGTCTCTCAAGAACAGCCACCGATCTGCTAACACTGCAAAATCCCTCTTCTTCCAAGTCCTAAGACACCAGCTTCTTCAAGCACCGGGTATCTTCAATACTTTCAATACCATTTTACTGCTCCCTGGTTATTGATGCCCTGAGGCTTTCCTGCTTTGATGGCACTGCCATTCCCTCCATCCGTGCTGGGAAAGCACACGGCACCGGAGCATTTGCTCCGGTGCTGCCCTTCCCTCCTTCAAGCCCCAAAACCATAGGGTTTTCTAATACACGACAACACGAGCTGACCTTGGCACTTGACTATGCATCCAGCACACACAAGACACCCCATGAGAACGTAGGAGACTTGTTTTAAGGTCTAACAAATGCAGTGAGCCGAGAAGCTGGTATTTAACCAGCACATTAAAGTGCAGCACACATCTGGAAAAAATAGCTCTAATAAAAGCTTATAAATATATGCAGAAAGTTCTTATAGAGTTAGGCATGTCTCTGTGAGCCCTGCCAATTGCACTAGTTCATAAGGGTTTCTTGGTGAATAAACACAGCAATTGGCTCAGTACACATTTTGCTGGGCTATACTCGAGCAGATCCAGGGGCCTGAGCTAGAGTTTGATTTCACTGGATTACAGGAAGAAACTGATAGCTGTCAGTAGCAAGTTATATTAGTCCCAAGACGCCCTGAATTTCTACAGTACAAACAACCGCAATTAAGTGTGGCAGGAAAACTATGTTTTCTTGCCTGTTCATGCCTAGATAAGGACTGGAAGTTTTCAAGGAGGTTAATTCCACGACGGACACAAACAGTCTAGCTACTGTTGTTGTAGGATCCGCTTCGTGGGAGACTGAAGAGCTGAGGGACTGGGAGCAGCAGCAGTGCCCTCGTGCACACAGGTCGCACCGTGCGCCCCGTTTGCTGTTTACACGGGGCCCCCGCCCGGTGAGCACTGACCATCTCCCCTAGTGCAGCCGCGGCACCCACGACGCACACAACAGCGCCCAGCTCCACCGCAGGAAAACGCTGCGTGTTCTCCAGCTGCACCCGGCCGGGCCGGTCCCGACGCTCTGCCGCAGCCCGGGCGCTTGCGCTTTGCAGTAGGTTCTAAAGCAAAGCAGGTAGATGCCTTTTATTCCCCAAATGCTTAGGCAAATGTCCTGTAACGACGGGTAAACCTCCGACCTGGGGAAGGGCTCTTCTGGAGGCCAGACCTCCAGGCCATCATCCCCCTTCAAATGCAACCAGATAATATTTGTACAAACGCAGATGAAGTACTGAATTTTGCATTGAGAAAGTTTATCTTTCTGTAACAATTATCTCAGTAAGATGCAAGTTATTTCTCACATTAGAGGACTGAGACTTGTGAAGAGATTTTCTGCAGAGATTTGATTTTGGAACAGGCGCCATGGAAAGAACTGTAGGACATGCCCACGTTAGCCTGTTGGCCACAGCACAAACACACGTTAAACCTGTTCCCGCTGCTTTGGTGGGAAAATGCACAAAATGCTGGGAGGGATTGGGAAGGGAGGGCAGCCAGGCGGGTGCCCCAGCGGTTCCGCTCGGCTTCGCGATGACACCTAGCGGCACCGGCCAGGCAGCTGGCGGTCACCAACAGCACCGAAACGGGTATTCTAGGACTGCTGCCCTGGGCATTACTTCCTCCAAACTGAGGAGCCTTCCTCTTTCTCTCTCTCTCTCTCTCTCTTCTCCCCCCCGCCTCTTCTTTTTGCCCTTAGTGGATACTCAAGTCACAAAGACATTTCCAAAGCTGCTCAAACATTTACCAAGTTGACATAGGACGTTACAGCTTTGGGTTTATCGATCTAGATCTATCTTGAGAAATTGATTGAACTCCAAGTCACAAGAGGAAAGATTAAACTACTGGTAAGATTTATACTGGTCCATTAAAGTAGTCAAAAATATTACATTTCAGGATTCCATATCCTAATGGATCCAAGTCAGCAGTACTTGTCCCCTAAAACATTAAATACCAAAGACAGTGCAAGTTAAAATATTGGAATTGCACGATTTCAATTCTTCAAATAAAATCAATTAAATCTAGCAGTAGGCTTACAGAAGATTAGATCTTCATCACAGAGATATGCTGTCAAAAGACAAAGCTGTAAAATGAACTAGTCTTTCTATCTGTTAGGAAGCCAAGAATTTCATTGATTTCAGGGACCAAGCTCATTTTAGAAAAAAATAATAATAGTGTATGTCTCCCACAACCATAAAAAGCTAGCAAATCGCAGAGCCGCTTCTAATCAAAAGTAAGCAAACCATTAGTATAAGAAATCTCCTATAACTACTGACACAAGCATTTATCAAGTTATGCTTATTTTATTACTCCTACCTTTAAAAGGATGGAAAGATTAAAAAATGAATCAAAAACAAACACAAAAAGTAGAAGGAAGCCAGGTGGAAACACAATACTCTATTACAGGTCCCTCAATAACAACATTTTTTTGCCGTGCAATGAGTTTACCAAGAGCCCTCCCTTGTAAGTTGACTATTATCACTACATCAAATACTTTTGTTCAGACAGTTTCCTCTGCATATGCAGGAAGGATCTTAGAAGAGCACCTTTATTAACATCAATTTCCCTGTAGAAGATGATACCCAAGACATCTCCTTGACTTCCTGCCTGCTGACAGGGACTGTAACTGAAGTGGTAACTAACCAGAAGCAACTTGCTGTCCTGCAAAGTAAGATCAGGCTGCACAAACTCTACGTGTCACCCTAAAAAGGGCAGCAACCTTCCACTGAAAACTGTAATATGTTAAACAGGAGTACAAACATTCGTCCTTTCACTTGTTTAGCACCTGCTAAAACCAACTAGATTATCAAAAGCTTTTCTAGAAGAAACTGTTACTGCAGCAGATTTGGCAATTTGTGCTTCCTACAAAGTCAACAACTGACTCTTTTTTCATATATAATATGATATTCCATGCACCCTACAGTTAGCAAAGAATTGTGACATTCAGGCCTCAGCAAGTAAACTGTCTTCATAAAATCTTTTTTTTTAATTAAAATACAGATGTCAGAGTCAATATCTTTTGTCTTCACTAAGATTGAGCATGAATTTTTAGCAAAAAAAACCAAAAATAATTACACACAAAATACAAATTAATACAAAATACAAATTGATACAAGTTACATCACACCCTCCTTTCTAACTGTCAAACCAGATACAGTGTTCATAACAGCATACAATACCTTGCAGAATTAAAGCTTTTGACTAGTTCATCTAATGTCCGGTTATTTTTCAGGTCAGACTCCGAGACAGCCTGTATTAAAAAAAAAAATAAATAAATAAATAAAATAAAATAAAAAGTCAAACACCAAACCACTAAATAGAAGATGTTTGTTTCTTGCATGTGTATTTCAACCTCCAGCACCCTCAGCTGAATGAAGATGCATAAAGTTTAAGCGTTTTTTCCTCAAAAAGTGTCACACTAAAACATCTGCTTGCTGACTCTTGGGCAATAGATAAAGCATAAAGCTAAATCTACAAAACCCAATATTCTTATTTTCTAACATCGTGTTTTTTATAGCCCACTACAAACCATTTTGAAAGCCAAAGCAAGAATATTATGAACATGGCAAGAACTTTAAGCTACAAGAAATGAAAGCCCACAAAGGGAATGTTGTCTTTTGAACGCTCATGGAATAAGGACATGAACCGTTACATAGCTTCAATGATTCTGTTGACAGCATTCCTGATGGTTTTCTTTCTCAGTGATTATCTTTGCACATCCTTTGTCACTCAATAGCTTTTATTACTCTTGCTCCATTCTTACTTCATCAATCCCTGGGCTTTGAGAAAGCAATTATAAAGTGTACTCTCCAGAGATGTACTCTGAAAAGCCCCTAGTTTAAACACTGTCAAACAGATCTGTTTTCTGGTCTTTAAAATCTATTCTGATTCATGCTTTAGAAAAAGGGAAGAAAATGAGTTCTATTTTGCCATTACTCGTAAGTACCATCCATTGTTTTTTAGAGCCTACCATTTTCAGAATTTCAATCAAATCCAACTGGCTTACCATGAAAAGCTAGATCAGAACCTAGGACAAGCTGCTTTCTACACTCCTTAGTCAGAAAAGGCCTTTGAGTCAGATCACAGTAACCAGCGGCCTGCAGAGCAGGTCAAACCTGCCACTAGAATGGTCCAAATGGAATATGTTTAACCTAATTTTTATAGCAAACACTTCTTTCTCCTGCTGTGCGACCTACTTCTCTATAGCTAGCGAGCTGTGTAACTACCACATATCCAGGAATCTCCAGACACTGCTGAAGATCCCTCGAAAGATGGAGGGTAGCAAACTTGCTGCTAACAGGCTCGAATGCACTTAAGTTACTAGGAGCTATTAGAAGCAGCTAAAAAAAAAAAAAAAAAAAACCATTTGATCCTCCATCATCTTCCGCTTATGGAAATAGAACTGTAGCTTTTTAATTGTAAAAGCATCAACGTTGGTGCAAACAGACATCGTTTCCCCCACTGAAAGGAAAAGTGTTCAGATGTGATGAAAATTAATTATTTAGCAGAACGCAAAAGGAAAATGACCCGAGATTTACTAGAAATAAGCAACAAACCATCATGGAACAAACAGAACACTTACCACACAACAGGTTGGGCACTGAGTTTTGTAGGACAAAAACTTGCGTATACAAAGGGAACAATCTGGAAGAATGAAAGACAGAATTTTCCAAAGGCTTTCTTCCAAATGCACCTTAACACAACACGTTAGTGTATTTTCTCTTTCTGCTATAATGGAATATATGGAAATGGTAATATATGGAAATCATTACATGATACACACATTGTGTGGTGACAACGTATTAAAATTAATCCAGATGATACGTGCTCGTATCATCACCAGAACGGAGGTTGCACCAGCCCCTCATCCCAGAGGCCGTTGGTGACGTCTCGCAGAGAGTCAGGACATTTGCTGACCAAGCTGTGGAGCGGTTGGCAAGGGACGTTAAGGATCAGTAGCCTCTGCATTACACTCCAGTCAATAATAAATGGCCAAGTTATCTCTTGTCTGTAAAACCAAGGTGCAGGTTTACAAAGCTGTCCTCCAGGGGCTCTCTGTCACACAGATGAGGTGCAGGGGGCCGTTCTCCAGCCCTGTGTCTTCTGGGAAAGACACACGAGGCAGATCTGCGTGTTCAAGACTCTGCACAGGCCTACAGCCTTCCCCCTGCCCTCATCTGTTAACTGAACGAGCCAGAAGGGCAGGATTCACTACTAGCCCAGGCACCCCCATTCTCCTTGGAGTAAATGGGATGAGGGAAACTTAATGAAGTACAACCTTAACTACAAACTCCACAAAGCCACAGCATAGCGTGAAAAATGAATTCATTATCCTTTAGCGACTTGTCACAAATGACTGCCCGGACTGCTAGTCTAGGGCAATTCAAAAGTCTTATTATCTTTATTAAGACATTCAAAAGTCTTATTTTTCTTAAGACTTGCTTGCAAGCAGCTGAGCCAGCGCGGATGTTTTATGGGCTCACGGATCAAGCCCAGCGTTAAGCGCGGGACAGCAGGCAGCGCTTTACGAAGGGAGGGCAGCAGCAGCCCGGCGCCCTGAGCGCGGCCCGGCCGGGCAGGACAGGGCCGGGCCGGGCAGGGATCGGCGAGCGCGGCCCGGCCGCACCCGGCGCCGCCGCGAGCCGCTACTCACAGTTGTGCGAGCACTGCGGGATCATCATGGCGATGTGGAAGTAGTCGAAGCAGATGCCGCAGCGCAGCAGGTCCTCCACGGCCTGCTGGGGGGCACAGAGCGGCTGAGCGGCGCTGCGCGGGCCCGCGCGCCCCGGGCTCCCCTGCGCGCCCCCCGGCATTTTGGCGGGCCCCGCCGCCGCCGCCACGTCACCCACCCGCCCGCACGCACCTTCAGAGGAGCCAGGCCGGGCGGCCACGGCGGCTCGGGC
>VZSG01000348.1:461520-521316 GCA_013398315.1 Nothoprocta pentlandii | reverse complement strand
CGCGCAGGCGCAGTGGCGCGCGGGCGCGGCCGTTGCGGGCCGTTAACGGCCGCCGGCGTGCGGGGAGCGCCGCGCTCAGCGCCCCGTGCTTGGGAGCCGTGTTTAGTGTCGCAGCTCTCGTTCGTTTGCCATTTCCTGATGGTTTCAGTGTCCTTCCCGCGCTGGCATGGCCAAACCCGTCACCACTGCCTTCGCTCCACAGAGCCGCTGGGGCAGAGGCTCCATGCTGGCTGTCATCGGGAAGGAACCAAGAAAAACGTTTGCAGCCGCATTGTGGCCAGAGGCAAGGTGTTCTGGCAGGAAATGAAGGCTGTGCACAGTGCTCATGAGATGAGCGCCCCGTGCGCGGCACCTTGTGCAGCGGGCGTGCGGACAGCAGGCTGCGGAGCCCGACGGGCGTGTTGGAAAACATAGCGTGTGCAGAAACACCCTTGAGCAGGGAAACCGCCACTGCGTCCCCCCGTCGCTGCGTCCCCGTCCCGCACTGCTGAGAAGCAAGTGCCTGTGCCGGTCGTTGGACTCGCGCAGCGGTTCTGCAGCCTGCAGCTCAACCGCCAGAACAGGGTCATTAAAGAGCCGCCAAGGCGCCGTGTGCCCCGGTGCGGGGTGTCACCTCACTGCGTGCTCCGTGTCCCCGTGAACGGCAGCGTCTGCCCTGGCAGCAGCCCGCGGTGACGGGTTGCCATGGCAACGTGCCCCATCCCCGTCACGCCTGTCACCCGCGAGGCCAGGAGCGGCAGCCACGCAGCGGCACCGCAAAACCCTGCCTGTAAGTACGGAAAGCGGCGCGTGGGCGAGAACAACAGCAAGGGGCCGGAGCGGCGGCCGTGGCTGCGCCTGCTGGTGCGCTTGCACACGGTCAAACTGGTCACAAGTTTGGGGAACTTCGGACATTGCCCTAAGCAGCATGGGATAAAACACCTGAGTGTGTCTAGGTCTCGAATTCCTCGGGCGTTTTGAGCTCTGGATAAGGCTCTCCATGGAGTAGCAAATTAAAAATGTGATAAATTTAACAACACAGCCCAGCGGTATCTGCACTTTCTCAACACTACTTCCCTTTGAACTTTAAATGTGATTTTACTGGAATTTTGCTATGTATCTCAATGTGATGCTGTTGCTGGTGTGATTAATAGCTGTGTTGGAAAATGTATGCATTTGTTGCCAGAGTCCGCATTTCTCCTGTACATAGCAATTATGTCAACATGTTTTTCTGCACAGAAAACTTCTGCCTCCACACACTTGCTTGGGCCTATGCCACCGTCCCGCTGTCTTCCCGCCGTGCCTAATCATTAGTGTTTATCATCTCCTTTAAGTTAGCATGGAAACACACTGGCATTTCAGTAGCAGGTTACACTGAATATGGCTTGATGAAAGGAATGACTTTATCTTGGAAACAGTCACACTGAAGTATTTGCAATCTTTTAGAAAGGGCCCTGGAAGGGCTGCCCTCTTCTTGCTGTTTCTAGCAAACATTTGCAAAGCTGGGCAGAGTGCAGAAGATGAAATGCAGCTTCTCATCGTGCCTGCAGTTTCAGTGGACTCGCTCCTGATTGACTTTAGTCTGGTTTGGTAGCATGAAGTCACGCTCCATCAACTGGCACTCAATAATTCTATTTATTATTGTGTGCATGACAGAGGCAGTCAGAAAAAATTATCATAATTGTCTCTGCTGGCCTTAGGCATTTTGAATCTCTGAATTTATATCTCTGAATGGAACTAAATACTCCCTGAGAAGTGCTAAAAATACGTTGGGTTTACAGGATAATTTCATTATAGTTTAGGTGCCCATTCCTAACATCTTTGGGAATCCATTTCTGCTTTCCCTGAGCTGTGCGAGTGCCATAGATCAGTTTCCTATGTCCTGCTCCCATTTTCTGTTCCTCGCCTGCCCTCAGGCGCTCTCATTGCGGTTCCACATACCCTGTGAGAGAAGCCCACTTTCCAGCCCTCCAAAACTGCGACTTAAAACACCAGCAGGTTCCCAGCTGGGCGCTTCTGTAAGCTCGCCACCCTGTGCTGTTAGCAGAGAGGGATTTTCGGAAGCAGTTTGTAACGAACCGGGGAGGTTGACACAAAGCAAATCTTCAAAAACTACTTACTGTTATGAACCCTTTGAGACAAAGGCAATATGTAAGCGTAGTTCTGTAGAGCTCCAGGCTGCAGAGGCACAACAGTTATTTACAAAGCACTTGTTTTCCATCACGTCCCGGCTTCAGTGCTTCTTGCTGAACTAGTTTCTCTTGGTACTCGGATGGGCCAAGAGCTTGTGCTCAGCTGCCTTTAATAGATAGCTCTTAAAATGCAGTATTCCACTAGGACTTGCCTGCTGTACAGATGTGTCACTTGTCATGCTTTGTATTAGAAATACAAATGCGCCATGGAAATAAGTTTTGGGGGTAAGAGCACGGAGATTGGATGGAAATCTGTAGAAGAACAGGCTGTACTTAAAAAAAGAAATCCCCCAAAGCATAGAACATTTTGCATTATCTGTTCCTAAGTACTCTCAGAGATTCCTTAACATTTAAAGCTGTGGAAAGTTTCTCCTCATGTCAGTCCCAACTAGAGAGGATAAGAGTCTGAATACCAGGAGTTAGATTCTCAGAAACATTTAGTGTTGACCTAGCTCTGCCCTCGTGCTAAAGTTGGCAGTGATTTATTGATTTCCGAATGACAGAGTTTGGCCTGATGTTGACCATTATGGGAAAAAAGCAAGTCCCACCGCAGAGCAGCGGCCCTGGAGACGGAGCCGCACGTCAGCCCCTCGGCAAGCGCCCCTGCTGCGCGGCGGCCTCTCTCAGCGCTGCTCCACAGGCAGCTTTTCCCACTGCTGCACAGGAAGGCTGGCCTATTTCTAGCCTCACTGTCTAATTCTGAAGAAGTGTCTACAACTTGTGCCAAATTTCTTTTTTTTTTCTCCTGAGCAGAAAGAGTTAGCAGCAGCAGAAACGTCCTTTCTGCTTTGCTGCCTTATACTTTGAGTGGCAACTTGAAATGGTTCATTGCAAATCACGGGCAGGCAGTGAACACTCGCCAACCTGTTTCCCGTCCCACGCCTCGCAGGGAGCAGCAGCGCTGGGCAGGTTTGTCACTGCTGCTCCGAGGACGTCGCTGCAGAGGCAGCATGTGCCAGTGGGAATATCCTGGTGGGATGCGGCTCCGCAGGGAGACCTGCCAGGGTCCGAGGGCTCTCACGACACGTACAGGGCCGCAGCCTTTGGCTTGCAGCAAAGCGCTCACCCGCCAGTTTGTGTTCCATGTAGCCAGTGCACGTTTTAGTAGAGACAGCCTGTAATAAAGAGCATGTAATAAAGAGCAGTGCACAGTGAAGATACGCCTGCACTGGTGTAAAACACCTGCCCAGTGCTTTTAATTTAAAGAAAGCAAATGCAAATGAAATCAGTGCAAATGCATGAGTGGCAGTACAGCAGGGCCGGTGTCTGCAGAGCCCTTACCCCAGTTCCCTTGTTCCCTGAATCACGTCCCGTGAACGGGGGCCCACGGGGCGGCGCAGCTGTGCGGAGCGCTGCGTGCAGGGATCGCTGTGCCGGGCCGCGCCATCCCACTGCGATCCGCAGGGATCGCTGTGCCGGGCCACACCATCCTGCTGTGATCCACAGGAATCGCTGTGCCGGGCCGTGCCATCCCGCTGCGATCCGCAGGGATCGCTGTGCCGGGCCACACCATCCTGCTGTGATCCACAGGAATCGCTGTGCCGGGCCGTGCCATCCTGCTGTGATCCACAGGAATCGCTGTGCCGGGCCGTGCCATCCTGCTGTGATCCACAGGAATCGCTGTGCCGGGCCACACCATCCTGCTGTGATCCACAGGAATCGCTGTGCCGGGCCACACCATCCTGCTGTGATCCACAGGGATCGCTGTGCCGGGCCACACCATCCTGCTGTGATCCGCAGGAATCGCTGTGCCGGGCCGTGCCATCCCGCTGCGATCCACAGGGATCGCTGTGCTGGGCCGCACCAACCCACTGCGATCCACAGGGATCGCTGTGCTGGGCTGCTCCATCCCGCTGCAATCCACAGGGATTCCTGTGCCAAGCCGCGCCATCCCGCTGCGATCCACAGGGATTGCTGTGCCAGGCCGCGTCATCCCGCTGTGATCCGCAGGGATTGCTCCGAGAGGCTGCCCGGGCGCCCCGTCCCCGCAGGACGCGGGTGCCGTGGGGGTCTGTTGCCCCCTGGGGGCCGTACTGCGAAGGGCCCTGGCACCTTGGCGGCTGCCCCCGAGCCCACCGCGCAGCCGGTCGTGCAGGGCACCGGGGGCAGCGCTGGGCTGCACGCAGAGCCTCGCGCTGCAGGTCGGGCCCCAGCGCCGCAAGCGCCGCCCGACTGCGGAGGGCGCCGGGGGCAGCGCCCTGCGTGGCCACGGCGGCACCTGCGGCTCCCGCAGCCTGCACTGGCCGGCCCAGCATGGGGAGCGCAGCTCGTGGGATCCCCGCGCAGGGGCCGCCCAGGAAGCCGGGACACTCGTGTGGGCACCACGGCGGCACAGGCCACATTCAGGAGGAACAGGACCATGCGGAGCATCCGTGGAACCCAGGCCAGTGCGATGAGGTGCCACGAGCTGGACAGGGCTCTGCGTGGCCCTGCAGCGCATGGGGACCAGCCTCCCGGCTGCTCCGCTCCCCGACACGACCCAGACCCCTTTACAGCCGTCCCCAGGGCGCCCTTGTGCCGGGCTCCTTCCTCCCCATACTCCCGGTGTCCCCTTGTCCCAATGCCCCCTGCGTCACCACTGGCATGGAAAGGTGCAAACGCACAGGGATGGGAGCCGGGCAGCCCCCCAGCCCCGCACTGAAACAAGACCAAACAGACAGGCGTTTTTGAGAAAAGTTAAGCTGTTTTATTCAAGGGGACGAGTCCACATCCAACCGGTGGTTCATGTACACGGCATCACCAGCAAACATGAGAGCGTGCTCGGACGTGCTGGCCGAGCGGTAGTTACGGAGGGGACAGAGACGACACCCAGGGAGGACGACAATCACAGGGAGGGCGGGCGGAGGCAGCTCCACACGCAGGTGCCTGGGCACGCTGCCGCCCCGCACGCCACGACACCGCCAGTTAAACTGCACGGGCCAGGAGGTACAGAAAACAGCTCTCGGGGCCCGCAGGGGACATGTGCAGGTGCACCAGCCTGCACGGGCACACGGCAGCAGGTGCCACTGCTTTGAAGTCAGCACCATCCAACACTGCTGGCTGGGGGCGAGCGGCTCCTCGGGTCCCTGCGAGAGCAGACGGAGCACGAGGCTCCCTGGGCAGCAGCAGCGCTGGGAGCAGCCCCCGCGCTGCAGCAGCGCCCACGCTGCAGCTTCAGCCGGGCCGGGGGCTGGGGGCTCCTCCAGGAGCCCCCCCAGGAGGTCTGCGCTCGCTCTGCACAGCAGAGAACCGACCCCGCGGGCTGCACTGCCCAGCGCCTCCATGGACACGAGGGGAGAGCCACATGGCCACCTCGTCCATGGACACGTCCGTGACGGGAGAGCCACATGGCCACCTGCTCCACTGCCAGGACACGTCCATGAGGACAGAGCTGCTCCCAGGGGTCCGGTGGGATGCAGGAGGATGGCCCGGCAGGACGGGTGCTCCCAGCGCTTTCTTAAAACAACTGCTAAATTTTCACAGTCTAAGTGACGGCCCCTGTGAAGCCCCTGGAGCTACAGTCCAGGGCTCGAGAGGCATCAGCAATCAGGGTAACGTTACTCACAGAGCATGAGCAGCTTCCAGTTCTAGTACTCCTACAACGTAAGTGGTTAAATTCTGTGTCAAGTTAAATTACAGAAGAATACATTTTTCCCCTTAAATTTACAGTAGTTAAAACTACAATTGGAGTTCCGTATTAGAAAGGGCTAGTTTATTCTTCAACAAAACGTCCAGGTTTTATTTCATTTAAAAAAAACTAAAAGGGACTTTAAGAGCAAAGGTCCGTGGCAGAGCAGAGCTGTGCACGGCCCCATGGCGCGCGCGCTGCTCCTACCACGTTCCTCCAAGCGTTTGTTCTGGTGCTCAAAAAGGCACTTAAAGATAAGAAAACAACTGCATTAAAACCCCAACGGAACAAAACAAAGAAAAACGAAAGGCAATAATTTAGCAAAAAGACACTGGATTTCGTACCGCATCTTTGAACGTAGGGAGAAAAATAAAAAGCAGCTAGTGAGCACGGGCCTCGGGAGCCCCCGCGGGTGCACAGGGCAGGGCTGCCTCCAGCCCGCGACGGGGCTGCCCCGGCAAGGGGCGACGTGGGCAGCCAGCAGCGTGCGCACGGGCCGGCCACCGACGGCCAGGGCAGGGCCCGCGCGGGCAGCGCACTGGGTTTTCTGCGTTGTCTTTTTTTCTTTTTTTTTTTTTTTTTTTTTTTTTTTTTTTTTTTTTTTTTTTTTTTTTTTTTCTTTTCTTTCTTTAACACTGAGCTATCTACTAAGTGCAAGGGTTGGTGCGTGCTCTGGGCCTCCCTCTGCGCCCACCCGGTCGCGCGCAGCGAGCGGGTCCAGCGGGGTGCCCGACAGCAGGGCGGAAAGGGGAGCGCGGGGAGGCCGCGCGGGGCGCATGGGGCTGCTCCGGGGCCGTCCCACCGCGGCTCCGACTGCGGGCCTGGCCCCGGCCACGTGAGGGGCAGAGAGAGAGGCAGGAGCGGCCGCGGCGGGGCCCGCTCCCCCATGCTGTGCGCGGTGCCCTGCTCCGCCTGCGCGTTTCCATCTCGGGGTGAAATGTTCAGAGGAAAAACAAAAGGGTTTTTTGTTTGCATAAACTCAAACTGCTGCAGTATATAGTACAGTACAGAAAGTGCAAAGTATCGCCCCATCAGAACGGGTATGCATCTGATATGGTCAAATATGGCTCATGCTTTTCATGCAAGAAGACACGACCCGACCCGAGACCCTCCCGCCCTGCTGCGTGCGGAAGCCCCTCCCGCGCCCCGCGGTGCCGCGCGAGCCGAGGAGCGGGGCAGGGGACACCGCAGCTCGAAGGGCCCCGCGGCTTCAGCAGCCCTGGCACAGGAGCCACAAGCGGCAATGGGCACCGGGCTGCCCCACGTGGGAAGTGAGGGACGGGAGCGGGTATTTACCCGCCTGTGCGCCCGCGCGCACACACTGGAGCCCAGGGCTCGCTCTGGAAGGAGGCGGCAGTGGCGCCTGGAGCAGGGCCCGCGCGCCCTCCCTGCCCTCGGCACCTCCACGGTCACGGGGCGGACCAGAGCGCCAGGCCCAGGCTTGTCCCACACAGCTGCTCCTTGCACCTCCACACACACACACGGGACCCTGGGAAACACAAGCACCAGACCCAGACTTCGCTAGAGAGGATGTTTCAGAGCCAGTTTCTGAGGTAAATCTACTTGGAAAAAAAAGTTACTGAACTCTGTACACTATGTTTTATAGACTCCTACATGTAACGCGTGTTCTCCAGTGACAAGACGCAGAGCGGCCGCCTCCCTGCGCCCGCCCCGGCGCGTTCCCGGGGCACGTGGCTACCTAGAGATATGTACAGGAGGGCGCCACGGCGCCTACATGGTGCCTGACTTGTCGGCGCCGCTGGGGAAGAGCTTCTCGGTGGGGGTGACGGCGGGGCTGCCCACACCAGAGCTGGAGCTGCTGCTGGAGCGGTGCTGCACGGCCGGGCGCGCTGCGCGCATGGGCGGTGGGCGCAGCTGCGCCCCGGCCAGCCGCGCCGACAGTGCCGGCTTGAACGTCGTCAGCATCTCGGCGGTGGAGCTGCTGCTGCGGCGCATGGCGGCGTCGGGGTCGCGGATGAGGATGGTGTGCAGTGGGCTGGCCGGCTCCGAGCTCACCGAGCCCGCCGGCGGGTTCTTCATGGGCTCCAGCGTGTCCAGCACCACGTCAGGCGCCTGCTTGGCCGTGTTCTGCCGCTCCAGCTCGCGCAACTCGTTCAGCGCCGTGCTCATGGTCTTCTCGATGTCCTGCCAACACCACCGACAAGAGGATCAGCAAAGGCCCCTGTGCTGCCCCAGCCTGCTCCCACCCTGTGCTGGCAGCAACGCCCGCTGCAACGCCCCGTTACGGCTGCAGCAGCACCCAGAGCAGCACCCCGTTACACCTGCAGCAGTGCCCTGTTACACCTGCAGCAGTGCCCGCAGCAGCGTCCCCATCAGCCCTGCAGCAACGTCCTGTTTGACCAGCAGCATTGCCCGCCACAACGCCCCATGTTAAACCTGTTAAAGGCACCTGCCACACAAGTGCGATGCCTGCACTGCGATATCCACACCTTGCTGGCAGCAGTGTCCTCGCTGCAATGCCTGGCTAAGCCAGCAGCACTGCCCTGCTGCAATGTCCGTGCCGAGCCGACAGCAACGCCCGCTGCAGCGTCCCCGCAGCAACGCCCCGGTGCCACGACACCGAGAACCTGCTTTCTGGTTCCTCCCAGCCCCTGCTCTGAGCTGCAGTGTGTGTGTGTGCGCATGTATACGTGTGCACGCATAGGTGTACATGTGTGCATGCATACACATGCACACATAGGTGTACCTGTGTGTGCATACATAGGTGTGTATGCATAGGTGTACATGTGCACACAGGTGTGCACATGCGTGCATGTGCACATACATGTGTGCACACACGTCTCTCTCCCCACATGATGCCCTCCAGGCCTGGGCCTCCGGGCAAACAGCGGCCTCAAGGAGCGCGGGAGGCCGGGGCTGCTCCGCGCCCTGCGCCCCATCACAGTGCCAGGCTGTCCCTGACTTCCCGGCTCGGCCGCCAGCACCGCCAGCCCAGCTGCCCTCGCTGCAGGGCGCCCGCCCGGCGCCGCGGCCCCACGCCTGTCCCCAGCCCTCGCTCCGCAGCACGTGTCCCTGGAGCGGCCGCATTGTTCGCCCTGCCCCTGCACCACGTGCGGGGCTCCTCTCGTGCATGCAGGGAGCGGCATGGGCAGGGCTAGAAACTCAGAGGCACGCAGAGGGCCAGCACAGAGGGGAAACGCTGGCCTCCACTAGCACAGATTCTGCTGCTGCGGAGCTGCCTCCTCGCGCCCCAGGGCTGCGCTGCTGTGGGACCCCCCACGGGTTCCCCGCAAAGCGAGTCCAGTTGAGCCAAAACGTCACCTTCAGGGCAGCTAAACCGCCCCAGGCAGTGCCACTCCTCCGGCGTCACCTAAACCAGCCCGGGGCAGGCAGGCCCAGGCCGAGGTGCTCGCAGGGGCTCTGCGCCGCCCTTACCCTCCCCGGGCCGCCCCTGAGCTCTCACGGAACTCAAGGGCCCCCGGGACACAGGGCAGTTTTGCAGTCCGCCCCACAACAGGATCCCGGAGCCGGATTTCCACACGTTGTGCCCAGCACAGCCGCTGTCTCCAGCGAGGAGCAGGGCTGTGCTGCAGCTAACGGGAACGCAGAGAGAACCATGGAGGTGACAGCCAAGGTGACGCTGCTGGTGTGGCACAACTGCTGACACGATATGCTGCTTTCACTTACATTTTGAGGTCCTAGATACAAACAGCCAGTAACAAACCTGAGCCCTTTTCTCCAAACACTAGCCAAGCAAATCTGAATTTGGCAAAAGCTGTTTTCTCCTAAGTTTCATGCAGAGTTTGAAACAAAAATAACGTACTTCTCTTCCTGTGAGAGCTAAGAACTGCCAGCTGCGTTTCAGTGGTGGATCAAACATTTCTGCCTATTATTTTGAGGAAACAAGACTTGCAGAAAGAGGCAGCTCCTTTCCTTAGACCAACACTATAGCTAGAGAAGCAGGCAAGCCTTTGACTTTTCATCTTCATCCTTAGACCATCACAGCTGCAACAGCAGTACTACGATTCTGACGTGCTCGGAGATGAAGGAGGCTCTGTACTGTTATCCGAGCGCGTTTTATTTTAGCCTCTCCATCCCTGGCACCAGGACTCACTTCACAACCCTCTTACCTCAGCAAGCGCTTCTGCTTCTAGGGATTTCTGATCTCCAAGACTACTGTGTCTAGTCGATCCACAGGTCGATCTCAGCGGGTGGCCATCAGACAAGGCCTTCCTGTCTGGGTAATTGATGCTGCCTGCACTGCCGAATGTCGCCATCCTGCGCTTTTCGGGGCTCTCAATCCTGCCTCTGTTAAGTGGCATTTTGTGGGGGCTGCTAGGGCAGGCGGCCGCTCGCGGAGGAGTGTCCATGGCCGGGGCCAGCCCCCGGGGCGGGCTGTGCGTGTCCCCCCCGCTCCGGCGCCGGGGGATAGCTGCACCGTCAGACCTCAATCTCACTCTGCAAAGAATCCATCACAAGACTGGGTCACGGTCCGACACATCGCAAGCACCGGGCTGCATGCTGCAAGACAATCCGTCAGCCCTGAAAGCGCTCACCAAACCCCAGGCAAGCCGCGGGGCTCCCCAAGGCTAAGCTAGAGAGGAGATGCACATTTTAAGGAGGACCGAGAAAGCAAATTACATTCCGTAGGTGTTAGGATCTGCGTTAAGCGGTCCACGTTTCACACCCCTCTGCAGCACTTCCTAGCAGCCTGTGTCCACCTCGCCCGACGCGACATGCAGACCTTCCCAGAGCCCAGCAACAACCGCCTCCGTGTTCACAGGAAAACGAGGGGCTTTCCCTACCGGCCCATCACACCCCCAAATCCGTAGTCTGGGATGTGATCCGTCGGGGACTGGATGTCATTCTTGGAGGAGGCTTTGTCATCCAGCAGCGGCCCGCTGCTCGCCTCGCTGTCCGCCTTCTGACTCAGGCTGTCGGAGAACGCGTCGTCCCTGCGGAAAATGAGACCCCACGTGAGGCTGGGACAAAGCGGGGACAGAGGGAGCCTAAGATCCAACCAGAGCCCACCCCAAACACTGCCGCTCCACGGCCAGACCCAACGTAGGGACAGAACAAGCTCCGGACACCACGCGGAGCGAGGGGAGCAGCAGGCGGGCCGCGCATCCCCTGGGCTGACACTGCCATCCAATGAATCCTTAGTCTTTAGTCTTTGGCTTTGAAAGCCCGAGCAGGAAACAACCTGCGCCAAGACGCAGGGAGGCACAAGGGACTGGGGCAGGATTTACTGGCAGTCATTAAAACCGGGCAATGAGTCCTCTGGTCGCAGGGACTGGTGACGACCCTGGCGCGGGTCCTGCCGATACTCACATGTCCTGCACCACAATGTACTGGTGGGGTATGAGGCCGTCCACGCCGTTGTGTCTGCCCTCCCACCAGTCCTCCGAGGCACGGTGGTAGAGGAGCAGCGAGGCCCCTTTCTTGAAGGAGAGCTCTCGTGGGGAGCGTCCCGCGTAGTCAAACTTGGCTATGGCCTCGATCTGCTCCACTTCTGCGAGGAGAGGGCACAGGCAGCGGGGGCTCAGCCCAGCACAGCTCTCGTCAAGCCGCCCCGGCTGCCCGCAGCACGGAGCGGGGGCTGCATGCACCCATCCTCCCAGAGCTGGGCACCCACACGAGCTACCGGCACCCGCAGGCAGCTACACCTTTATTTTAATGTGACTCTTTGGGTACAGCCTAGGGCTGCTGCCGCAGGCTCAGCTCACTGCTCGGGAGCAAACCTGGCAGGAGAGGCGAGGAGGGCTCCCCACACAGAGCCTCCCAGCAGGGAGGGCGCAGGGCGAGGGGACGGGGACGCCCACGGTCGTGGAGCGCCGCTGCTCTGCCCCACTCCCCGCTGCCCCTCGTCACCCAGGAATTCCGATCAGAACTATCAGTGTGATGGACACAGAAGTGGCTAAATGGCACCCACTCTCCTTGGCTGCCCAGCCTCGCTGGCTGCTGGCACTGGCGAATGGTGACCACGTCTCACGCAGAACGTGGCGCCTGGCCCTCCACGACGGCCCTGCGGGAGCTGGGCAGCTCCGGCATTCCTGCAGAGCTGGCTGCGGGGGAAATAAGAGGCGCAGGAGGAAGATGCTCTGCACGGCGGGTCCCAGACCGGGCTGCACTTAGGCACAGGTGACAGGGAGAACAAAGGGAAGGAAAACAGGACCTGGGAGAGCAATTCCTAACACAAAATCCCTATGGATCTTGCATGGGAGGAGACTGCAGTGAGACCTATACACATCCTATGAGGGAAACCTCTAGGGAATGGTTATATGCACACACACATCCAACACAGTGACATCCTGCCCCGTAAAGCCCCAGTGCAGCAGCCCAGCCCCATTCTGCTGGGAGCAGGTGCACTTTGCCTCCCTGCACACACAAGTGTCATGCACGTCCCCGTTCCCATTGTGCCTCTGCTCACCGTCATCGCTGGTGTGCGGCTCCGTGCCGTTGTCATGGTCCACCTCATCGATGGTGCCCGGCTCGCTGTGCGGGCTGTCGCTGCAAGGGAGCACAGCTGCCTTAGGGAAACCCAGGAACCTGGTTCTGATCCCTGGCTACCGGGCAAAAACAAATTGCCAGAGGAAATCTGGCTCTGTGGTGCTGGAAGGAGCTACATGTTCCATCTCCACAGGACTGGGATGGGACCCTTTGCTCCTTTCTCAATCACAGCCCTTGCTTTGAGAGCTGGAAACACTCTGAAACACCCTGGATCTTCAGGCCCAGAACCGTACATTCTGGTGCTTGCATGTCTTACTCAGATTTGGCAAAACAGCTATAAAAAGATACCAAATTAAATTTTTCCATTCATTCACAATGAATTTTGTCATTTTCTCTTCTGTTTGCACCAGTAACAACGGTGACATGTGACCCGTATCAGGAAATCTCAGGTCCCAGAGATGTGCAAAGCTTCCACATAAATCAGGTCAAGCCTGTTATAAATCCTGGCTTGCTAAAGCCCAGATGCGAATGCCAGGTAGATTCCAGCATCCTCAAGATAAATATGTATTAGCATTTAGTGCTAACTTGAGGCTGTTTTTTGTTTTGTTTCAACTTTTTCCTTCCAGAGAGTTTTGATACCCTGTGGCTACAAGGGGGAAGGAGAGGCCAGAAGCAAGCAGGGGAACATGGGGCTGCGGCCGGCCCTTACCAGTACTCCTCGCCGCCCGTCATGCACTTCTCGTAGACGGGTCCTTCCAGCTCCCTGTGGCTGGGGAAGATGCCCTCGTGATGGACGATGATGGTCTTGATGACCTCATTGACGTGGGCTTGGCAGGACACAGGGTCCTGCCCGTCAGGGATGTGCATCAGCGTGGGGCCGAAGCAGATGGCCAGGTTGTAGGGATCCATCATGTTCTCGTCGCTGTACTGCGACAAGCTGCGAGCAGAGGTGTCAGTGAGCGCGGCCCTGGCAGACCCCGCGCTGCGACGGCACCATGGCCGCGGGACAGCAGGTGCCCCTCGCCGCAGCAGCACCGCAGCGCCACGGCGAGGCGCGAGGAACGCGGTGAGGGGAAGGGACTCACTGATTCAGGAACGCAAAGAGATATCTCATGACCACGATGACGACGCGGGGCAGCGTGACAATGATTTGCTGGATCTGGTGCACTCTCTCCGTGGGGCTCTCGATTTCTGCAACACCAGGACACAATAAACGTTCACCCGGCATCAGCAGAGAGCGCAGGCGGCTCCCGGCAAACCATGCAGAGAACTGGCAGATGATGTTTGCAATGAGAAGATCCCCAAAGCGCAGAAACTGCTCACACGCAGACAGCTCCAGGACCCCAAGGCAACACACGCTGGGCGCCTCTCTCCTCCAATAAACCCTCCCTCGCTGCAGGGCATCACAAAGTGGCGGGAGGAATAAGCCCCAGCCAGGAAAGCTGCTCCTCCCTGGCAGAGGGCTGAGCAGAACTGGAAGGAGAATTCGGGAGAGGGCAGACAGCAGCCAGAGCCTTCCCTGAGGGCCGCCCCAGACTTTGCATGGATAAAGAGCCCCCGGCTCTGCCTCCAGCTCCAGCCTCTTACCCTGACTCTTCACATGCTCGTGCAACAACTTCCATCGCAGCCCAACATCCCCTACAGCCCAAGCCACTGTCTGCAAAGCCTAGGTTTATTTGCACCCTATTTAATGCTTTGCTTGTCCCACCCTTTCCTCCAACAAGACCCATTACTTGTACTTACTTATAGTAGATATCAAATCTTGAAACCTTTCCTTAGGAAAGAGAGGGTTTTCCAGTCCTCGGAAATACAGCTTCAAGACTCCAGCCACTGAGTTAATGTCACGTTCGTTTTGATCATCAGCAAGGGGATCTTCACCTGCCCAGAAAGAGGTTTGTTTCAAGCATCACTGCCAAGCCAGATGAACACAGTGAGTCCTTCCCCAACCTCACGGTGTAAAACCAGCATCTCCCACAGCTCAGAAAGTCTCCCACGTGCAGCAAGGCATTTTCTGAGCAGGGCGGCAATTCAGTAAGGTACTCTGCTACACAGCATCATGCTGACACCATGGGCACATAGCTTATTATGGAGATTTTAAACCTGTCCTGAAGACGAAGATGTCATTAATCTGCTCTTAACAGAAATATCCTTCCAACCTTTCCTACTACTCACTTACTGTCTTGGGAATTGATAAAAGCTCCTTGAGAATGGTTCCTCAGACTAATTGATGGCTCTTATAGCTGAGGTTTTCATGTTCTTAATCAATGGTTGCAGAAAAGATCTCTATATCTATCAATGTTAGGATATTCTTTCCTTAAGTGACTGTTCTTCATTATTGCTGAGGGCACAATACTAGGATCCCAGGAGTGGAGAAAACTCCCCAGTTCCTCCTAACGGACAGGCCTAGCATGGGGGACACAAAACCTAATAAACCAAACTAGCTGCCTGCACACACTAGAAGTCCCAACAAGAACCTCTGCTCCGGGGTCAGGAACCGCTGCCGCTCCCCGCACACACGGCCACCTACCTCTCTCAAACGAGTTCTTGATGTCATTGACTTCCACCTGGGAGCCCGGAACTCTAAAGATACCCTGTTGCTGAAGGCCTGGAAAAGAGCATATGTTTCATTTATTTAGTTTTTTAAAAAGATCTGAAACAGTGGTGAAAATAACTTCAAACCTTAATAAGTCAACAGTTGAGTTCTACTGAAATCTGAAGAGATTTGGTGCCCGACATTCAATACTCTACTTTTTGGCAGAGAGCAGCGGGAAGGATCAGTAGCTGCACCTCAGCAAAAAGGCTCAGGAAGCAGTTGCTTGTGCTGCCCAGTGCTAGTGTTTCACAAGCACTTAGGTCCTCAGTCGGCAGTCGGTTATGGATCAAAGTCCTATCCCGACCTTCCATACTGCCCAGTGCAGGAGTAGAGCAATGCACCCCAGGGCTCCTGCAAAGCGCCCAAAACAGCCATTTCTGAAGCAGAGGGCACTAGATGGGGTGCCACAAGCTGCAGGGCTCGGGGCAGCGGCTGCCTGCAGGCTCTGGAAGGTCTTCTGCAGACGGGGCGCATCCTTCTCCATGCACGTGAGGGAGAAGGAAGGACACGAATCACTGCTACCCGTGATCTGCAGCCAGGGCCCCCAGATCAGAGCGCTGGAAGAGCTTCCCCTGGCCCGCAGCTGCGGTAAAACAAGGAACCCTAGAAAGCACCAACAGGGCCTGAACGCTTGTCCCTCGTCCCACGCTACCCGGGAGGCCACGTTATGGTAACTACCAGCTGGGCCGCGCAGCTCCTGCGCGCCAAGCGCTCCACATCTTCCACTGCTGGCAGCCTGAACTCACCGTACAGATTAATGTAGCGAATGCAGCTCTCCACCACGAGCGGGATGGCCTGTCCCGAGTCCTTCAGGAAAGGGAAAGGACAGTCAGATCTTCCCAGTTGCTGCTAACAACACACTGGCAATATACAAAGGGCTACAAAATCTCGGATTAGAAAGGCAGAACTTTGAGCGGAGCGAGAGGAAGGCACGGAGAGGAGGCGCTAGGCACCGCTGCAGGGCTGCCTGCGCCCTGTGCACGAGGAGCTCGGCCAGAGCGCGGCCGCCCGGAGCCGGCGCTGCCGGGGCTCGCGCCCATCGCTGCAGGCCCCACGGAGGGAGCTGGGAAAGACCCGTGGGCCGCCTGGGCTCCCTGCGCGGCCCCCTGCTCCCGAGGGCCTCGCACGGGGCCGGAACGTCTCCCAGCTCCGTCCCGGGACGGGCTCCAGTAAATACCTGGTTTCTCATTCGCGCATTCCTCCTTCCTCTGAGAGCAAGGAAAGCGGCAGAGCAGGAGAGAAAGAAGAGTAAAGCAGGGGTGAGTTCAGTTAGAGACGCGTCTGTCTTTGGGAGGCCATGGACGCCCAAATGCGGTGGCAGCTTGGCGAGGCGGCTGCCCTCCGTCCTGCATCCCTGTCCCCACCTCCCTCCCTCCTGGCCCCGGGCCCCACAGAGGCCGCTCGGCTGCCGGGGCTTCCAGCACGGCTCCCTCCTCCTCAGCGCTGGCATCAGGCTGGACTTCAATGAACATTCTCTCTTTTAAATCCACTTTAACTAAGGAGTAGTTACAAGCATTCAAGAGATTAGCAGCGTCGGCCATCAACTTGTTTGATACTTGTGATGGTGCCCGGTGGCAAACACCACTTCCAGACTCACAGTTGCACTAAAAGAACAAAAAGGAATAAATCCAGGCTGGGCACTGCCTAAGGCTCTAGCAAATCCAGCACCTTCTCGCTGCTTTTTCTTGCATCATTTTCACTGGAGGTTTCTTCAGTGCAGGCAAATGCTTAAGCAGAGGAGCAGAGCTCAGCAGGAGAAGACGTGTTTGTGGAGGGAGGACACACTGCTGCCTTGGCCAGTGTGCAAGCTGCCTCCTGCCAGCACCTCGTTTCCAGCGCACCAGGAGGACCTTCGCAGCGGGGCTCCCCGACGGCCACGCCACGCTGTCCTCGCGCGCCCTGCATGGCAGCTGCCCAGGGTGGCACGGGAAGGCGGCTGTCCCCGCTGCCAGTAAACGCTCCGTTGTGTTAGAGGGCATCAGACCACTGTTGCGGTGGGCTCCAAGGTGAACTGACTGGGTGGATTTTATTTAGGGCGCAGACGAGGAGGTTCCCCTGCCAAGGGCGCTGCACGGGGGTCTGACCTATGGCTGCAGCTCCTGGCAGCCACAGTCACTGCATCGCCCCGTGGCCATGGAGGGGACAGGATGCACCTCGTCCTGCAAGGAACGGCTGGGAGGCCGAACTTCTGGGGGGCACCGCTGCGGATCCCAGGGCATCCGTCTGGAATCGCTGCCAGCTGCTCGGCACCACCTCGGGGCTGCAGGCCGGAGGCAGCAGGGATCAAGCGTTTCTGACGCTTCCCCCAGCAGCTCCACTCCTCAAACACAGGGAGAGGCCTCTCTGGAGCTCCTCGATGGCTGGCGGATGCTGGTGACCACCAGGACACTTGAACAGGGACAGCGGGTCTGCAGCAGTGAGCCGGGACGAAGCGCTGGTACCGGCACCGTGGGCCCAGCCGCGGGGCGGCTCCGCGCGGAGCCCAGCGCCGCGGGCAGCGTCTTCACTGAGGCCCGGGGCCGGTGGCCCCGCACAGCCGCGTGCACGAGCAAGGAGGCGGCGCGCGGGCACACCAGCTGCCACCACGTTTGTAGCGTCCATCAGCTCCTACTGTTAGTTAGCAAGTACCTTAATGAACGTTTCCATATTGCCGTTAAAGAGTTTATGATTATAGACTGAGAGAGGCCTAGGTCTCCGCATTTTCTGTGGCTTAGGGGGAAGACATGGGGGCCTGGGAGAAAACGGAACAAAAGAAATCAACAGGACACCAACGTAAATGCACCAACAGGGCAAGAGCTTAGCGTTGACGGCTGGAAATCTAAGTCCAAGCGAGCAGACGGGCGGCGCGTGGCCGAGCGGAGCCGCTGCGCCCCGTGCAGCCCCTGCTCCAGGCCGCCTGCCAGCCCCTGCCCCGCGTCACCAGGGCGGGCGCCAGCGCCGCGTCCCGCGCGGGACTCGCTTCCTCCGAGCCTGCCGCAGCGGCGGTGCCCATGGCCGGCAGGTCCCCCGGCCACGCCGCGACACGGCGACGATGGCCTCTCGGAAGCAGGACGGTGGCGCTGGGGCTGGCGGGGGGCGGCCATTCGCTGGCACCACCTGAGCACCCTGTTCCCCTGCACTGCTGCTACCACCAGCCAGAACCTTCAAGCGACTCCCCGCTGGCTGGCCGGGGACCCAGCACCTCGCCAGGGGCCAGCTGATCCTGAAGCCCCCCCGCAGCTCAGCAAGGGCTGCAGGTGCCCCTTGCTCCTGCCAGTCAGCCCATGGAAACGGGCGGCTGCTCCTAGAGCAGCGGCTGGGAGTCTGCCAGGCCACTTAACACTAACGTTGCTCACGCCTTGGCTTCTGCTGCTGACAGTTAGAGATGCAAGATAAAGTACCCTGGTCTACAAGAGAGAGAAAACTAGCAGAAAGAGTGGGCTCCATAGGCAAGCTCTGCTCTGCCCTCGGCCTCCAGCGGTGCCAGCAGCAGAAGAGGGATCACAGCACAGGTAAAACCACCACCGGGAGCCTTCAGAGAATCACAGAATCATTATGGTTGGAGCAGACCTTTAAGATCATTAAGTCCAACTGTAAACCCTTCCACACCATCCCCTGCTAACCCAGGTCCCTAAGTGCCTCATCTGCACCTTTCTTGAACACTGCCAGGGACGGGGACTCCACCGCTTCCCTGGGCAGCCTGTTCTAACACTTGACTCCTGTCTCCATGTAGAAATTCTTCCCCGTGTCTAACCTGAACCTTCCCTGGGGCAACCGGAGGCCATGAAGGCCACTTCACGCGCAAGTCCTCCCCCAGGAGCTGAATGGTTACGGACACCTTCCAAAAGGCAACGATGCAAAGGTGGGAACTGCGATGTGGGGGTACCTCAATCAAGTGTCTTTAATTAGAGAAAACGATTTCGATTCGACTCCATGCTCTTATAGTCTGCAATGGTCCCTGGGGCTGGCAAAGGGCAGAAGCACCAGGGCTGCCCTGGAAGCTCCGGGGGGCTGGGAAAGGGGCTTATCTGGGCGCAGGAGCCGCCCTGTGCAGGGACCGGGCCCTACGCCCCGCATCGCCTCCCACCCCCTCGGGCCGGGGGAGGCAGAAGGCGGCAGCCCCGGCACCCCGGGCTCCCCACGGCCTCCGCAGCCTCCCTTCCTGACTGGAAAGGCAGCCCAGGCATCGCCATCTGCTCAGCGCCTCCAGCACGGGATGGGGGCCGCTTGCTGAGACCGCAAACCTGCCAAGAGCTAAAACAGGGCTGGGAAAAGCTAATGCAGAGCTGCTGCGAGTTCTGGGGGCGTTTAGAGGCCTTGCTGGCCCGTGTGCCGTTTTCTGAAACCACCATAACCGCAGCAAGTCCCCAGTGCTCATGCAGATGCTCCTTGGAGTGGATCAAACTCTCCCGCTGCATCAGGCTGCCAGCGGGCTCCATGCTCGGGCAGAGCCCCACGAGATGCTTTTAGGCTGCACATCGAGGTCCCCAAGCGAGCCGGGCAGCGGGAAGCAGGAGTCACCGTGACAGCAGTATTGCTAACGCCCATTAACCCACGTACATCAGCGGGGCGAGGAGCAGAGCTCGGCTTCACCTCCCAGCGCCAGAAATCCTCCCCCAATGACAGAGCAAGGGCCCTTCCCACAGCCGCCCGCCTTGCCGAAGGCACCAAAGACACAAAGACACCCCCCCAAGCAGAGGGAACTGAAGAACTCTCACCTGGTTGTTCCGCATTCAGCTCTTTCACCTAGAAAGGAAAAACACCCAAGATTCAATCGCTTCTCCCTACCAGAAAATGGCTTATAAAACATCCCCCCACCCTGCCCTGCACTCGCACACGCACTTTGGATTCTTTAACCAGCAAGTTGTTTGAGGCGAAAGACAAAGCGAAAGAGCGCGAGGCTCCCGCAGGTCTCTGTGGCCACAGGCGGCTCTGAGCAACCCCGTCCCCAGGAGGGGCCCTGGGCTGCAAGGTCTCGTGCAGAGGCAGATGCCTCTGCCCGGCGGTGCCTCCAGGGCTGTGTGCGCTGCACGCACGGCCGCCAGAGCAGGGGCAGCGGCAGCACCGCGGCAGCTCTGCGCGGCCCCGCGGCAGCGCTCACCACAGCCCTGCGCCCGGGCCAAGCACTGACGGGGACAGGGCGGACAGTAAGGAGACAACCCCAGGGACCCGACATCTCCCACTGCCCGGGGCCCCGCAATCACCCCCAGCCCGCAGAGCACCCAGCAGCCCCGAACGCAGCGGGGCGCCCTCGGCGCCTCCATGAGACGCAGCCCAGCCCGTCGCACCGCACGGGCTCTCCTCTGCCTGTCAGCGTTCTCACTCCCTTGGTGTATTTTTACTGTCTGGATCTATATAAAAGGCAGGAAGTCACCAATGATAAGATCTCTTCATTTTTTAAAGTACTTGTCAATCCACTGGAAAAAAAAAAGTGAACTAATTGTGCATGCTATTTGTGCCTTTCTCCCAAGGCCAGGAAAGCTGATTTATTCTTCCTTTTTCCAAGGCACATAAAAAAGAACCACTTGGCCACACATTCCTCCTTCCTGTTCTCCCTTGGCACCTACAGAAATCAAGTTTGCAGCCAACTCCTCACTAAAAAAGCAAAGAATTCCTCAGCAAGGGTTTTGTAAACCCAGACTTCACTCTAATGAGAATCAGCTCCTGCTGAAACAGCCATTTCTGGGCTAAATACTGCTGAATGTCTGCGCAGCAGGTTGATCCGTGACCTGCAGGAAAATGCTGCAAGTTTCCACGTGAAGATGTTCATGGTTGCTCTCGCACAACAAGACCACAGGCTGTTTATTTTTAAAATGCAGACAAAGGTACTTAAACTTAAATATACTCTCTCCTGTCACAGAATCAGGATTCTAAATCTCTCCAGTTCCTCTCCGGAGCCAGCCCTGCAACTCACCTTCTCCCAGGGTCTGCTTCAGTAAGTCATGCTTGGCCTGCAGCTTGGTGATAAGGTTGCTGCCGTTCAGATACTCCTTAAATTTCTGCAATTAAAAACAGAACCAAAGTGAGGACCCCGGCAAAGCAGGCGGTAACTGCTGCCCACGCGGCGGGGGCTGCCGCAGGGGCCGGGGCAGCTCCCTGCACGCGGCCCTCGTGCAAAGCGAGGCGCAGCAGCGCCAGAGCCCGACCCCTCCCGGCGAAGGGCACGGGCTGCGGCATGCGCCGAGCCACGGGCACCGCGCAGCCGAACGCGCCCCTTTGTCCTGGCACCGATCCCTAACACCCAGGAGCAAAGAACTGCTCAGGCAGCAGGAGCAATGAACACGGAGATGGAAAACGAAAGCCAGACAATGAGAAAGATCACAAATACTTGCAAAAAGCATCTAAAAAATCCAACATAATACAAATCCAAAACTGCTATGTTTTTTAACCTCCTTTTTTCTGCTCCCTGAATTGGAATAACAATACTGTTATAAAGAAATTAGAAACATTTCTATGCCAATATAAATACCACAACATTCTACTAACTTCAGCCTGTTTACCCCATCAACCATGATAAAACGAGGGGTTCTGCTGCTGGCCTCATGTCTTCTGGCTTGCACTACAAGTACTTCACCAGAGAGGTGGCTTGTACTACAGGTACTCTACCACTACTGTACAAGTGCTCTACCACAGAAGCCAAGCACCAACTGCAGGGATGCGCCGCAGTCCAGGAACTACCACCAAACGGCGACCCCCTCCAAGCCCATTTGTGACCTACTCATACCAATTTCTGCAAGTTTGGGGTCACAACTGGGTTCTACAGCTGTTCCTTCTAAAATAAGAGCAAAAAAGCTTGCTGTTCCCCATGCAGTGCCATGCCACTGAGAAACGCACTCCAAATCCAAAGCAAACAGGAGACAAACACATAAGAAATTGAGTTGCCTTTTGCTCTTCACTAATGAGCGGGGAAATCGGGACACAGTTGCAGCAATTAATGCCCTGTGTCCCATACCGCGCAAGACAAGACTCACTGTGAAGTAGAACATTTCAGTTTCCTGTTGGTTGGCTCTCCTCTTGGCAATGTTGATTTTACTCATGTAGGTCTCCGAAGCAGCGGATTTGACTGACTCAGTGGAGCGACTGTGCTGGAAGGCATCTGAAACATCAAAATCTTCCACTGTCAGCATGTCCTGCAGCGTCTGCATGGTCGCGTCCAGGGTTTTCCGTACCTATCAGAAGCGGAGGACCCAGGGTTGGGAGCAGCCCAAGGGGCAGCGGGGCCAGCGGCAGGGCCGAGCGAGCCGGCGCGCCAGGGACGCGGGTGCCCAGCCCAGCCTGCACCCACCACTCTCCTACCTCCTCGTTCTCTATCTTGAGCGTGGCGAGTCGCGACTGCAGCTGGTGGTACCGCATCAGCAGTTCGGTCTGCACGGGCTGCTGGGCACTCACTTGGCACACCTGGGCAGCGGGGAGAGCCAGGAGGGGATGCAGCCCGTCAGTCACTGACCAAGCCCTGATGACTCCTTCCAGCACCCCAGGTTCCCGCAGGCTCTGGAGAGGCTGGGTGGCCCCTTCTGGCCAGCCGTGCGCTGCCTCGGGACAAAAAGTGCCTCCCACACAGCATTTTAAAGCTGGAGCTTCTCCATCAAATCAAAGTTTCACCTCTACAAATCTGTAAGGCAGTCCAGCTAGGATCAAATCAGGGCTTTTCTAATTGAGAGAGCTAGTGAGTAAGAGGCAGACTCAAAGGAAGAGCCTCAATGAGTCAAGCTTCTCGTTAAGAAAGGAAACAAGAGCAGCAGCATGTGAAGAGAGAGCACAGGCATGAGGAGCCAGAAGCAGCACAGGGACTGTGGCGCGGAGCAGGGATGGCTGGGCGAGGCCTGGCCCTGAGCTAGGTGTGCAGCGGGGACGCGGGCGCAGTACCTCGTCCCCCATGTGCGGCTGGAACTCAAACTTCAGAGGGGGGCAGAAGACCTGGTTGCACATGTCCATGACGGTGTGCTTGTCGCTGCGCGCGTCCAGGTTGTCCACAGCGTTCTCGATGATGTCCAGGCCCTCGTGGCGCGACGTCTCCAGGTTGTACTCAGCAGACAGGTACGTCCTGAAGGTCCGCGCGAGGCTGGCGTGGAAGCCCAGATCGCAGCACTGCAACACCAGAGAAGGGCCAGCATTAGCAGCGGGGATCGCGCAACATTAGCGCCCCTCGTCACACATAGGCTCCTGCGTGCATTAAACCCTTGGGAGAAAATGAAACACTTTCTAAATTACAAATACATCTGTCACAATTATTTCATCTGCTAGATAATTACAAATATTTAACTTGTCCATTGCAGACCATAAAGCAGTGCTTAATCAAGACAGTATCTGTGCTTGGCCCCTGCAACGGTGGGCACAACCCACGTGCCTCAGCTCAGACCTGACACTGTTTTCAGATCACTGGAGGGATGTTGAGACAGAAGAGGAACTGCTGCTGTTCACACTGGTTGTTTTTTATGGCGAGCATTTATTCACCATGTTTTAGAAACGCAGAAAAGCAAAGCAGCAGCGTGTGGGAAGTGCAGGGATACAGCCCCTCCGTCGAGGCAGAGCCCGGCGCGGCCGCGGTTACACAGGGCGTCGCATCCGTCTGGACACGGTGGTCTCCAGAGGTGCCTCCCAACCCCAGCCGCTCGGCGCCTGGGTGGAGTGTGTGCACGGTGGCCCTGGCGCCCGGCAAGGTGCTCCCGCGGGCACCAGCGCACGGGCAGCCAGCAGGCGCCGCGACTGGCACCGCCCCGGGACGCGCGGCAACAGCCGCACCGATGAGCACAACGAGCACCCGAACGTGGTGGCACCGGGGCTGTCCCTGCTGCTGCGCGGGGCACACGAGCCACTGGGACAGAAACCGCGGAGGAAAACAAAGCTAGGGGGGAAAAGCCAAAATGACTTATTTTTAGCCCAACACAGAACGGCGTGCGTGAACAGCAGGGAGGGGAAGGATCTTGCCTGACCTTGCAGCAGTCAGCTCGCCCTGCAGGAGGGGATTTGATTACGTCTCATCAAAGGCTGCTTAGCTACAAATATTGCCAAGCCTAAAATTGCCTCATCCTTTTCAAAATCCAGCTCCAGTTAATTAACTCTCTGGTCCCTGGAGTAGGTTTTTTCCTGGAGGATTTTTAGCCTACATTTTACTTTGCTCCAGAGCCTCTCCCTAACTATGTGTGCTTTCCCAGGGCTGCCGTGTGCGTTGGGGTACTTGGAATGCAGATCTGTTTTTTTTGTTTGTTTGTTTGTTTGTTTTCTCTTGTTTTCTCTTTTTAAGATGATCAAGTGGGAAATGCATCTTCTAGAGGCCCTGGAGGCCGCTCTTCCCGGCTCCCGGGAAAGCGGCAGAAGGCGCTGGGGAGCCCTGTGTTCCCAAGGGAAAGGGCCGTTCTGCTGCGCTCCCCTGTCCAGGGGCAGCTGGGACGCCCCGCGCAGCTCGCACAGTGCACCTCACAGCAACACCTCGTGTTCCTAGGCACACGGGACATATAATTAGGGAAGTGCAGCTGCACAGCGCTGAAGATGCTTTAGCTCAAGTCCCCTGGAGGGATTTTGGGAGCGAGCAAGGAAAGCCATCTGCTGAATCCAGTGCGAGGGTCAGCATGGAGAGAGCTGGGAGGAACAGCGCAAGCGGTCGGAGCTCAATGGTGCTCAGCAGCTCTCCAGGAAATCTCTCCCAAGCATCCCGAGAAAACAAAGGTCACTCCTCTTAAAACAAACAAAAAGCAACCAAAAAACCCTCCAGAAAACACAAATGAAACCAGAAGTCCCAGGGGCAAACTGGGAAGATGCTACTGTACCTTTCTGCTCAAGCAGGTCCATTTTGAAGCTATTGTGTATTCAGTTTAAACATGGACGAGCATAAGAGAACAGAAAGGACATACTAATTATTTATTTTATCCGATCCTAAAACCCTGACATCCTTAAGGGTTTTCCATCTGACTTACTTTCATTAGAGCTTGGATCAATAAATATACGTTAGTAGGTTAATAGGGATAAACATCAAAGCACATTTTAGAATTAGGCATTCAAGTAATGATGAAGCCAGAACAAAACCTTGGCACTTATAGATTAGTTATTTACGTGATCATTGAAGCAACTTGAGCAGGAAGAAATTCTGCACAGTGCAATCCATAACACTGCAGAGATGCTTCGTAACGGAGGGAGGGAAATCCCACCTCCTGCCTCGTTTAAAAGCAGCTCGTTGCAGTCACTAACACCCGCCGGGCTCAATTCCTGCCATCGCTGCAAAACCTGCTGCCAGCAGCGACTGCCCCAGGCCACTTAGTGCAGTGAACACTTAGGGTGGAAAGCAGCAAGAGCCAGGAAAGCACTTGCACAGTGCGCAGCCAGCAAAGCAAAGGGCAGCAAAGCTCTGCCTGCAGGGATGGGAACTGCACACTCCAACATTTCCTGCTTTCAGGCACAAGAACAAGGATGCACCTGATCCTCCAGAGAGTTTATCTCTGTCAAATAAAGAATAATCAATAGGATGGGAGGCAAGGCTAGGATCACTTTGCTTGCAAACTCTGTGCAAAGTGCTTTGGACTTTGAAAAGCTCCAGCTGCAGGAAATCGTGTCGCAGCTGTGGTAAGATGAAGCCAGCACTTTAAGATGAAGGAAAACATCATTTCTACAGGGCTCTGAAGCCAAAACCAATATGCACTGGCAACGAAATACAAACGTGCTTATGAAATGACATGAAAGAAGCAGAAGACATTGAAGTAATTTCTCTTTTGTAAATTTATATGAGATGTCCTGGAGGCTGAAGGCAGATGCAGACCACTCTGCACGGGTCCTTGTGGGGCCGCTGCTGCGGGCTGGCTCCTTACCTGCAGCTACTCTCAGTCTCAAGCCTGGGCCCGTATTTTCAAGCCCCAGCAACGCCCCTGCACAACCCCACGATGCCCCTACACGTGCATAGGTGCGCTTCAAGGGACCAAAGCCCGTGTGAGCATCACCCGCGCGCTGGCCCGGAGGCAGCACAGCGGAGCACTCACGTCGATGAGGTCGGAGACGTCATGGATGTAGTACTTGCTGACAGCGGCGTTGGTGGCTGCCAGGTTGAGCAGATAGTCGTTCCTGGCCTTGGTACACTTCAGCTTGTTTTCCGAGTACTTGGCCTGTCTCTGGAAAAGCAGAACGGGTGTCAGAGCACGCACGGACACCCCGCACGCAGCCGCTCCTGCTGCAGGGCCTGGAGAACACAGGAGCAGGACATCTGCTAACAACATGTGGCACAAGGGGCAAAAGCAGGAGCCCCTGGCAGGACTGGCGCGGTAGCCGTTTGGGCCGCGACAGCAGGGTGCTCAGGATGCCCATGGCAGCCGTGGGAGCCCGGGGCCGACCCCTCGGGTCAGTGGACACCCAGGGCAGCCTTGCCCCGGCCTCCAGGCCGCCTCCCTCCCCGCTCACCCACCTTCTCCTTCATCTTCTCGATCTTCTTGACGGAGCTGCGCCGCTGGGGCCTGTCCTCGTGCCGCAGCAGGTTCACGCTCATGTCCCCCGCCTTGTTGAACTGCTTCTCCTCCTGCTTCTCCGCCTCCTTGAGCTTGCTCTCGGCACTGATGCTCTCCGCGTGGTACATGTGGTAGGTCTTCATCACCTGGGGAGCACCAGCTCGTGAGGCCCTGCGGACAGCGGTCTCGGCGCAGGGTGGCTCGAGCCGCGGACGCCTCCGCCTTGGAGGACTCCATGGCTCTATAAGGACCAACGTGACAGGAAGGAAAAGCCCCTAAAACTAAGCGTGGTTCTAGCCCCTTCTCCCAGCCGCGCGGAGTGGGCACGGGAGCAGCTCTTCCCGCTCAGGACATGCGGCACTCCTCGGCCAGGGGAAACGGGCAGTGACCGGCGCACGCCGGCTGCTCCACGGCCAGACCAGAGCCCCAAGTCTGTACTAAGCCACTTCTGACCCAGCCTTGCTCTGCCTGCACTCGAGCTTGCTGAGCAGGTCCGTCAGCACGATGAATTCCTGACACTGGACGCATCCCGAGGGTGGAAAAGTTGCAGCCGTCCCGCACAAAGGGAGCTCGTTCCGCGAGCACCGGACTCTGGCTCCGCGCGAGGCAGTGAGGACGGCCCCGCTGCAGAGGAGGACGGCAGTCTGGGGGACGCTGCTCTGCTGCAAGGACGGCTCCTCACAGCATGAATCCAACCACGGCAGCCACTTTTAAAAATAAAGCCCCAAGGGCACACTGTGATCACTGGAACGGAGCTGGCGAGGAGCACGCATCTGCTCTGCTCGCTCTATGCCTTTAGTCACGCTGTCCCCTCTCATTAGGTGCCCTGGGGACGCGGATGCCTTGCTGCACATCGCCCCGACACACGGGGGCCGCGGCAGGGCGAGCTGCGCGGGCGCCCTCCCTGCTAACCGCGACGGTTCCCTCACCGGCAGTGCCGTCCTGGGAAGCGCCAGGAGAAACCGCAGGACCCACGGTGTGGAGCGCCCGGGAGCTGCCCGAGCCCTCGCAATCTGGTAGCTCTGCACAGATGTTACCCACTTGCTCGCTAACGATGAGAGGAGCTTGCCTTAACTAACGCCCTTCGCTGCCTCCGTATTTCATCACCGAAGAGAACAGGGGAAGCAGCCTCCAAGCTGCCTCCGGGAGGACACGCTCAGGAGGCAGCACCGAGCCCAGTGCTGTGGAGGCCAGGGCTGGTGCGGGAAGCCGTGCCAGCGGCATGGGAGGCTCTGTGCAGCCCCGTGGGACCGCGACAGGCAGCCCGAGCTGCAGCCCTGCCCGCCGGGCGCCGCGGTACCGTGGGGAGCAGCGCCACGGCTGCGGCCCCAGCTCGCCTGCAAACAAGCTCATTAGCTGCAGCAGGGAGAGGAATGTGTTCCAATGCTCATTATTTAAAAACACAAGTTGTGTTTTCCAATATTAATAACATGTTTTGGATAAAGGCGGCCTCCAAAGAACCAGCCATTAGCGACACTGTTTGCTGCCTACAACTCTGAAGAGCCCGTCACTCAGGGCTGGCTCAGGCCTTAGCAGCCTCAACTGAGGCACAGGAGGGAGAAGCGGAGGCCGGGCAGGGGAGGCGCTCAGCACCGCGCGGCCAGGACCCAGTGCGGCTGGCGAGGCCCCGTCCCCACAGCGGCACTCGGCTCTGGGGCCCTGTCCCGGCTGCGGCGCTCATCCCTTCTCAGGGGGCACGAGGGAAGCGCCCTGCCCCGAAAGAGGGGCCGTTCCTGCGGCCTGGCGCCGGCACGAAGCCCCGGAGTGGGGAGGTCCGGCCGGGCTGCTCTCCTGCCGAGCCAGGGCCCGTTGCTGTTACCGTCTTTAACCTGGGTGACAGATCATCAGAAATTATCCTAATTAATTCGATTCCCTTCACGCTTCATAATGCTCTTTCACGATGCCTCGTGGCAGCAGCTTGCCCAGGTTAATGCTATGGTCTGCACAGCCGCGCTGCACCGCGCAGCGCCTCGCTAGCTCCGCACACCGCACAGCTCCCGTCACAGAGCTCTGCGCTGCTTTTCCACAGTCCCCTTCAGCCTGCCTTCGGCAAACACGAGTGCTTGCAGCGCAGAAATGGCCCACGAGCGACGGCTGAGAGAACCCGGATCGCTACCGCGTCTGCCGGAATCTGCAAGCAGGAATCAAAATAATGAAACTGATTTTAATTCACAACTTAATTATTTCTGTGCAAAATGCTCCATGAGAGCTCTTACTTCACAAAGCAAGTCATCTATTGCTTCTTTTAATTAAAACCCAGGCAGGTTTCTGTAGGTTTGTTTCTTACCACATCAACTGAGTCCACAGAGGAACATGCGTCGAAACAGCAACAAGGCCGAATTAAAACCCACTCAGTTACTTTGACTTAAGCTTGAGACAGCAAATGCCTGAGAAGTCTGCAAAAACATCTGTTTTTCCCTGCATGCTATATGGGACTCAGTCCCCTCTCCAAACTGAGCGGGGTCCAAGGAACAGGGACATGTGGTTTGGGTAAATGAGGCCCCAGGGCTGCTGAAGACGGATGTCACTGCAGGGACAGGCTGTGTCTCTGCACGAGGTTTTGCCACCAGACAGAAATTTCACCCAAATACCCAAGGCTGCCGCGAGCCCGAGGTGCCCAAAGTGCTGCAGCGGGTGTGCAAGCACCGCGGCCCCAAGGGCCAGGAGCAGCCGGGTCGCCTACCAGCCCAGCACGCTCCTGACAGCGCAGGAACAGAGAGCTGTTTGCAGCAGCAGGGCTGCCTGGGACTGCACACATTTACATGACCTTGCTTGCCCAGCAAGGCTTGCTTTTTTTGTCACATTTTACTGCAATTTCTGCACTAAGCCCGTCCCTTCTGGACAACCATTGCCAGCAGGCTGGCATAACCAGTTTGTTACGTTCATTATGTTAACTGCTAGGGCAGCTCCAAGGGAATCAAAGCTGCTCCAAGAGCTCCCGTCTGTTTGTCCGGTTAAACCTGCGCTGCACGCAGCAGCCAAGGAGCAAATGGTGGGATCCAGCAAAGCCCAGCTCTGCCGCACACTCCGTGGGACCAAAACCACCCTCCACGATCTCCTCGGGGAACTGCAAGAGTTTCAGACCTCGTCATGCTTCTCAGCCTCAGGACTGAGCTGGGGCCTTCACCCGACCTTTCTGTCCTGGGTTTGAGTTTGAGCATACGGATCCGCAGGGATTCAGGAACAGTTCAGCTCTCGTTAATCCCTGTTTGCGGTGTGTATTGTGCTGCTGTAACTAACCTCACCTAGTCACTACCGCCAAAGCAGCAGGTGAAACCCAATGCTCCTCAATGCAATCCTGGATCTCTGTGGGCTTCTGAGCCCCGTCGGACCGAGCAGCTCAGCCAGGCTGAGCCTGTCCAGCAGCAAGCCTGGCACGGGACAAGCCTGTCCAGAAACAAGCCTGGCACGGGAGCGGCAGTTCGGACATCAGGGACACCAGATCCACGCGGCATCGCGCCCAAACGTTCTCCTTCCCGCCCGAGCAAAACCACCGCGTGTCCCGATCCGCTGCCCGCTGAGAACATGCAGCCCATCACGGCGGGAGAGCCGCGGATCCTCCGCCTCAGCGGAGACGCTCCCGAGCACCGAGGCAAGGACGGGCTGCGATAACCGAGGGCCGGCAGTGTCGCTACTCACCGTGTACAGCTCGTTGGTGACCTTCAGGAGCTCCTCGTGCATCTGCAGCCCGATCTCCTTGCTCTGCAAGGCAAAGAGCCGGGTGAGACCCCCACGCTCACGACGTACAGTGTTAGCAGGGGAACACGTTGGGAAGGAGGGCAGTTAAACTAGGGGAACGTCACCTCTCCCACATGCGTGCGGACCCTGGGAATGCTCCGCTCGGCACCAGCAGGGCCAGCGTCCCAGCGCTGCCCCCCTGCCCTCCCCGGTGCCCCCACTGTGCATGGTGCTTCCCAGCTTCGCTCCACACCCTGGTCACGGACACGGCTGCACGGTGAGGCTGCCCCGAGCCCGAGGGGCGCCGGGGGCCTCATTTACCCTGCCTGCACCCTGCCCAAGCCCTTCCTGCACTTTCCAAGCCACACAGCGCTGCACCGGGAGGTGCCAGCAGCCTGGAAGGGCATCTGGAAGGGCACATGGAAGCACGTGGTTCCAGCGGGATGCGGCTCTCAGCACCACTCTGAGGCAGGGGGACATCTCGCCTCAGAGATCCGCGTCTGCACCAGAAATGATGCCGTCCCACCCCAAACCCTCCCCGCGTCCCCAAAGCTCCCGGCTGGCCTCTATTTCACACCGGCCCCAGCACCCAGCCTTTCCCAAAGGGAACAGAGGGGCCGGAATCTGCCCCCATTCCTGTTGCCACCAAAGGGAGCACAACAAAGCCATAATTTTCCAGACTAAAATTAGACTCCTAAATGGAGCGACAAAAGGTGACCCGCTGTCAACAGCATGCCCTGCTCAGGAGTCGCATGGCTCGTGGGGACTGCGGGCGAGCGCTGTGCTCAGAGCCCGGCTCGTGGGCAGCCCGGCACCCAAGCGCCCGGACACTGCCGGGAGCACCAAGGGCTGCTCCTGTGCCAAGAGCCTCCCAACAGGGATATAACGAGGATCTGCTCTTCCGTGTCCTCCCCATGGCTCCCCATAGGCACTGTGCCCCTGCCACCCTGCAGGCCCTGGGACAACCAGCACCCAACAACCGCAGCGGCACCCTGGGCCGGAGCAGGGAGCCAGCACCCACAGCAATAGCTCCCGAATCCCAGCACGGTGCCTCCTCCCAACACGACTGCAGGCTCCCCTCTTGCTCCAGCCCTTTCTACCCTCCCTTCTCGCACCAGAAATTCTAGGAGCACCTGGGGAACTCGGCCCAAAGGCCGTGTGCAGCACGCAGGCGCCGCGGGGGAGCCCCAGGCTCTGGCAGAGCTGCCTGCCCCAGCTGTCCCGGGTGGCTCCGGGAATGCTGCCCTGGCAGGACAGCCACGTTCCCGGCTCGGCAGCTTTCACCACAGTTCCTGCTGCTGCAGACAGCCAGGGAAAGCAGCAGCGCGGGCTCCTGACAAAGGTGGCCTTTTTTGTTCAAGAAAAACCCTTCCTCCTAGACCGACGCCACTTCTTCATTACGCCTCTACCCCGGGCACTGCAGTATGGGACATAATTAAATTCACTGCCATGGCACATAATTAAATCCCAGGCAGGGAATAACGCAGCGCAGTTACTGCAGGCGGCGACGCTCTGCCTCAAAGTGGCGGTTCCGCACTTGGAAAAGCACCAAGGATCGGTCCCGGCCTCCACCGGCGGCAGGAAGCAGCGGGTGCTGCCGTGAGGAGCTGCCGCGTCCCTGTGCGGAAGCGGCTCCTGGCCGTGCTCCGGCCTCCCGTGTCTTGGGAGCCCCGCAAGCCGGCAGCGCGTTCTGCTCGGAGCCCAGGTGATGGGCAGGTGCCATCGCGCTGGGGCAGGTTTCCCTCCGAGGAAAGCTGCTGTCCTGCTTGGCAGAGCAGAGGAGAGCCAGGCGCTCACGGACAGCAGCCCTGGGCACCGGCACCACGGGCTGTCATTACCAGGGCTTCTCACCAAGTGCTGCCACACACTGAACATCCCGCAGGGCCTTCCTGCACCACAACAGTGACCAGCAGAGCACTGCCCAGACCCACCATAACAAACAAGGGACGTTATTGTCACATCTCCAGAACCCAACAAACCCCTATGAAATCTGGCTGCAGATCACGGGTCCCGGGAGCAGGCCCGGAGTCAGGAGAACACCCCATACACGTCCTTGTTTTTGCCCCACATCACCCCGTGGGGCTGCCGCGTGGCTGGTGCCCCCGCTTGCAGCAACACGTTCAATACTGACTTCAGAAGCGTTTCAGGGAGAAGATGCACCATCCACTTGGGTGCTGGGACACGAATCCCCCGTTTGCCCCGCGGCAACCAGAGCCCAAGCGCAGACTCGTGTCTTCCAGCATCAGCTACAGGCACCTCCAAGCTCTGCCCTGGGACCACGCCTGGATGAATTGCTTCATTCACTAAACTCTGCTGTCAAGTATTCCAGAAGGAAAAAGCTTTCAGTTATAACTGGGATATCGTGGGCGCAGCTGCTCTCCATCGCGCGGCATCGGAGCCCGAGCGGCCTCTCACGCTCATCGCCAACGCCAGGGTCGCCACAGGAGAGACAAGATGTAGCAGCTCTACATGCTGTGTAGGAGGCAGCCACTGGCTCAGCCCAAAGGGCCGTCCACCCTGCCGTGCCACGTCTCGCTGTGGCCACAAGCGGGTTATTTTCTGCATTTTGAACCTTTTATCTGTCAGGGGGCTTTTCAAGCAAAAAGTTTCAGTCCTTGAGGAGCAGATGCCCCTTTTCTAGGTCTCCCTGACTCTGTGCAACCTAATCAGGAAAGAAAATCAAACACGATTTGCAAGGCAGGCAAGCCCCAGCTCTGCAGGGGATTAACTGCTTTCTGCTCTGCTCTCAGCAATTCCCAATTTTCGCTGTCTCGTTGTCCTGCTGGAGAGCACGGAGCTGACCTGCACACACAGCTCCTGTTTCGCCTCCTGGAAGCCGGTGCGAAGCTCCCGCAGAGCCCAGCCCTGCACTCCCAGGCCAGGGATTATTTTTCCTCACGTGCAGCACTTGGCATTGCCCTGCACTTGCCTCTGCTGTGTTTTCCTCCACCCGCAGCCAGTTAACAGTACAGGCACAAGGAGGCCCGTCCAGCACGCCGCCACGCTGCGATGTGTGAAGTAAGCGCGGCTCCCATGTGCACATGTTCTGCACACATCCATCGCTCCCATTTAAAGTTTGTTGTCTCTATCTCCAGTTCCTCCACCTGCCAGTTTTAGCAGTCCAATCTCATCGGTTCTGCAGCTTTCACTGTAAGCTTCACACATTTCCTTTCTTGGCTTTGCTACTTTTCTTCCAAGGGAGATTTCAGGCCTAGAGTTTCACTTTTATTTTCAAAAGCCTTTTTCCTGCATCTTCTGGTTTCCCCCTCCTGGGGCTCCCAGCTGTTTCCACTTACCAGGACCACCTCACGAACAACACTTCTTTTCTCCCTTAAAAACATACCTACTTGAAGATATTTTTTATTCTCTCCTGCTTTTGAGCACGTGGAGCCGAAGGGTGGGTCGACCCACTGGCCGTTTGGGGAGAGCCTGCAGCAAAGACCAGCCTGCAGCCCTGCCGGGGAAGGGGCTTCCTGTGCACCCCACAGAAAGGCAGGAGCGCGGAGGGAGCAGCCTCGAGGCAGCCACGGTGCAAGCGGCCACCCAACTCGAGCACCGTCATTACAGCCGGCGAGTTTGCCAGGGATTTGGGAAACGTAACAGCCTCTGCCCAGCCCCACTCGATGGCCCGCTGCGCCTCGGCTGCACTGTGCTGCACCTTGGCTGTACCTTGGCTGCACTGTGCTGTACCTTGGCTGTACCTTGGTTATTCCTTGGCTGTATCTCAGCTGCACTGTGCTGTACCTTGGTCGTACCTCAGCCATAGCGCAAGCCGTCATGCTGGCCTCGCTGCAGCAGGATCGTGCCTGCAGTTGGCTCCATTAAATCTCTGCAACACAGATCACTAAAAACCTAATCCCAACCATTCAGAGATGGATTTTTTTCCATCTTGCGCAGGTCTGGGGCACGGCCAGAGGCCTCGCAGCCGGCCCCGACGCAGCCGGCTCGGCACGGGCAGCGGAGCAGCCCATATGCCGCAGGTCACAGGCAGGGCAAAACACTTCAGTGGAGATGAACAAAATGCAGAGCCCCAATTTGCTGATGAATGACCCACTGCGGTGCCGGGCACCGCCAGGGAAGGCGAGGGGAGAAGCGGCTCGGCCCCGGCATCTTTGTTGGTAAATTACCACCCTTCGGATCAATCGATTCTCAATTATGCACGTCCCGGTACCCCGGATCCTGCACGGCCTTTCCTTTACTGCAATTGTTTGCATTTACATAATGAAAGTGCAAAGCACAAAACCTCCCCGTTCCTCTGTGTGCCCACAGCATGTCACAGCCCATTAATAAATTCGGGAAGGGAGGAATTAAAAGTGACATCTCTGGAAAAAAATGCTACTCTAATTTACCATCAAAGAGCAATCTACAACAAAACCAAACAGCTGAACCACAACTGCAGAAGCCCTTAACCCTTGCAGGGCCGCTCTGCTCGCCCTGCAGCTCTCCACTCGCTCTGCTGCAAACCAGATTAACGCTGCAAGACGTGTCCTCTGCGCAAGGAGCTGCCAGCCACAGGACCAGGCTGGATGTCTGAGCAAGGCAAGAGCCCTTCACCATCGTGCTCCCGTCTCCGTACGCATGGCCAGATCTTCTCGCCAAAATCCTGCAGGGAAATGGGAAATGCAGCTGCAGATCCTCTTCTGGGCACAGAACACAAGAGGTTAAAGAACCTGCCTGTCCCCAGAAGCTCAGCCTCCCCAGCCACATTAAGGGCAAATGATGGCACAAAACAAGCCTTTTCAGTGATTTAGCTGATCATTATTTCTGGGCACACGTGAGTCCTTCTACAACGCAACCCTCCAGGGAGGCACGCAAGTGAAATCGCAGATCTCCACAGCTCATTTGTGCAGCCTCCCTTCGATTAAAAGCAGGTGCTGGCCTTGGCAGGCTGCAGATGGAGTCCGCGCCGCTTCACCTTTGCACATGGGGGAAGGGAGGAACAAGGAGGATAATTTCCATAAAATAAAAGCATTTTGTCTTAAAGCTAACATTTAAATTTGGAAAGGAAGAGGCAGGAAGGGGGAGGAGGCAAACACAAACAAATAAGCCCACTGAACGCATGAAATGTTTCATCCTCTTGTCTTGGTGCACTGACTTACGAGGAAGATTCCAGAAATGTTGTATTTATGCCCTTGCCTGAATGTCCTGAATTGGATGCATCATACTAGAGTTTAAAATGAGATATTCCACACATGGATTCTAGAGGTGTACGCAGAGAGTCTAACTGTGCAACTCAACACATGTTTCACATAGTTGAGACTATGTGAATAGCAGGGAGATGTTGAGACTAAGTTAGCACGGACTTAACCCATAATTCCCAAATCTGCCCAATTTCTGGAGGCCAGAGGGAAGGGGAAAGGGACACTATCCTATATCAGATCAGCAAACCAAATCTCCTCTGTTTCTAGGTCAAATCCATAGAGACTCTGCCCGTGAAACTATCACATTAAAATTGCTCTCTAATTAACTAAAGCTTTAAGATATTAACTGTTTTTAGCACATTTCCACTATTCAGAAATTCTGACACGCCACCTAACTTGTCCTGCTCCCTCAACTACAATTTCCCAGCACCTCTGTGGAAAACAAGCCATAGCAATGGCCATGAATACAAGGAGGCCAGAGGCAGAGGAAAGGTGTGTCCAGCATGGGCAGCAGCACCAGGGCAGCCGCAAGCAGGCGCCTAGAAGAGCAGCGAGGGGCAAGGACAAGGGACCTGTCCCTGAGCACGGTCGGGCTGCCAGAGATTCCCAACCTCAACCTGCAGCTGCACCACGCCAGTGCCTGTGGGAAGGAGACTCCTTCCCACGCAGGACGCTTGTGCAACTGCTCCAGAACCCAAGTTACACATTTGACATTCAAAATGGTCCTAGGACAAAAAACAACCAGCCACAATACTCTGGTATAATACAGTGTGCATATAATACTAATGATGCAAAAAAAGTACTTTCCTTTTCACCTTTCTGTCTGGTGCCTGCTGACCATCCACAACTTACACTGTATCAGCAAAAATGAAGTCCTGGCTTCTATTCTCTTTCTACAAACTGCTTATGACTTTTTAGAGCATTCCGTGCCATGAGACACTCTGCAGAGGAACAGGCTACGAGACCTGCGTCCGGGATCCCTGCACGTCCCTGATGCTCCATCTGGCCTCAGGAATCACTCATAACTCTGCGCCATCCGAGGGCTTTGTCAGCTCACCACTCACCTCTTTTCCAAATGACCTATTAAGCCCTTCTCTGATACTCCCTTTGCTTTGCTCCCTGTCTTTCAGCCACTCATTAATCCCCATAATTACTCCTCAATATTACTACTATTCCTCAATAGTTTCTTTGCTTAAGAACTTCAGGGAAGGCCCTTTTCTAAGGTCTTTAAGTCACTGAAGATATCATACCAGCTTTACCCCCATGATCACTAACTCCTTTGAAAAGGCCACTGGATTTCCCAGGCAGGGTTTTTCTCTTCAGAAAGCTGCACTGATTCCTCCCTTTATATGCCTCATTGTCTGCTAATTCTGCTCTTACTACAGCCTGTTTTTAAAGTCAGATGTGCTGATCAGTGCTCTGAAAAGCCCTTCAGGAGTCTCTAAAAAAAGTCACCACACTTTCCACCTTCCATTCCCCAGGCACCCACAGCAATTTAAGCACTATGTTACGCATCATGGCCAGTCATTTGACCATTTTATATCTCAGTTTCTTACACACTGCTGTGTAAGGATTATCTGGAAGGCAGGATAAATGGCAATCCATGTACGGATTTGCCTTAAAACAGCTACTGACAACTCAGCTGAAGAAGAAGATTCTCCAGTCTGGCTATCCCCCAAAGCAAATCTCCAATCTAGGCTTTTCCATAACAAATGCTGGGATAAAGAATTCAGATATTTGCCATTACATCTTATTCTTTTTTGCCTCTCAGCTCCTGGTTTTTGAGGCAAGCACAAGGAGGAGTCCTGGCTAAGCAGAAGCACTCGCGGCTTCGTTACCTTTTTAAAGAGCCTGATGACATCCTCGCTGATCTGCGAGAGCCGCACGATGACATTGTTCATGAAGATGTCGTTGAGTGTGGCGTGATCCCTGCTCTCGCGCCGCGTCTGCGTCAGGACCAGGTACCAGCAGTTCACGGGGGAAAGCAGGTGCTGGTCTTTCCTACAGAAACAGGGAACAAAAGGCCAAAAGGCCACGTGAACCATTCAGAAGGCGGAAGGGGGGATTTCATCGGTCTCCCCGTTCCAGCGCGTCTCTGGGCATACCACGATGCAAACCCTTCAGGCAGCCGCCTGGACTCGCAGGGAAGGTTTGCACAGCAGCTTGCACCAGACACAGAGGTTTCAGAGCACCGAGCCCACCACCCATCAATTCCTTGGTACCCACATGGGGTCCTCAGCAGGGTCCAGGGGTTTAACGTACCGGCCACGGCACCGTAAACACACAGTGGGCAAGGAGAAAGTCTCACTGTGTTTACCCAGATCCGAAATGATCCATCCCAAACACAGCAGCATCGCTAGCGCGTCCCAGCTGCATCAGCAGCCTTCGAGCCCCACGCTCCAGCCCTGCTATGGGGGAACAACAGCTGCTTTTCCTTAAGCTCCCTCTCCTCACATGTGTCACACTGAGAACCGGCTTTTAGGAAACAACAAAATCTCATCTCCATCCCTGTAGGGCAAAGAGACACGAGCACGTTCTGCTAAAGAAAAAGAGGGCATGTTTGCCCAATCCTTACAGCACGTGTTCCTAGGAGCTTCTGGCCTCCAGGGCTTCAGATGCTTTTTTGGACTTGCTCAGTTAAAGCAGATTTATAGCCCCAGAAGTTAGAGTTTTAGGATGTAACGTGAAAGACAAACACAGAAAAACAGAACGAGCTCAGCAGTAAATTACTCGTGGCGCTGGCATCTGTCTCGCGCTTGGGAGACAGAACAGCCAGCAATTTGCAGCGGCCGCTGGGAGAGCCAGAGCTGTCAGAAGAGCAGGCAGAGCCCAGCAGCCAGTGCAGGCCGCGCTCCGCACCGAGCCCAGCTCAGGGCGAGCAGGGAACGGGCAGGGAATGGGCCCTTCCTCGGGGTAAGACGGAGACTCTGGAGCCACACGAAGAAGCAACAGCAAACTAGACAAATAGCACGTAAAGAAAATAAGCAGCTTGATTTGGTTATGTTCATTTTTCAGTCTCTCTGTGGATTCCTCATATTTAATAACATATTACTGCAATTAATGTAACATAATAATATATTACGTCCATTTAAAAATTGATGAACATGCTTGGAAGCCTCAGAGCTGACCTGGCTGCCAGAGCCCAAACGCTGCAAGGAACAAAGCTTGTGCAGGTTCCCAGCCGAAGGGAACGAAACACCACGGGAGGCGACGTGGCAGCGAGCGCCGGGGCTCAGCGCTTGGCCACGAGTTTTTGCACATAAAAATGACAAATGTGTGAAAAAAGTGACCAGAAACGGCTAAAAGGTCAGGAAGGTCCCCTAGGTTATGGCCAGGGAATGTTTTCCAGTTGCTGCAGGTTCCTGCAGCTCGGCACTGGCTTTTCCCTGCTTCTCTCCTCACTCTGGGCTATTATTGTGGCTGCGCTTGGCTTTTGGAAGAGAGCCCATTTGCCATGCAAGCTGCCGTGCTGCACTTTGTCCACTGAACTGCACTGGAGGAGGAAATCTGCTTGCTGAAACGTTTCAGCGCTTTCCCGTGTCAACACGCGATGTGTGTACAACACGATCGTATTCAGGTACGCTGAACATTCACTCCGCTCTTCCCACAGTGCGCGCTGCCGGCACCAGCGAGCCCAGAGCGCAGCGCACGTCCGCGCGGTCACCGTGTCAGCCGAGCAGGAGGGCCACCCACGGCCACGTGCACCCACGCTGCATGCAGCACCCTGAGCACTCAGGAAAGGGCCCTTGGGGGGAAGCTTCAGCGAGCAGCGGCGCCGCAGGTGCTGAGCCAAGGGCGCAAGCTCAAGCATCAGCAAGTGGAAAGCAGTGCTCGCTGCAGGAAGGACAAACAGCCTCTGAGCAGTGAGGCACTTCCAGAGACTTGTGCGAAAGGCAACGGCAAACCCTGACTCGCGAGAGAGACCGAATAAACAGATTAAACAGGATTTAGTAATATGGAATAAATAGGATTTAGTAACGGAGCAGCAGCAATTGCTGCCACTGCAACGAAAAGAGAGGCCCAAGGGCTGAAGGAGGCGGTGGGGAGGAGCAGGGCACGGCCGCTGCTGCAACGAACGGGAACAGCGCCTGTCCCACGGGCACAAGAGCGCCAGGGGCCCTGCGGGCCGGTTTAAGGCTGGTTTAAGGATATATCGCCACTGTGAATGTGCCCGTCTCCAAAATTGTACTGGTGTGTGCATAGCAAACATATGTGTTTTATTAAAAAGACTTTCATAAATTAGATTTCCAGAAGCTGCCTCCAGGACCGAGTCAGTAAACAGCTCTGTGCAATGCGAAGTACTAGAGATTGGGGCAGGCACAGGAATCCAGGTTTATAAGAACAGGCTTACCATTATTTACATTACCAAAGCAGTGCCTGAATTCAAATCCCTTAAAACAAATGAAATAAATAAAAAATAATCAAGGGGCTGGATTTCTCCCCGGTCCCTAATTCACATTTTCACCGCACTGCTCGAGGCAGCCTAACTGCGGCAGCACAACTGCATCGTGCTGGGGAGAAAACCTATCTCCGAAGAGCAGGTTTCCAGCTCCTGCTGCACAGTGATAACATGGGAAGGCCACCAGTGATGCTCTGTGTTTAATCAGGTTTTCAACTGTGCAGCTACTCCCCCACCCCATTCCCTGACAGAAAAAGGAAAAAAACAGCTTTTAACAAACAAGGAGGCGGAAAGGTCCCGTCCCGCTCTGGGAACGGCCACTTACTTGAACTGGTGCTCCCTGGAGCTGCGGATCTTGGAGGAGAAGCGCTCGGCCAGCTTCTCCAGGCTCCGCGAGTACTCCAGCTCGATCTCAGCTTTGCGACGGAAGAATTCCTGCAGGTCCTGCAGCAGCTGCAGCCGCGACTCCGACTGCTGCTCCAGGCATTTGAACTGCTCCACGAGCTGGCTGCGGATCTCTGCGGGCACACAGGAGAGAGGGGACAGAGCGTGAGCGGCCCGTGCCACGGCCTCCACTCAACAGAAGCATTTTTCCAGGCGAGCGCTGAAGAATTCCATTCACTGCTCGTGCATTAAATACTTGGTCCTTGTCAAAATAAACAGTTGCATAAATGCTTAGAAACTAACCCTCAGGGCTCTTCAGTTGCTTTGCTGAAGCTAAAAAATACTACGTCCATTTATCTAGCATTTCTTGGTGTCCCCCATTCTGTGCATACAAGCCCATGTCAGCTGTTCATAAACAACCACTTTAAGTCCTGCTAGAAAAGCTGGCAGTGGAGCCTAGACCATGACAAATGTCACTTCTGTCCCACTGACGTCCCCAACCACCGTTGGGTCAAGTGGTAAATCGAGCCTCCCTTTCACTGGGGGGTCTGGAGGACTTTTCAGACCTCCAGAATTTGAGTTCCTAAGATGTCCCCAATGTGTTTCATGTTATTTTGCTTTCTGATAGGATCTTCAAAGGTTGTGACAAACACAAGAGCGTCACCCAAGCCCCTAACCAAGGGGGCCTGGGTGGGAGGGATGGCCTGCACGTGCAGAAGGAGCAGCATCGCCCCGAGCGCCAGGACGGCACCCGTGATAACAACAGGGATCACACGGGAGTTCCCTAAATCCATCTGCCGTCCGGGGCTCTCCTGCCCCGGCAGGAGCCCCACGCTGGCGCTCGCCTCCCCTCAGCGCCCACCGGTGCCCTCCTCGCAGCCACCCCGTGTTTCTCTCCCATTGCAGCAGGGTCTGTACCGGAGTGGGGCAGGTACCAGCGCAGGGCCGGCACCAGAGCAGGGCTGCCACTGCAGTGGGGCTGGTTCTGGAGCGGGGCCGGCACTGCAGCAGGGCCGGTTCTGGCGTGGGGCTGGCACTGCACCGGGGCCGGCACGGGCAGCCCTCAGGCTGCGCCTCCTGCCCTCGCCGTGGGTGCAGAGCTGCCTTCCTGACAATCCATTTCCAAGCCTTCCCCTTCCCGCTGACAGTCGCTTCCTTCCCACACAAGGTCAGTGGAAATTTCATTACATCCCATATGGATTTCACATTCCCACTGCTGCTAGTGCCAACACGGGACCTGCTCTACAGCTTTGCTGAGCAAGCTGGAAATAGATTTTTCAACACGAATTTGATCTCCAGCTCTCTCCTCACAGCAGATTACAGCCGAGGAGTTTTCTAGAACAGTCCTTGGCAAGAGGCACAAGGCTCCGAAACACAGGGAACATTGATAATCTTCCGAGTGCCTTCGGCTCCCTGTCTCTGCCCAGTCCCTGCAGGAGCTGGGCTCCTTCCCGTTGCTCCTTCGGTCCTCCTGCCGACACCGAGGCCTCCCGGGCCGGGCACTGCGTGGAGCTCCCTGCCCTGCCCCTCCTCATCCCAGAAGGGTTTTGGGGGAGCTGGGGGTGGCTCCGCAGTCCCGCGGGAGAGGCTGCAAGGACCGTTTGGACGTTACCCAGCAGCAACCCGAGTGAAGCCCTGCACGCGACCTGTAAAAACACACTCCAGAATTGCTGCAATTCACGGTGCCGGCAGCGCGAGCAGCCACACTCTTATCTGGCGGCAGGTCTGTGTTTGGGCTGGACACTCGTATTCCCAGGCGCGCTAATGAACCAAAGCTGGGGCAGCCGCTCACATCGCACGTCTGCAAGTGCGGGGCTGGTGTAACTCGGGAGCCACTCGTGCCCCGGGGAGCACTGTCCTCCCTCCAGTCGCAGGCTCTGGCTCCGGAGCACGTCGTGCTTTGGAAGGAGCAAAGCGCTCCGGACGAGCCATGGCCACGTGGGACGCACTGGAAGCAACATGCTGCAACACAAGGTCAAGGCGAGTGCAGCGCGGGCTGCAGCCCATCGCCAGCAAGGCACTGCTCACACCCACAGCTGCTTGAGGACACCTTCCATATGGCCTCATCCTGAAACACAGCAAGGAAACCCTCTTGGCACCAGATCAGGGTCGCTTCTGCAAGGGGACGTGTCACCAGGGACAGCAGCGACCGCTTGTGCCCTCGTGTGCGGGCTCGCGGGCAGGAGAAGCTCTGCATTTCCCACATTCACAAAAGCCACGTTGGGATCCCGGCCCCAGCAGAAGTCCCACTAACTTCAGCAGAGCTTGTGCTGCATCCCCTGGCAGCACAGGCGGGTGGGAGACAATCTTGTTCTCCAGGTGCTCTTTGCAATCTCCCCTCCTGCAGCAAACCCTGTTCCCGATGCCGGCAGCGTCATGCACCGGACACGGACACGCATCCAATGGAGCAGAGCACACGGTGCTCCCCACTCCGCACCGGCGCTCCCGGCCTCGGCCCCGCTCTCCTCACCCAGCAAAGGCAGTAAAACACAGGGTTTATTCTTAACTTCAGTCTCATCTCAAGACCAAACTTTCCACAGATAGAGGCTGTCTGACAACAAACATAATGATGTGCCACAACGATGCTAAATTTAACAGCAGAAACAGCATTTCAAACCACGCATGCACTCGTGCCAGATGGAAAGGCCAAACCCGCCACCGAGGCGACCAGTGGAGGATCTGGAAGGAACAGGACCCGGCAGGACGAACCCCGCATCCCCCAGCTCCACGGTGATCCGGCACGTCACCATGGGGCGTTCTGCCATCCCCCCTTCCCAAGATCAAGAGGAACAAACCGGCTTTAGGAGAGGAATCTCACTTCTGCCTGGGGATTACTGCTCCAAACAGGGCAGGAAATCTGGCCGTGTTGCAGGAGGCTGGGATGGGAGTGGGGAACTAAAAAGTAACAAAAGGAAATAATTGAAAAAAAATCCGTACCCAACAATTCTGAAGTCCAAAGCCCAAACACATTTTCTTAATAAGAAAAACAATTTCAAGAATTGCTGAAAAACTATGCAGCTAGTCGCAAAAGCCAAATCTGCAAATTCTTCCACAGGGCGTCAGCAGCTCCTGGACGCGGAGCGCCCCAGCGCAGAGCCTGATGAATCCCGGCCGCTGACGACTGCACTGTTTTCTAAAGAACTTGGCAAGATGTTCAGCTTTCTTAGCTAAGAAGGGAAAAACAAAGTAGGATTTAGTCATTTAATATTCTCTCTTCCAATAACTTACACATCTGTGCTCTGTGGAGATAAGGAACGCTTTCACGTGAAGCGAGCGCACTGCGCAGGGAGGCCTAACACAAGGGTGAGTGCCCGCACAGCCGGATCCATCTCCCTCGGGGGAGGCCCTGAGGACGAGGGCCTGGACGGAGGGCACTGGGTGTCCGCGATGCTCAGGAGCAAAGCGCCTCACAGCATCACTGCATCCTCCTGCCAGCCAGGCCCCAACAGGAGCAGAGCCCTCCCACACACCTGGCTTAATTCACCCCCCCCCCCTTAATTCACCCCCTCATCAATCATTATCCAAAACACCTGAACAATCACTAGCTGAAACACCTGAATGTTAGCCACACGTCACGGCCCCAAACCAGCGCTTTTCCACCTGAGCCCGCCCCACGTGGAGGAGCGGCCAGCTGGGATCTCTGCTCTTCCACTCGTAAACACGAGTGCTTACGCTGGGATTACCAAAAACATGGATGTGTTCTGACATTTCATTTCCATCCATGGAAATGAGGTCTGCGGTTTCCTGGGGCTACTCGCGAGCCTCGGCTCTCATTTAAGGAGGTTACTAAGAGAGGCAGAAGGGTCCTCGGCTCAGAGGCCTCCTCAGCACACCCAGCCTGCGCCAGATCCGCAGCCGGGGCCGGGAGCAGAACTTCAGGCTCACGATCAACTGCAGATCCATTTCCAAGAGACCCAATTTCAGCTGTGGAGCACTTGAAATCTGTATGAATTTGTCTCCACCATAAAAAGTGTCTCTTCAGCATCCCCCCTACTGTCCTCAGCCAAAGATCTCAGGAAGAGAATGGAAAAGTTCACCACATGACACCTTAAAATGGAGGTCAGGATTGTTAATTATACAACTAGAATAACTTCCTTCCCTTTTGGAGGAAGGTCCTTCCTTACCCTTAATTGCCATTTCAACCGACATCACTCAGGATTTTCCAGCAGAGATGTCTGCCAGAGCCGTGTGGAAGGCAGAGGCAATGCGGCGAGCAAGCGGCAGCACACACGAGTGCACAGGTGCTTCGTCCTCCGCCCGCAGCATGAGCACGGGGCCGAGGCACGGAGCCCCGGGAGCACCCGGAGCCGAGGCACGGAGCCCCGGGAGCACCCGGAGCCGAGGCACGGAGACCCGGGGTCAAGCCACAGAGCCCTGGGGAGCGCACGGGGCCAAGCGGAGAAACAGTCCGAGCCTGCACAGGGCCCGACCTGCAGGGGGAAAGCTGCCCCGTGGAACGAGAATCCTTCGGATGTGGCCACAAGGGCCGGGGATGGGGACGTGACAGGGCACGTCCCGGGGCACACGGGGACACGTCCCGGGGTGCCGGACACCCGCTGCTACCCGGGACCGAAGAACAGGAGAGCAGGCAGCCAAGGAAGGGAAAGCAGGGACAGATCCTGCTGCCCAAACGCTCCCCCACCCAGAGGCCGCGGAGACATCAAGGGCTGCTCGGTGCGGGACGCGCAGGACACAGAGCACGGCGACCGCGGGGCAAAAAGCCAGCAACGCACACGGGGAGCGAGGGAAACACCAGACCAAATAACAAACTTCCCAGCGCCGTAAATACTAGCTCTGGCAGAAAGAGATTTGGAAATAGAAGTGGGAGTAAAACCACAAGACAACATCGGAAGTAACTGAATGCCCCGAGTCTCCTCAGCCGGGCCCACACTGCCAGCATGAGCAACCCAACACAGTGCCCTTAACCCCAATATAGCGCCCTTAACCCCAACACAGTGCACTTAACCCCGCCGCACAACCGTTCGCGCTCACCCCTAGGTATTCTTTCAGAGTTCTATTCATTTTAATATTCAATCTGTCAGGATTAAAGTAGAATGTGCTGCTCAGAGCTGGAGGAGGGGCACGGAGCTTCCCCAACACTGAGGCAAGTGTTCAGTGGAGATGGACGCAAGGACAAACGAAAAGCCAAATCAACACTGACATGCGGAAGCTCTGGAAAACACAGGGAATCTCGGGGAGGATTTGAGCTGTACAGAGAGTGAAACCCCGGCCAGCTTTGGTTGGCTGTGCCCACGGCCAGCGCCGAGGAAAGCTCAGCCTTGGCCTCGGCCTCGCTGCGGCGCTGCTCCCTGCAGCCCGTGCCCACAAAAACACAGCAAATTAACCTGGCTTTTTTTACAGGGAGGAACAAGCTCAACCAGAGTCCCTTCAGTGCGGGTTCACTCACGTCTGCTGGAGATATTTGAAGATGTGGCTGACCCTTACTTGCAAACTGTGGTTTACCACAGGAGATGCTGCTGGGACCAGATGAGTTTGTGGGGACTAAATTTAGGCAGCAGCAATGCATATTTTCATGACTTCCCCTGCGTTTTGCAGGGGAAACGGCCAGAAGCAGGGAAAGCCAGAAGCAGGGAACGTGCTCCAAGAGAGCAGGAGACAAGCGTGCGAGGGAGCGCACTCAATGTGCTTAATGCAGCCATTTCCCGGGCTTGAACTGCCCTTTGGAAACCTGAAAACGCCTCCAGTTCTCGTGTGCTGCAGCCTGAGGCCTTCTCATCCAGCTTTGCCAGAGCAGCAAAGCAAGCGGGCAAATTAAGGGCAAGAAGGTACTTTTCCCAGGTGTAAATAACAAGCGGGGTGCATTCGGTACTTGTGCAAGCCAATGCCACCACCACCTGCCAAGGCTTGACCGCGGGAACGCCTGGGTCCTGCTCAGGGTTTGCAGCGCGTTTCCCCACCCTGCCCGACATCGCACAGAGCTGAACAGACTCCCTCCTCCAACTTCTCTCCATTTCACCACCTAAAATTCAAGCGTGAATGTAAAGCAAGGCAACCCTCCAAGCCCAGCAGTCAGGTCTCCAACAAGGGTCACGCTCTGGACAGATCGCTGCTGCTGCTGCTTACGCCACAGGCATTTACTGCGGAAAGGAAGGCTCGTGGGGGGCAAGCACATCCACACACAAGCGAGGAGAGCGCGCAGCGAGGGCCGCAGAGGAGGAAGAAGAGTCAGCAGGTGCCAAAGAGAAGCGCGGGGGGAAGCCGCGGCGTCGAGGGCTTCCCGTGCACTCCAGAGCGGCAGCAGACGAGCCCAGAAGTGCCGAGCGGCTGCAGGTTGCAGACACAGACACTCCTGGCCGGACACGGGCACCTGCAGCCGGGTACAGGCACCCCCGGCCGGGCACGGGCACCAGCCCCGCGAGCGCGTCCGGGAGCAGCTCAGTGGCCACACCAAGAGGCCGTCACTCACCCAACCACCCGTCACCCCTGCTCAACTCTTATGCCTCTTTCTTTTACCTAATTGCCTGAAAAATCTCCCATTAGCCGTTTGTCTGGGGGTCCCAGCCCACACCAGCACCCTGCCCCACAGTAAGAAATCCACCTGAATCAATCAGCCCTGACTTTTCCACAGTAAGACCCATTCCTAGGGAGCTGCTGCAGTCAATTTTTTCCTGGTGTGTCCCAGTGTTTTATATGTGTTGATGTAGTAACAACAACAGCACATCAGCACAATTTAGATCTGCACAAATGGAACGAAATACGCACCAAAATAAAAAAAAAGAAAGAAAAAGAGGTGTGGAAACAGTTCAATAAAGAGAGCCCAGAAGGAGGACACAAGACAGGAATTCTGGAATGCGTTAGGCATCAGTCCAGAGCTGGCTACAGGGAACAGCTCCTCGGCCCCTAGTCCGGGCTGGGAAAGCTCGTGCCTGGGCAGGGACGGGACGGGACCGGCTGTGGAAGCGACAGGACGGGAAGCACCACGGCCAAGAACAGCCTCGGCGGCTGGCCGGGACGCAGCCCGGCCACGGCTTTCCAGGGACCAGGCCCCGCGCTGCTCGTGTTACTGCAGGAACCGAGATGGGAGAAGCATCATCCAGAGACCCTCTAACTTCCAGAGCGCGTTAACTCCTTAGCTTGGTACACACCGAATGCCACGCTCCCAAACGAAGCGCTTTCCTCGCGCAGGGAAAGCTCAGGCAGGACGGGGGAGGAGAGCATGGAAAAGCTGGCTTTGTTTGGCTCCCATCCCCTCCACTTTCTCCGATGGGGAATACAAAGCAGCAGGAGATCCACCAGGGTTGGGTAAAGCCCTGAGAAGAAAGGGCCGGGCAGTTTGGTCGCTGCGCTTGTCCAGGACTCCAGCAGGATAAAAGGAAGTGTCGCGGAACCAGATGGCGCCTTCCTCCCCCCGCAGAACAGTGGATCCGAGGGCTGCGCTGCTCCAGCCCCGCGGGTCGCGGCTCCCGAGGCCTCACGGCGCTTCTTGGGGGTGAGAGAGGCAGCGCATTCAGCCCGGGCTTTGTGTCCCGGGGCTTGGGGGAGAAAGTCTTTCATGCTCTGAATGCTCCCAGGTGACGTCACTGGCCCTTTGTGCTTTGGGCTATTAAAATGCAAAACAGAGTTTATTGAAACTTGGAGAAAGAGAGAGCTCTGCACAAGAATGTGAATCGCACCCGAGTCACCAAACGGAATAAAGGAGAAGATCATTAAATGGTTCATTCAGGCACCTTGCATTCCATAATCTGGACGTGGAAAGATTTTACACAGCATTAAAAAGAACAGAGCTTAAGAATCAGGTTACTACCACATAAATATGAGCTACTGGGCTGATTTATAAAAGACAAACAGGGTAAAATACCATATCCTGAAACTACATCACCCAGTAGCGCCTTCTGGCTTTAAAACACGTGCGTCTACGAACCCACTGAAACAGCTCTCGCCTGGGCTAATCCTGTACACGCACGTTACCACGGGGTGCATCTAAAGTTATGCACACACCCAAAATAATTCCCCAAAGAGCCTTTCATCCTGCACCTTAAAGCACCTACAGGTTGAAGAGCACAACCTCCCAGAGCCCCTGGGAGGGGGCAGGATGGGCACCACAAGCTGCAGGAGCACGGAGGCACGTGCACGGCAGCCTGCGTCCCGGCCTCCCAGCAGCCTGTGTCCCCAGCCCCACGTGTCCCCAGCCCCGTGTCCAACACGGCCCCACGCAGCCGTCGGGGCAGAGAGCGCAGAGCAAAGGGAGTGGTTCACACAGAGCTGCACGCGGCGGGATCTGCACAACAAAACCCGTCGGGCCGGCAGCGGCGCGGAGCACCGGGTGCCTCTCCCTGCCGCGCCGAGCCCGGCCTCCCTGCCGGGATCCCCTGCAGAGATGCAGCAGCAGCAGCCCTGCACGGAGCACAGGAAGCCATTAGGTCAATAAATCTCCTTGCTAATGCATTGCATGCGCCGTATTTCATGACTGCAGAGACAGGCAGTCCCCAAAGGCCAAGTATGTCAAATGAGCATTTTCCACGTATTCTTCCAAGCAGCCAGCTGTGGTGGTGACAGCGTCAGCTCCCCACTGAGACCCTCTGCTCCAAGGCCTCTCCCGGACCTCTCCGCTCAGACTGCGCTCGCGTCCCAGAGCTCCGCCAATTCCTCCGATCCCTGCTCCATCACAGGCTCCAAACCCTTCTAGCTTTCCTGGGAGACCAGTTGCTGTTCCCTCTGCCCCATTCCTCTTGGTGCCAACACTCACCGCAAGCACGAAGGATCAGCGAAGGCGCCCGCTGACTGGCGCTTGGGGCGCCACCGCGCTCTGCACTGCACCCGGACCCAGCACGTGCAGTAATATGTATCTTGAGAGCACCTTGCCATTGCCAGGGCTCTTCCAGCAGCTTCCCAAAATATCCTACAGACCTTGCAGTGCGTCCCAGGCTCTCCCGTGCGCTCTGAGCCTGATCCCAGCTGGGCCTGCAGCAGCGGCTCCGTGTTTATATCCTCCCGCTCTGCTGAGTCACTCCCATCCCTTGCCTGTTCAGAAATCGTTAACTGTATTTGCTTTTGAAAATACCAAATTCATCATTGGAACCAGCAGTTCTAACACTTCAGCCTTTGAGAGCTGATACAAAGAGACACCACCTTCACCCCATTCTGGGGAACTAGATGCCCTCTCGTGCTGCACATGGTGCCACTAAGGGCTCCAAGTGCCAGCCTGGCCGCGCGCTCGCAGAGCCACCGGGCCAGGGAGCAAGCAGATATGCCAAAGAACAGCCCACTAACCTGCTGTTGTCTGTCTGACTCCACCAGGCAGCTCCCTCTCAGGCTGCTCCTCGCAGGCCCAACCAGCTCTCCTGGGTGCTTAGCAAGTTACGCCAATATCGCCAGGGTCGCATTCAGCTGGTCGCGAGGAGTATTGGGGAAGAATCCCAACTTCCCCGTTGAAATATGGTACAAAGACAGGCAAGACAGGACTTTCCACAGACAGGCCAGCCACCTCATCGACAAATACCAAAAATAACAGAAAATTATAGAGATATAATCATAGAAACCAAAACACAACACTTCCCCATCCACTGCCAGCAGTGGACGCAGTCGAGGCGCTCGCTCCATTTAACAGCGGAGCACATTTGGAGTCTGCAGGAAAATTAATGTCTCTGGCTGCTCTGCGTGGCAGGAGGGAGCTGCCTCTCCACGTGGCTCAGTCCGAGTGAGAAATGACCCTGGAAAGTGTTTATCCACTGCTCCTGCACGTGTGAAGCCCCGCTGAGCGCCTCACACAAATCTGGCGCAGCATTTTCTTCTGCAGTAACTTTTTCTATGAAGTACCAAGTTGTTTAACAAATAGCTCGGGGCTGTCCAAATAAGCAACAGAGTGACCTTCACAATTCCGCCCGGTGGAGCTCGGCAAGACAACAACTGGTTGGTTTCTCGGTATTTTGCGGGCACAGGAGCCGTGCGGGCGCGTGGAGCCGGGCTCAGAGGGCTCGCACGGGACAGGGCAGCTCCCGACCCCTCCAGGCCGCCCCTCACCCTGCTCCGCACCCCATCCAGGCTCCGCTCCTCCTTGCAGCAACCGCCCAGGTTGACTCAGCTCTGAAACTTCGACCTTCCTCTTCAGCTAGACCGAAACGAAGCCCGGACCTCGTTATGTCCGGACAGGGACCAGACGCCGCTGCAGAGCCCTCGTGCCAGGCTTGTTACCACAGCCCGGTTCTCCGTGCCGGGCTCTCTGCAGTAACCTGCACTGGCCCAATATTTAAATTTCCACTGATGCTTTGCTACTGCAAATCACTTTCATCAAATCATTTTAAAATCAAGTTAAAAATTGAAATGCTTTTGGTAGATATCTGTATTTTCTCATTGCCTTATGCCTAACACAGATCATTTTAAATAAAAGATTTTATACAATGGCAACAAGATGCACTGACTGTTATTCACATACGTTTGTAATTCTACAGCTCTATCCTGTGCTCAGTGCTAGCATTAAACAGAAGTCTATAACCATTCAAAACCCATCGATTTTCCTTTAGCAAAGGCCACAGTGGCAGACGAGCTGCGTGTCTCCCGACGCACTCCACAGCTGCAGAAGCTTCCTTGTGGAGAGCACAGGGATAAAGCTGGGAGCAGAGGAGCCCAGCGGGACTCCCATCTCCCGCAGTGGGGATATGCGCAGAAGCAGACGGCGTTAAGGCCACTGGAGCAGCCTCGCGTTGCCCGGAGGCTGCCCTGCGTGGAAAGGTGCAACCAGCACCCTTACAAACCCTGCTGGATGGAGATACCTCTTCACTTATTAAGGTTTTGTCAAGGACAGCGAGAAATCCAGGAAGTGCAAGTGATGCAGCGGCATATGTTGCCCTTGGTGTAAGAACGATTCCTGTGCCAGGCGCTCAGAACAAGGGGTAATTTGCACTACAAGCGGCTGGTATCGGTGGGTATCGCACAGAGCTGCTCCTGCGCAGCAGCTCCAGGTGATCAAACACGCAGAGACCCTGCAAGGAGCTCAGAGTCTTCCCCGAACACACGGGAGCTGATCGGCCATGCTCAACTGCAAACCAAGGGGGAAGTGCTGCAGCATCCTGAGCACTACCCCCGTGGCAGGGGGTTGTTCTCTTCCAACACGCACACCGTGCTACCAAAGCCCTAGGTCAGCACTGCCTTGCTCACTGTGTCCTTTTTGAACAGTCCTCCTTCTTCTAAGGATCATCCACCTAACACTCCTTTGCTTTCCAAAACTGTCTCGTCTTTCATGAGTTTCAGATGCTCCCTGATAATAACAACAATTAAAACCTACCCGTTCAGATACGGGCCAGCAGCCTTTCCATGGCAGAATGAGTGTTGTGGCACAAAAACATTAGCTAACAGTGCATTCTCCCATCGTCACTTGGAGGGACTCGCTCCCTTACTGCACCCGAAGCCAATAGCGTGAATTGGACCTAGAAGGGGAGCACATTTCACTGATGGCCTCTAGCACCAGCCATCAAACTGAGTTCCACCAATTACAGGGTGAGGGGAGAGGCTGGCTGCTGCCTGACAGCGTTTGTTACACAGAAATGCATCATATTTCTCTGGTGACACATTGTTATTCACTTTGATGTATTATCGCTCCCTGCTCCTCTTGATTGCTTTTCAAAGTAATCTAAATTAATGCGAATTGGTAAAGGATAATTATCTCTATGAATAATTACTGCATGCTAATAAATGCAAATAGGACAAAACGCTAAGTTTTACCCTGGCTAAGAGGTGCTGAGCATGACACCTTTGGGGATAAAACGGCACCCAGGGGGCTCTGCAGAGGGGCCCGGCGCCCACCCTGCACAGCGGCAGGGAGAGGGGCCGCGTTTGGGCCCCGCCAGCCCCCCAGCACAGGGCATGGAGTGGCCGTCGCACCTGCAAGGGCACCAGGAAGACAGACACACTATTAAAAATACATGGTACCACCGAGAGGAAGGGCATACCGCTAAGAGGAAGAAGATTTGAATAAAAGGAGGAAGGAGTTACTGATAAGAGGGGGAGGAAGGAAGGACCTGCTCGTATCTCCGTACGTGACCAGGCACCACTGAGCACTGCTGAGCGGGGCCTGCAGCACACGAAGCGCGAGGACAAGAGACACGGAAGGGCTTCCCCAGCAGCAGCAGGAGGCTCCACAGCAGGGCCCCGTTCGGTGCACAAACCTGGCGGCTGCGTTAAAAACAAACAAACAAACAGCTCAAACCCTCTCCAAGCTGCGCCAGCTCCCCCTCAAAGCCCCGATGAGCATTCTGGCACCAGAGCAGCAGAGGCATCAGCGAACTGCAGGAAGCGTTTTCCGTTCAGCTGCAGCCCGGCCCATCTCTATTTTATTAGGGCGCTTTTAAAACGTTAATATGCAATGAACCAAAAGACCATCGCTCCCCTGCCTTTCCTTTGCTTTTTTAAAAAACCAACCAACCAAAACCCACTCCATGCTCGTGCTTTCTATGCATCTTTTTACCCAGGTGCCCTACAAATGGAGGCTCAGAGAGGTGAAGTGGCCATAAGCAGAGCAAAGCTCAAGTTTGCCTGTGAACTTTGCCGATCAACATGGGCTTTGACCGGTGCCTCCCGCTCCAGGGGGACACGGGGCACGGAAGGGCAACCATCTGCGGGAGAAAATTCAGTGTAAGCGCCAAGGAAAACGGCCTGATCGGGAGCAGGTAACGCACCCCGGGCCGGGCTGGACTCCCCCAGCGCTGCGGCGCTCCAACAGATTAGATGAACATCTGCCAGGGACGTCTAGGCCGCCAGGAAGGCCGAAGGCTGAAGAGCAGAGACGCTTCACTGGGGAAACAATACACAGTTTATTAAGCCAGCTGATAAAATGCCAGTCTGGAGGGGGGATTAAACAGAAATAAATAAACTGAAAGCATCTGGTCCTAGGGCTACCTGGCTGGGCTGCCGGCAGCCTCCCCTCAGTGCAGTCCAAGCAGCAGGTATCAGCAGAGCAGAGAGGGACACCAGGAGCTGAGCAGAGAGGCCTCCTTTTCACGTGTTAATGCACGAGCCTTTGTCATCCTGCCAGGTTGTCCGGTCCCTGTGGGGCACAGGCGGCACCGAGGGACACAAGAGGGCTCATTAGGCAGCGCAGAAGGCAGCCGGCTGGCACAGGGAAGGCAGGGAGCGAGGCCCAGGCACAGGGAAGGCACGGAGCGAGGCCTGGGAAGACAGAAGCGGGGTGGCTGCAGAGAGCCCCGCGCTGCCAGGGGCAGCGCCAGCACCAACACCAAGCAGCTGCCCGCAAGGCCTCCAAAAAGCAAACTACCAATGCAAATGTGGCCATCATTTCAGTGAGAGGATCAGATAGTCACATTTCACTGGAGAACGGAAAGCTAAATGCTGCCTGACTGGGTCTCATTGGGTGCTGACCCCAATGCCTCAACTCAGTGAAAAGCCTCTCCCTGCACCTGCAGCCGCCTTGAACCAAACCTTGCGATTTCAGGCACAAACCAAGCTGGGGAATTGCTCCGCCTTTCCCTGTTGTCCAAGGTGATATGCAAATGTAAAAATAAATTTAACCACAGATTTTTATTAACAGTTATAAGTAAGGGAATGTTTTTAAATGCATGGTGTTTATCCCAGCAATTTCACTGCAAGTGCTAGTGGATTATTCACCCGCTACCTCTCCCCGGAACAAGGTGAGACCCCTTCTCGCACGGTCTCTGCCCGCTGCGCTGCCTCCAGCCTGGGTATTTTATTAGCTGCTGCTGAACAACAGCCATATTACAGAGCTGTAATTATCTCTCCTTTGAAAGATCATCATCAGGCAAGCAGGATTTTCTATTCACATTTAAAACTAGTGAACCAAATTAATGTCCGATGCCAAAACCAATATATGATTAGGGCTTACTTGGATGTAATATTTTGCCCACATTTCTGTGCACTTGGAGGCACTGCGGGAGGGATGTGTGGGGCGAACGAGCCGCAGGCCCCGCTCACGTCACGGTCACGGCTGCGGCGTCTCCTCGAGCTGTGCCCAGGGCTCATCCCTGCTCCTACAGCCATCAGTTCTTGCTTCACAGTGACAACCGCCCCTGCAGGAGCCGGGGAGGCCGCAGGCCATGCAGGACACAGAGCCATGGATGTGATGGCAGCACTGCGGCCTGCGGCGCTCGCTGGCTCTGCCTCCGCCGCAAAGCGCTGGCGTGCAGGTATCTCCTTCAACAGAGCCCTGTTTTCACCCAACCAAATGGGCGAGCTGGCCCAGTGCCCCAGGTGCCGCTGCGGGGCCCCGCAGCCGGCTCTGTGGGTGACCCCAGCGAGCGGCTGGGCCGAGCGCTGCCGAGGGGCTCCGCAGGTGGGACGAGGCGCCGGCCCCGCGGGCAGGACAAGGCTCCCCGCGCCCGCGGCCTGCGCGCTCGGCTCCCGCCTTGCCAGGCTCCCGCCTTGCCAGAGGTTTCCATGGCGATGGGCGGGGGACCTTCCTCATGGCGGCTCCAGGCGCCGCACGCTGCCGCTCCGCATCCCGCGGTGCTGCTTCCCGCGGCGGCCGGGCAGGGAAAGATGTCTGCTAATCAGTAAAGAAGATAAAGGCCATTCCTATATCAGTCTCAAACACAGTCAGGCCCAGGCTTGCCGCACGCGTTACCAGGCTAGTTCAGCCCTTGGCAAAGCTCGTCACGGTCACTCCGGTTCGCCGGTCGCTCCCCGCTGGGATCAGGGATCAGGGCAGTGAGGGCGGCTTTCGGCAGCGCCCTGTCCCGCTCAGCCTCCACCTGCGGCACGAATCCCACGCGGAGCCCTCACATCTCAGCCCTTCCCAGCCACATCCAACATCCGTACAGGGGCTGCAGACTATTTCAGTCTGAAACAGTTTTAGCAGCCGCCCGTGATGGCTTGTAAGGCCCCGTGTCCTGACATGGATCATCCATTTTTCCTCCTCCCTCCCTTTTTGAGCCTTTACAAACCCAATTCCCAGGAGCACACACAGAAATAGGAGCTTTGCTCTTCACACATTTGCCTCCTACTCTTGCCTATTTTCTGCCTCAAACTTGCCAGGAGACTGCGGCCTCCGCGCAGGACTGGAGCCCCCTCGCAGTTACCTAAAACGCTCCTCAAAAATCAGCAATCAAACCATCAAATCTCTCTCCCTTTGATGCTACACTGAACTTGCTACTTTAAATAAATAAAATAAAGCCAGTAGTGCTCTTCCTACGCAGGGCACACACACAAAGATGCAGCCACGCGCTCGAGCGCTGCGCAGCCCCGCGTGGCGCTCCCCAGAACTCAGCGGCAGGAAAAACGGCCTGATATTATCCTGGCAAGGATATCAGGCAGTCCACAACCAGATGGGTCTATTTGTAAATAAGACAGATCAGCTTTGTCAGGTTATAATTGGTTTTAGAACAAGCAATTCCCACGATGGCAAACAACAATTAAAAGGGAACAGAGCTTCTACCATGTGCAGCTCTGGAGAGGTCTTACAAGGCCAAAAGCAGAAGGGAGCAGGCAAAGCGCTACCAGGGACACACAAGCAGTTTTGTTTTGAGACAGGCTCAAAGACACCATCTAGCTGAAAGGGAAAAATAAAATAAAACCAAATATCCCACTCTCGAATGCCCGCTGGGGCTGCAGCTGAAGCGGCGGCGAGCACGCTGCAATGCAGGCGCTACAGCGCATCTCGGGCTGCTGCACCGCGCTCTGCATGCAAGCCTGCACCAACAATTCGGCCCCTGGGAAATTGCAGAGCGGTCGCACGCAGATGCAACTGCAGAGAGGCGCGTTCCGGTGAGTTCTGGACACGTTCAGGATGAGCAGCGCCAGGAGCTCGCGGGAGACGCGCTCTGGTCAAAGGCTCGTTGTGTGTGCGGCCCCGTGCCGGGCGGCTGCCATCCGCTCCCGCTCCGTCCGGAGGGACGATGCATGCGGAAGCGCTGCAGCCGGGAAGCAGTGATGCTCAGCACGTCCTGGCTACCCGTCCCAGCCCTGCGGAGCAGGGGGGCTTTGCCAGGGCTCTGCCCAACGCCTGCACTGCCTCTTTGGAGGCGATGGAGTGTGTACAGAGCCCCGAGATGCTGCAGCCAAGGTCTCACCTCGGCATCTGTGCGAAGGAGCCGCTAGGAAGCGGTCGCACTGTAAAAGGAAAAGGCCCCAATGGCAGCGGAGCTACCCCCGATCCCGTGACCTGCAAAATCACCCCCCACTGCTTCCCCTCCGCTGTGAGCGGTCTCTTAGCCAGACAGATGGTTGTTATCCCGGCAGTGCGTCCCAAACTGCCAGCCCACAAGAGCCACGGCTACATAAGCACTCCTCTTGTTATGGTTTCGCTTTCAGGAGTTTATAATATGACATTTTCACTTACAGTCTGTTTGCTTATTGTTTCTTTGGGGATTTTAGCAAGAGTAGGTCAAGAACACAGAAGCACTGTGCAGGAAAAACAGCTTTTGCAGACGTGAATCACTCAGTGCCATCAAATAAGAAGTTCTAAAGGAAACAAAAAACGCTTTGTAAAAGCCTGCTGCCGACAGCCACTGCGTATACACTGCGCCGTAGCACTAAAAGTCTAAATTACTTCGCTGCTGCTATTGGCCTTTTGTGCAGTTTTTGCCAAACCCCCTCAGGACTTGGGGACTGCAGCAAAGTTGAGGATCAAACAGCCCCACAGGCTGCGGGAAAGAGGAAGTGCCCTCACACCGGCGGCAGGAGGTCGGGGGCGCCGAGGGGACACGCGGGTCCCGCAGAGACCAGCAGCCATGCGACAGCAGAGCCTGCGCCCCGCCGGGGAGCCCTCGGGCGGCAGCCGGACAGACGGCCTTACGCGAAGCCAGCACGGAGGAGAGAAACACGAGCAGCCCGCGGTGGGCGGGAGGCTCCCGGCTGGACCTGCCGCGCGTGGAGAGCCTGACACCACAGGATGTGCATGGAGAGCCTAGCATCTGCTGCACGGAGAGCCTGGCATCCACCATGCAGGGAGCCCAGCATCGTGGGATGCACATGGAGAGCCCAGCATCCACCACTCAGAGAGCCCAGCGTCCCAACAAAACCACCGAATTGGGGATCTTGAGCAAAATCAGCAAATCCCAGTGCAAAGGACCAAGGGAAAGGATGATCCGAACAGCACGCCCAAGCAGGCACACGGGCTTTGCTTCCTCAGCTCGGGGTGGGAGGGAAATCCCAGAGCCAAGTGTCCCGTGGGAAGAGCCCTTGTGGGGAGAGCAGCGCGTGGGCCAGGACAGCGAGCGGGAACGTGGAGTTTGGGCCCCCATCCCCGCACGGCGAGGAGGGACGTGGCCCCTGGAGTGGCCAACACGCTGCGAGGTGGCTGCAAGCGTGGACAGGGGCAGCGGAGCTGCCCTGGGTTTCTCTGTCACTCACCCACCCTCTCTCGACCATTTCTCCTTCGCTGCGACAAAAGTAACTGGTGTTTCGCAGCACGAGACGCCTCCGCGTGCTGCTATCGGTGACCTTGGAACGGCGAGTGCCGGCGCCGCGAGGAAGCGACGCCTCAACGAGCCCGGCCGCCTCCGCGGCCCCCAGCAGCAGCTGCTCTGCTGCACGCAGCCCTGGGGTGCCCGCTCGCTCCCCTGTTTTATAGCCAGGCTGTGCACCTGGAGACACTCTGGATTTCGGAATGTGCCCAGTGTGTCCCACTCTCGGGTGGGCACTCAGCCCAGAGGGCGGGTTTGTGCCCAGGCTCCCAGGGACACAGCGGCAAAGGAGGCGTGCGCGGAGGCCGTTCCCCTGGGAAGCTCCCAGCTCCCGAGGCCGCCGGAGCAGTCGCACTCCCCGTGCAGCACCAGGGCTCTTCCCGCCCACGGGCCCCTGGGCTCCGGCAGGGCCCGCAACTGGGCAGCAGGACGGCTGGGTTCCTCCAGGATTTATAACGCCCACAAATGGCCCCATCTGTGTAATTGGGACTGGCGGGTTTTGCTGCACTAAGGACACAAATCATGCGCAGGGCAGTAATGAGGGAGAGAAGATTTATCCGTCTTCCTGGCCAAATACCAATTAATCCCGGACACTGGCAAAGGGCAGCTCTAACCGGGCACCCGGGGAGCCGGCGCGCTGCCGGCAGCAACGCTCTGGGCACCGCTGCGCCGTTACCAGCACCATTCCAGGGCAATCGGGGAGTCCCGTTGCAAGAGCTGCTCTGGGTATCGCGGTGCTGGTGCCCAGGCCGCTGGCTGGAGGACGCACAGGAGTAGCAGGGCCAGCAGCACAGGAGTGTCCGTGCACGGCAACGAGGGGCCCGGCGCGAGGGACAGCGCGGGCAGCAACAAAGGAGCCTCCATGGCTAGGAACGGGGAGGCAGCAGCCACCGTGGCCAGCGCAGCGGCGCCCGCTGCACTGCACATCCGTTGCCCTGCACGTGCTGCCCTGTACCGTGACCCGGCACGCAGCGTCCCCACAGCCCTGCACGGAGCCACCACCCTGCGCACAACGCCCCACGACACCACCCTTCACGCAACATCCCCACCGCCCTGCACAACACCCGGCACCCTGCACATCCATTGCCCTGCACTGCAACCCTGCACACAGCACCCACCACCCTGCACACAACATCCCCACCGCCCTGCACAGCGCCCACCACCCTGCACATCCATTGCCCTGCACTGCAACCCTGCACACAGCACCCACCACCCTNACATCCCCACCGCCCTGCACAGCGCCCACCACCCTGCACATCCATTGCCCTGCACTGCAACCCTGCACACAGCACCCACCACCCTGCACACGACATCCCCACCGCCCTGCACAGCGCCCACCACCCTGCACATCCATTGACCTGCACTGCAACCCTGCACACAGCATCCCCACCATCCTGCACAGCACCCGCCAGCCTGCACATCCATTGCCCTGCACTGCAACTCTGCACATGACATCCCCACAGCCCTTCACAGCGGCCGTCACCTGAACATGACACCTCAGGACACCACCCTGCACACGATATCCCCACCACCCCATGCAGCACCCGCCACCCTGCACGTGCTGCCCTGCACTGCAACCCTGCACATGCCACTGCCCTGCACAGCACCCTGCACGCACCGTCCTGCCCCTCTGCTGGGAGCTGCCCGGGGGCGCCCGCCCGCACGGCGGCTCCGGCGAGGCCGAGGAGCCTCCCCGCACACGTGGTCACCCTGCTCGACGCCACAGGCTCCGCGCTCATTCCTGCGCCTCCCTGCCCTCTGCACCCGCCGTCGCCGCAGCCCTGCCCTGCGCACAGGCATCGGGAGCCCTTCTGCAGCTTCCTGCGCGCGGTGGCCCAGCTGGGATCCGCAGGAAAGCCCCAGCACCTCAGCCCCACTGGCGAGCAGCTCGGGGGTGACGCTCGGAAGTCCCTGCTCCGTTTCGCTTTCCTCCTTGCGCCCGTTTCGCTTTCCTCCTCGCGCCACTCCTCCTCAGCAAGAGTGGGCTTCCTCTTCACAAGAAATATTCTTGCTTTCCTTCTCCTAGCTCTCATATTGGGACAACATCCCTATCTGCCCCACCAAGGTACTTGCAGTATTTTCACACTGACTCCTTTTTCCTTTCCCGGGAAATCGCAGCTTTTGTTTTTTCCACACAAACCACTGAAACAGAGAGGTCTTTGGACGATGCCTCCATTCAACAGGATCTACCCAAAATCACGCGCTTTGTTGTGGCGATAAGCGGGTTTTGTTCCGATAGGGTCGCAATGAGGCGATGCTCAGCAACCCTCGTGCTCGCAGTCGCTGCCTCCGGCCCCACGCTCCTTCCCCGCATGTCGCCTCTCCCTGCACTCGCACGCCCGCTGCTCCACACCGGCGCTGCCTCGGCTCCGCCGTGCTCCTTGCTGCGTCTTTTCCGCTCTCTGGTGGGGCCACGAGCTGTCCCCACGTTGTCCCTGTGCAATCCCTGCTTCGTCCCCGGATGCTGCTCGTACCAACGCCACCGTGTGGGGTCGGGGCAGCTTGTCCCGCATCCCGCCGCCCCTTCCCCGCACAAACCGGCCAAAGACACCTCCGAGCAGCCCGGCGGCTCCTGCGCTGCCCCGGAGCTGCGTCCCGAGCGGAGGCGGCCGGCGCTCAGCGCGCAGCCACACAGCTGCGGGCGGCACCGGCACCCGCGTGCCCGCCTCACCCCGGG
>VZSG01000348.1:446037-460571 GCA_013398315.1 Nothoprocta pentlandii | reverse complement strand
TCCCGGGCCGCCCGCGACGCCTCGTCCCAGGAAACGCCGTTTGCTCCCGGCGGGGTTGCCCCGGGCAGCGCCGCTGCCGGCCGGGGCGCCCCGCTGAAAGCCGGGGTGCCGGGGTGCCGAGCGGCCCCGCCCGCCGTGCCCCAGCGCTGCGGTTGGGGTGCGGGTTCGGGCGGGCGGCTCCCGTCCCGCGAGGGGCCTCCCGTGCCGCGCAACACGCAGTGCTAGGGCCGAAGGAGGCTGGGGGCTCCACCAGTTCCCTGCGGGAGCTGCTGGCGCCCTTGGCAGTGACGGAGCGGCGCTCACGGGCTCATCAGGGTGTCTGCTGGGCGCGGGTGCCGCGCAGCCCACAGGAGCCGTGTCCCAGTGCCAGGCACTTTTCCTTTCAGCACCCGAGGGTATTAGGAGGGAAAGCAGCAAATCCCCTGAGAACAGGCTGTGCCGCGGACAGGCCGGGATTTTCTTGCCAGATCAGTTCAAACACGAGTCCCTGTGAGGACACAGCTCCGTACCGGAAGGTGTTAAATATCTGTGATCAAAACAGCCTGTGCTGCAACCCTGAGAGAGAGGGGAAAAAAGGAAACAAGAAATTAACGGTATAGTGATATCAAGATCCTCTGCTACTCGGATATCACTGAAAATAAGGAAGCAGCAACGTCTGAAGCGGAATAATCCCATCCCAAATGAAAGATCTTTCCTGAATGTCGCACGTAAGGTGGAATTTCTGCCAGCGGCGGCGGTTGGAAGGGCTGCGCTGGGCCGGGCGCAGGGGCTTCCAGCGAGGCCGGAGCCGGCAGCGCGGCGCTCCCAGCCGGAGCCGCTGCGGAGAAGCCGGCAGTAGCCATGGCAACGTGGGCACTCCGAAGGGCTAATGCAGATTATTTCCAGGGCAGCGGCCCTGTGTGTGCTCGGCAGGCAGTGGTAATGTTTGCTCAAAGCAATTCCTCCATCCGGGAAAATCCTCGAGGCAGAAGCTGCCTCACGCTCTTTGTCTCCAGCTTCGCAACTAAGTGTTTCGATTCCGACACATTCTCGGCTCCTTTGTGCCTTAAACTCCCTGAGAACGCTCTGGGCCGCGAGGCGCTCAGCTCTCCGGCACCGTTAGAGACGCCGGCTCAGGAAGCGCCGTTGGCACTGGCATCCCCGGCATCAGGGCGGCAGAGCCGGCAGCTTAGCGCCAGCTGCGGAAAGCGGCTGCTGGAAACGGCACCAACAGCACTGCTGCAATAACCAACTTGCTGCAGGCGGCTCCCACCCTCCCTCCTGCAGTTACTCATGTTCTACCTTCACCAGTGTCAACCAGCACAAGGGCCCTCTTCCTGGGGCTCCTTGGGAAGGCTCCTTTGCCTCGCGGCTGCCTCCGGAGGCCGCAGTGTGGGAGCCAGCACGGGGTTCTTGGCGTAAAGCAGCCCAAATGGGATCTTTCTTCTTTGTGTTCCCAACAGCTCAGCTAGAAGGAGAATAATATATTCAAAGATATGAGAGTTGTGTCTTTGAAAGCATTAACAGTCAGAGAAGAAAAGCACAATAATAAAAATGTGAGTCCGACTGAGTACTTTTCACTGGGATCATTTGCAGGCCTATGAAGAGTAAGGGTGGAATTTAGCATCACACTGGCCAATAATTCAAGTCACTACAAGTAAGAGAGAATTTTTACTTTATACTAAAAACATGAGACCCTTGGTAAACAACTTAGCAATTGCAATTCTCTCCAGCAGCTGTAAGTCTCCTGTAAAGGCATTTGGGTCACAAATCTATTCGCATTTCGCGTTACTATGCAAGGCCAATGTTGCACTGCGTGTTGCTCAAGGCATTGTGAAACGTCTCTTGCTAACAGCTTCCTGTCAAAGATCTGTTACATCTTATTTCCTCAGGGAGATTAAAAGGCCACGCGATCAAAGGTAGACTTCGTTCCTGCGCTGTGATCTGCAGCTTCAGTTTGTGTCTCGCAGTTTATCCTTCATGGAAAGGCAGCAGTGCCAGTGCTGACTGCACCGAGCACGGAGCAGCCGGGCAAGCAGCGAAGGGCGGCAGACAAGTTTCCATGGCATGGGAACATGCAGCACGATCTGCATCCTTCCCCACTGGTGCAGTATTGAGAGCGGCCCCTAAAGAAGAGGAGGGGGGGTCTCTTTTTCCAGGCCTTTCAGGAAGGATGCACCACATGTGGAACACTCCTGTTTGCACATCAGGATGCAAGGGGCGCATGTGAAGCAGGAGTGCCCTCGGCTCCTGTGTGCAGGGCGGCTGGAGCCCTTTGCCCCGCCGCTCAGCGCGGCACCACATGCCTGGTGCCAGCCCCCGGAGCCGCCGGCCCTTGGCTCGCGCTCCAGGTTTCGCCACGTCCTTCTCTGTGCCGCGCTCGCTGCAGGGGCCCCGAGCGCCCCACGGCCGCGGGCGGGGGTGACGTGCCCATTGGCCCCACAGCCGCTCAGCCCAGGGGATGGTCCCGGCACAGACCCCGGGGCCTTCCCGGGGGCTCTTCTGCCGCATCCCGCTCCGCGGGAGCCCGGGATGGCGGCGGGGAGCAGAGCCGAGAGGCAGGGCTGCTTTAAGGAACAGCTTCAACATTCACACATGCAGATGACCCCAATGACAGCGCTTTCGACTGCACATCCTGATTTGCGCCGGTGGCATCAGCTGAACTTTGCTGAAAATAAACTTGCCAAACACTGTTTGTTTATTTTCTAAAGAATATTAAGGCTTTGGGGGTTTTGGTGCAGAACCAGTTGTGGGTTAAGATATACAATGTCGGCATTCGAAAGAAATGAATCAAGAATTGCAATGTTTTTAATCACCTTCTGGATTTAAGTACGTTATTAGGATTTAATTCAGTTCTAAGGTGAAGGGGGGAAAGCAGTGCAGGAATTCCTGCCACAGAAAGGCACAATTGCTATCTAAAATCTAATGCAATTAGTGGAGCAGGATTCAGCTACTGAAGGGAAAAAGGAGGCAAATCAAGAGTCAATTGAGTTGTTCAGAATTTAATATCTTGCTGTCATCTTTGTTCTTAGCGCCGAGTTGCTGTAGCAACAGACCAAAAAAAGAACTTGCACTAGAGGAGGAGCTCGCTGCTCTTTTAACAACGTCTTTTTATCCTCCCTGAATTACTGTTTATGAACAATCAATCAGATCTAGCAGTATCAATGACTGCAGATACGAGGCCAGATCCCACAGATATTAAGCCTATCATACAAAGAGCTGTATGTTTGCAGCTCCCATCTGCAGGTTATATGATAGCAATTTTCTTTTGTACAAGGAAGCCCATATTTGTCACATGAAAGATGCAGCTATTTCCTGATCCATTTATATTATGGCTGGCTCTACACCTTGCAGATTAGGACTGCTGGCGACTATGCATCCTATAAATACAAAGCAGTTTTTCCTACTGCTTTCTCTGCAGCTGAAGCAGGCAGCAGAGCAGCTCAGGAAGGAAGGACATGGGAAAGCAGGCCGCAGCCACCCGGGCCTGCAACAAAGGCAATCTGTGCAGCAGCCACCAACACAGCCTGCCCAGGCACCTCTGCGGTATGAGGGGGAAGGGAGAGCTCCGCAGCTCCCTCCGCGCTGCCTCCGTGCCACCCAGCACCCATTTCCCGGGGGAAGCGGCACGGGAGCCTGCAGTCATCACCAGAAAGTTTCTCACTGTCAACTGGTTCTGCATCTGCTGTTAAAACACAGATCTCTGCCACCATCTGCCCTTCTGCCACCCAAACCCCCAAACTGCCTTACAAATATTAATGAGCTCTGCCAGGACCATAGGCAGGTGGCAGTGACAAGAGAACAGCGAAACCGGCCTAATGGCAGCATCAATAATGCATGAGCTGCAGGGTCGGTCCTTCCATATCAGCAACCGGGGCAAGAAAACACACTGATCTCAGAGAGAGGAATGTGGCCTCTTCATTAGCATCTCCCCAATTCTGCCCAACCAGGAGCATTCCCTGGAATTCACTACAGCTGCTGAGGCAAAAGCAAAAGCTATTTTGCTACACACAGGTATAACGCTGTGAGGTGATCACTGTCCCAACAAAATCATATAGATACGAACTGGGACCAAAAGGCTGCGTCAGCAGGAAATCGAGGTCATTACTCTGAAAGGGTAACTGATGGTAGGAGATGGGGTTGTAGATCTAGCACATTGCCCAGATGGCAACTGAAGGTAGGAGATGGGGTTGATGATCAGGCGTCTTCCCGAGCGCCGGCTCTGGCCCCAGCACTGCCGGAGGGAGGACAGAGTCATCTGCCCCCTTCCCACCCCACACAAGGGGCTCCAGCGGCTGCCCCGGCCTGGGGGACCCGCACGGGCGGTCCCGGATGACGACAACCTTGGAATCACTGGGGAGGCTGCAAGTATTTCGTAGGAGCCAGGCTGGATGCAGAAAGTGTGCTCCGCGCAGCCACGTAGCCATGGATATAGAACAAACAAATTGCTAAACTGGAGAAACACAGCGAGAGGATTCAAATCTGGAGTCGGCTCTAGAAACCACTCCCTGAGCACTTACATAACTTCTCCACTCCATTTTAAAATACCTCCACGATCTAACTGCAAATAGCTGGGGCTCAAGTGCAAACCAGATTCCCTGCCATTATTTCAGCAGGTAAGTCCAAGAGTACCGACATGGGGAGGATCTGCCCTCGGCCTTGAGCGCGCAGCGCTGCAGAACCTGCTGTGCAATCCGGCAGGTATCTCCTTGGCAGGGACATCCACACGGCAGCTCCCAGCGCCGTGCTGTGGAAACGGCTGTGCGCAGCCCCAACATGCAGAGAGCTCCATGCCAGCCTAGAAAAGCAGGCAAACGTGTGAAGACTCCAGCCAGCCCTAGTGCACGAGCGAGAGCTCCGGCTGCAGAGCTGAGCGCCCCGGCAGCGTGTGCAACGCGCGGTGCTGGGCACGGGAAAGGCAGCTGTTCACTCCTTGCTGCAGCCATGCGCTGCACCCTTTGCTAGTTAGCCGTGTGCGGCACCAACACGGCCGCCTGCTCCCGGTGCGGAGGCTCCTGGGGTGCAGAGAGCCCCAAGGTGGCTCCGTGTGGCGCCGGCCGCAGGACACGGGCCCCAAGGCACCGCGCGAGCCCACGGGCTCCTTCCTCGGCGCGTCCCCTCGGGGCGGGCAAAGACAGACCAGAAGAGCTGGAAAAATAACACGGGGATTTTGTGCACGGTAGCAAATGAAGAAGATAAAAATACACAAAATAAACACTCCAGAGACAACAGATGGTCAGAATGGAAGCTCAGGACATTAGCAAAAAATAATCATAATTAAAAAAAAAATAATGGTGAATTCCAACAGGCATTTAATATGGGTTTTCCATCTGCTTACTGTGCAATTGGAGTGGGAAAAGTATCATTGAAGAACACAAGAGAAGAGAAAATCTTAGCACATCTCCAAATTATTTAGATAAAAAGAACAGAAAGAAGAGTGAATGCTAAAATTTTTAGAGGAGCTATTAAATGCCACGTCCATGGCTTAAATCGACCAGATTAGTGACAATGGGGACACTTTGTGGCCCAATACCAACTTCCCCGTTCCGATGCTGAGGAGGGCACGGTGGTGCCCGGAGACCCGGAACGCTCATGGCAGAGGGAGGAGGAACTGGCGGCCCTGGGTCGCGGGTGACCCGGGTTTCGGCCAGGCCGGAGCGCGGCAGCCGGCCCAGCTGACCCAGCATGGCACAGACCACAAACAGCACAGAGGGCCCTGCTGTTGTGCTCAGGGAACCCGCTTGGTTTGTTCGCTGGTCTCCATTTCTGTTCGGAGAAAACACAAACTCCTTCCCTGCAGGAGCCTGGCAGTTCAACTCCACCACCCCAGAAACCCCCGGAAAAGCAGACGGATCCCTGTCTATTGCACCCGCTCCCAACGTTCCTGCTTTTCCCGAGGCGCTGGTGCTGCTGGCGCAGGGCTCTGCTCCTTGCGGATCCGCTCGCCGGCCGGCAGCGCTCCGACCTGCACCTCGGCGGCTGACAGACCGGCCCCTCAAGCGGGCAACACAGCGAGCTGCACAAAGCAGCACGACCAGCAGGGCTGCACAAGGACGCAGCTCCGGCGGTGCAAGCACAGCAGAACTACTTTCATTACAGGGCAGCAGTTGGGAACAACAAAGTTTAAAACACAAAGTTTCCCTGGGCTTTGCTCCCTGCTCCTCCTGCCACAGCTCTGATCAGAGAAACCAATAGTTTTGGGGGGTTCTTTTTCCAGCTTTGCCTTATGAAAGGTTGAAGCAGATTTCAGGCTCAGAAACGCACGTGCACAGGACAGCACACTCACGGACAGAGCCGACACCTCCACTGAACAGCACCAGCTGGGACACGAGCCGGGCTCCGTGTGCCGTCCCCATCATCATTGCGTCCTTTCCATGCAATAGCTGTCCTCCAGCAGCAAGGACAGGACGGATGAGCTTCTTTGAAGCCTTCCACGGCCCCCACGGCTGGTGGCACTCGGCAGCTCTGCTCCTGTGTGGTCTCCCGGCCGCGCTATTGGAAACACATGAGCGGGGCCCGTCGCTTTAGTGCTGGCTGAAGCACATGGGAGTCCTCAGCCGCAGCACAGTCGTGAACAGCAGCTCTGACTCAGGCCTCTCGGCAGGAGGCGGCTTTTCATGGCACACACGTTCTGCCCCACATGAAAAGGAAGCCCCTGGGTGCTCAGGGCCCCTGGAGGCCCCGGGGCAGCAGCGAGGCAGGACTGTGCTGCACAAGCTGCAATGCACCCAAGCGCCAGGCAGTGCAGGACACGGCCGCTGCACCTCCTGTGCAGGGGGGCACCTCATCCTCCTGAGAAAACCGCTCCAGCTCGGGAGAGTCCGGATCCGTGGGCTTCACGGAACAAGAGCCCTGCGCAGCACAGACCCCTCTCACGGCGAGCAGGATTCAGCTGCAGCTCCTTCCTCGTGACAGGGAGGGCTGGCTCTGCACCAGCTCCATGGGTTCCATGCAGGAAAAGGGGCAATGCCGGAGGGCTGTGGGCTCGGCAGGCGCCCTGCTCTGCGCGTAGCACCTTGTGGGCTCCGCGGCGAGCCCGCGCCAGCAGATGTGCACGGCCTCCCGTGAAAGAACCAACACGCTCACACGGAGCCTTCAGTACATCCTGAGCCCTGCTGCCAACCCTGTGGCCGGCATACACTGCAACTCCACTCCTAAAACCTCACCATGCTCAAGACATTTTCCCAAGCTTGTAAGGGGGAAGGATCTGACAACACAACTCAACTAGGAGCCTCCTCCGTGAGGAGCTGCCAGATCCTGCTTTGCCTTTTCCCTTTGAACCTCCCCGGGAGACACTCCGTCAGTGAGGAGCACGTTACACGGACAGGAACCCCGGCGGTTCCCAGGCAGGGCTGCCGCGGTGAGCAGCGATCTCCTCTCCGTACCAGGGCACCGGACACTGCTCCGTGATCCCGGGAGCAGAGACCCCCAGTCTGCATCCTCACACCAAGGGAAGCCGCTGCAGCCGCTGCCCAGCAAGAGCAGCGGCACCAGCGGATGGGCTGAGCGCTGAGGGACCTGCCTTAAGTTCTGGTGCTGCCTTTGGGGTCTGGGAGGGCGTTTCCTGGTGCTGCTCCCATGCCGGATCGCAGAGCTGGCACCAGAGCCGCTGTGCACGAATGGCAGTGACGCAGCACAACAGCCAGAGGACGTGACAGAGCTCAGCGAGGGCCTGTGCATACACAGCCCTGAGAAAAGCCAGCTTCCTCAGAGCTGCCACACGCGGTTAAGCAAAGATTTCTGGAGATTTAGCATTCAGGTAGGTAATGAATGCTTACAACACCTGAAAAACCTTTGTCCCCACTCCACACTCTGCATGAGCCAAGCAATTAAAATTGAGGAACTGGGTCCCAAATAGGATTAAACTGATATTTAGTCTTCAGGCCCAAGCCTGTGTGTGTGTATCTAAATATATATGTATGTACACACACACACACTCTGAGAATCACCATGCTGGCCTAGCACCAAAGAGCTCTTTAATGAGGCAGTAAAACACAGGTGGGGACAGGAGTTTCACCTTTCAAAAAACCCCTCCAGTGTTATCTGTCACCAAGTTATAAAATTCTGCATTCGTTTCAAGGCAACTGGAAGAGCAGCAATCGACAAGGCTGCAGGAGCTCCCTTTTCTGTACAATCAACCTGTGCACAGAGAAGCCACAACAAAAAGAAGAGCGAGTGCTGACTTACTGAAACAGGACACTGATACGATCTGCAAGGATCATACAGAGTTCTGCTGCTCTGGACTATCACAGTATCTGAAATGGCTTTAATCAATTCTTCTAATTTTAAGCTAATACCGGAAGAAGTCAAAGTTGATAAAAACCTTATTTTTTGCCAGTCAGTGATGAAAATGTTATCATAGAGAGACTGCAGAAGGAATAAATCCACGGGGACTTGGCAGGCTTCAGGCAAGGGAATGGGGAAGCGGCCGCTCCAGAGCCTGGTCCCCCACATGCTGGATGGGCCTCAGCAGGTCGCCGGCCACATGAGCCCCTGGCCAAGACCTTGGCACATCCTGACTCATCAGCAGGCAGGTGCTGGCCAGCAGCTGCCACCAAGGGACCTGCACAGCTCAAAGGCTTCGTCTGTGTCTGAAACGCTCTAGCTGTTACCTCCCAAACTAGGCGAAACGCAGACCAAATGTGGTATCCAAACAATACTGGACAGAAAAGCAGATAAATCCAGATCCCAAGTCCTGTTTTCCATTGGTTCAGCTCAACATTTTCCATCTGCAAAAGCAGCTGAGTGCCTCACGCCCTTTTGACAGTCAAAGTCACTGCGTATTTCCAAACTATGATTAGTCTAACAGGAATTCATTCTGGAGGCTTGGTGAGAATCTACGCTCATGCTGCCGAGTGGGTCTCCAGGCGAGTGCTTGATTTTGCTGCAGAGCGCTATAGGAAATCAGTGCAGCCCTGGAGGACACAGATGAGATGACAAGGGATAGATGAAAATCAATTTCTGGCTTATAACACCAATAGATCAATACTATAATGACAATAAAGGCAAATCCTGATTTAGCTGTTAGTGTGTTATACAGGAAGCTATAAGTAACCTTAGCTTTTGGCTTCCTTTCACACATTCTTCTCATTCAGAAAAACATTCCTTACTTCATCAAGCAGAGCAGGGAAATGCAACTCTGTTCCAGGAGAGGACAGTTTGTGTGTGAGCTTTCTTCTGTGGTCCCCTCCTCTGCCTAGTAATGACGATAATGTCATTGCCCATTTCGCTCCAGCCGCCCGGCTTTGCTCTCGTTTCGCAAGCCCAGGTGTGCTCTTGTTGCCGGCCCCGCTCCACGAGCACGAGGGAATCCCGCGGCCCGGCCGGGCTTGGCGGTGCCGCGCGCAGTGCAGCGCCGGCACAGCACTGTGGTACCACGCTCCGTGTGCTGGGGCACAGCAACATGCACAAAGCAGAGGGACCATCCGCTCCGCGCCCCGCGGGGGCCCTGCAGGCCCCTGCCCGCTGGCTGCTGCACCCCGGGCTGGGGCAGCTCTGCCCGGCCGCCCTGCTGCGCACAACGGCCCCGTCTGCGTTCCCGGACACGCGCCGTCAGCTCCGCTCCTCGCTGCGGATACTGTTAGAGCTGCTGTAGCAGCTGCTGTTGCAGAGAACGTCTCTGTTCCGGACAAACAGGTCTGTGAAAACCACGGAGAGCCATGACCGAATGTGCAGCCAGGCTCTGTGGCCAAGGAGAGGGTGGGAAGGAGCGGCGGGTGGGAGGAACGACAAGGAACCAGAGCTCCGTAACATCCACCAGGTCCTTGCTCCAAAACAGCTCTAGCAGCCTTCCTGAGCACTAGGAATTCTTGTGCATGTGAAACAATACCAGAGCTAAACCTCCTGTCCAGACTTGTAACCCCACCGGCTGCAGGGGTGGGAAGAAAGGAATCTCTCGGGCACGTGCTGAGTGGAGACAAACACCCCGACATGAGATGCTCCTCCGCAGGGAAGCTCCGGCCTCCCCGGACCGACAACCCGAGCCAGCAGCAAGGACTCTAGCGGGCTGGTGGCCTTCCTGGCGAGGACGCTCTCTTTTTTATGTACCATTACTCAAGTGGAGACAACTTGGACTCTGTCCAACAAGATATGGGAGAGAACCGTGCTCTAGCGCTCTGGAAGGTAACAGATGTGCACTCTATTTAACAGACCTATAAAATCCTGGATCTTGGTTCAAATTATTGTTTTTTTAAAAAAAAAAAGGTGAGAATTATTAATCACTGGAGTAACTTAATGAGCACAGGAAGGATTCTTTACCAGTTAATGGCTGTATATAAAGGTTGTTTTTTCAAAGCTATGCTATAGCAGAACAGAAGCTACAGGCTGGATGCAAGAGTTACCAAGTGAAGCTTCTTACAGCAGACCTGGCCAGAAATCACTATAATAAAGTGAAATTAAGAGAATTTTACCTTGTTTCTGATATACTATAGCAAACCCACACAGCTGTCAAATATCAACATCTCATCTCACAGTGAAGAAACTGTGATGTTTTTTGATAAAAACATCCCCTGCAGTTCTCATTTGCAGGGCCACCAGGGCTCCCAGAAAAAAGATGCGGTCCAGGGATCTGTTTTATTGGGATACAAACTGGAAGTACTTAGTACACCACGACCATGCCATGGATTCTCCTCCCAGCGTTAGACTGATGAAGTCAAAAGCTACTTTCCAGATCGCTACAAGAGCTCCAATTAGGCAGTTTGACAAGGAGCACGCTGTGCCAATTCCTGACATCAGCATCAGGCCAACGTAGGTGTTGTTTTGAAACAATGAAAAGCCCAGCTTACGCCACTTATTTAATAGCTTCAAGCTGTTAAAACATAAATATTTTTTAAAAATCCTTCTGGAGTCAGGAAACAGCCCTTTTGAGACATCACATATGGCTTCATAAGAACAAATTTGAAGCCACAGGCAACCTACTCTTCATATTTCTGAAAATTAGTCCTCTGGGACCAATGGTTACAGGTCCTCAGAGAAGCATTTGGTAGCCCTGGAAATAAAACTCACCTTCCCCAAGTACTTCTAAATCCTTGTGCCTGTTGAGCCCTGCATCCATAAACCAACATACAGAGCAGCTTGGATCCGTGCTGAGGTGACAGGTTTATGGGGCATGCAAGCTGCATTACAGTAGGCAGAAGGGAAGGATTGCTGGGATATAGAATACAGAATTCAGAATACAGTGCTTGACGTGCTTTTAGAAAGAGACATCCATGAAACTACATCTGAAACCAGCTGGGTCAAACCCAACCTCATTTCTGAGACTGCCTCTAACTTCGCTTTCCACTTTAGATGGAACAAGCCTGATCCGATTAAATTCAGCGCTGCTACCAGCAAGCACAGTTTCCCTTAAATGAGGCAGCAAGCACCCAAGTCCTCAGCTGTGTTTCACACAAGGCTCTGCGAGAGCACGAGCTCACCTGAACGCTCCAAGTCCCATTCAAGCGAGGTGCCACCGCTCACACACGGGCGCCTCCATAGGACAGGAGAACGATGAAAAGCTCTTCTGAACCCAAGCCAACCATAGGAAATGCAGAGAAGAGAGGTATGGCCTTAGAGCGATTAAAAACACTTGTATCTGAGATTTTTCACTTGCAATCCCTCTCCTGGCCTCTACCATGTAAGAAAACACGTTTTTCATCCAGAAGAATGGCTTTGCTCCTACCTCACTGACTGGGTCATGCAGCCCGACTCTGTCAGATTTATAGGTAGAGCTAGAATCCAGATCAATTTTACCTCAATGACTTTAGCTACTAGACCATACAGTCAATTTTCATGGCCAAGGAATATTTAAATCAAGAGAAATAGCTTTAATATGACACACATGCTGAAACGATTAAGGCACCTCGATGTGAGACTTCTTCTCTAAGGCATGTGGAAGGGGAGCTTTGTCAGAGCCCTTCCCTCACCACGAACAAGTGTCACGAATTACAGAGCACACCAAGCTAACCACGGGGCCTGGACTCCTTTCTTTGGGAAGAGTTGAGGTGGAGTTCCTGCTCACCGAGGCTAGAGCATGCACAGGAGCCCGTGTGGTTCTGTCTGCTACAGATCGGTTGTAAATTCTCATTGCCTAAGCCAGTTCACAGGAACTTTCCCCACTATATTTACAACCTGAATACCAAGGCGCAACCAGCGCAGGAAGGGGAACAGGCAGAGCCGCTGCCAACGGGCGCGGGACAGGTTCTGATTGCGCTTACACACCCCGCACGGGGGAGAGGTAAAGACTGAAGGAGCGAAGGAGAGGGGAGGAAAAACAACTGCCTTTGTTTCATGTGGCGCTTTTGTCGTACGGATAGAGCTGTTCTCACCGAGAGGACTTTCAGCAGCTAAACCTGCTTGGGCTTGAAAAGCTCAGCCAGTGCTGGAAGCATTCCAAAGGCAACAACCAAAAGACCAAGGAAATTCAGTAATTTTTATAATAATGAAGAAAAAAAGAAAACGGCCACCCATGGTTTTGGCATGTGAATTCCTGCCCCACTCACTACTCATGTGCCACGTGTATGTGCTGAGCTGGCAAACCCTGCAGACTGTAAGGCCAAAAAGCTGTTCAATCAAATTGACATTACACGAGTGCGCTCCACCTCAGGGCTGCCAGAACCGCTCACAGACACGTAAGGGAGCTCGGAAAAGCTCGGAGAACCTCGGAGGCAGGCAGGAGGCCACTCTGGGGACGGATGCAGCCGGGTTATGTGACTCACCACGGCCGGGGCGCACGGGCTGCGCGTGGCTCGAGCTCCTCACGGCTCACGGGAGCAGGGCTGCGCATCGGGGCCGAGGAAAGGCCGACAGGCAGGACCAGAATCCACCAAACTCCTCTTGCAGGGAGAGCGCCGGGGCTCGCATGCTAAATAAATAAATAAATACATAAATATTATTCATTTTGACTAATTTTATATAGAAAGAGTAGCAATGTGATTAGACTTCACTACCCTCCTGGATTTTGTTTTCTTTCTACTGGATTTTTATTTGTTATGGCTATTGACATATAAATTATCTGTTACAGCAAAAACCTACCTTTTTGTTTTCTCATAGCTAAGTGTAAAAAAGTAATATTATTCTTCCAGTAGAAATGCTCCTTGGTCAATATCTGTAGATATGCATGAAAGCAATTTAATTAATTGATGCTAGATAAATAGGCAGAGTGGAGGCCAAGGCCACGAAGCTCCTCCTTGACTTGTGCATCTACCATAGCATCTTACTTGCAATGAGATAAACTTTAGGACAAGTCATTGTCCCCAAATAATGCAGGAAATAAATGCATACTACACTAGAGTAACACTACAATAAACGCATACTACATTACTGTAACACTACAGTAAATGCATACCACACTACAGTAACACTACAATAAACGCATACTACATTACTGTAGACATGAGGTTGAACTCTCAGTGTGATCAGGAAAGGCAAAGCATTTTGGTGTCTCATCCCCAATTACTTGTTAAAGCTCTGTAACTTGTTATAATTGGTGCCAGCCCAAATGCCTGTAGCTGCCAAGCTTGTACATGAGGCTGTTGTGAGGTCAAAATCCGTTAATAAGAGGCCTGACACCATTTAACAGCGTCCTGAAGACGTATGGTGACTGAAAATTTGTGTTTGAGATTTAACCCACTGAGAAACTGCACCAAAGCACAATAAATATGTGATAATGGCTGCAAAATGCAGGGCTAGTGGAATTCGGATCGCCAGTGCTGATAATACGGCCTCCTGAACGACCGTCCCACGCTGTTTTCTCCCGGCACACGGGCGCACTCGGCCCGGCAGCTTCTCCGCTCTCACACGTGCAACCTTTAGTCTGATTTACAGCTCTCCATCCCAAGTGCTCTGAGGAGAAAACCATCACTCAGTGTGTGTCATTGCAGCACCCGAGCCCTCCAGGACGTGACATAATTTAGTGTCATTATTATTTATGCAACCATGGGGACAGACGTGTCGTCGCAGTCATTTCCAGCCTGCACAGCTGCACGTGCTGCAACAAAGCCCCAGCACAGCACACATCTCATCTGGCTTTGTCGGGCTGAAACCGGACACAAACTGGGCTCCTCCCAAGCCACCTGCTGAGGCTCTGGTTCCCCTCTCCTCGCCTCTTTGGGGACACTGTCCCCACGGACTCGGTTTTCGCCCTCCCATCTCCCCCGCGAGCACTAAGCGAGGCGGCCGCGGCGCAGAGGCAGCAGATGCTGCTCCGGGCGCGGGTCCCCGCGCTCCCTTCCCGCCCGCTCTGCCCGGGCAGCTCGGCCGCTCGCGGCCTGTCCGGCCAGCGCCCCGCGAAGCGCCTGCGGCTCTGCGGCCTCCCCGCTTCGGGTTCGCGTTTTGGGCCCACACGCTGCTCCCTGCGGCCCTGGCGGGAGGGCAGCCCAGGGCGGCAGCGCAGGGGGCTCTCACGGCCGGGGCTGACGGCCGGGGCCTGCTGCTGCCCCCGGGATGGGGCAGGGGAACGGGATACGGGACACAATGGGGCACGGGGCCGTGCGGGCCGGCGGGGTGCCGCTCGGCGGGGTCTCCGCTCCCCGCGGGCTGGGCGCCGCGGGATGCCGCGCTGCGGGCCCGTCCCGGCG
>VZSG01000348.1:410955-434108 GCA_013398315.1 Nothoprocta pentlandii | reverse complement strand
GCCGCGGCCTCCGCCGCGGTGCCCCCGGGGCCGCCCCGTAACAAAACCCGCCGTTCGCCGCGCGGAGCAGTAAAGCGCGTCCCGAGGCGGAGCAGCAAAGCGCGTCCCGCTCGCCGCACCGGGCCTCCCCCGTGCGCGGTGCCGCCTCGCACCGAGCTCTCCCCACCTGTACCTCCATCCCTGACTTTAACCGCCGTGCGCGTTCCCTGCCAGCCTCCTACGTGATCACGGACCAGACGGAGCTGCGGAAGATCAAGTGCGTGGAGCGGACGGGGCTGAGCGTGACGCGGGAGCTGCTCTGGTGGTGGGGCGTGCGCCTGGCCACGGTGCAGCAGCTGCTGGAGCTGCTGCAGGCGCTGCAGCTCTACCGCGCCGCCCAGGTCATCCTGGACTGTGAGTACCCAGCCGGGCCACTCGGCCCCGTGTCGCGGCTGCCCTGCGACTCTCCCGCACGCTCCCCGTCCCTTCCGCAGCTTCATCGCCCTCCATCCTCTCCAGCCCTTCGTGTCATTCTGCCTGCCTGCCCCTGCTTTGCCCCAGTCACACACACCTTTCCTGAGGCAGGAGGAGCAGAGCTTGAACACGCTGTGCCTTGTTAACACAAACCACTGCGTTATAAAAATCATAAGGCTTTTTACAAGTAATTGTACTTTCCATTTTTATGTGTCATAAGCCCCACTGCATTTGCAGCTGTCCACTTCTGTGAGCCAAATTGTGTCCCAGACAATTCTGCTGCCAGATATGCTGGCCCCTGAGGAACCTGCTCGGCCCTTCCATGCCAAGCTCCCCCACACAGCCAGCAATGGGCTGCAAACCCCTTTTCGCATCTCTTTCTACCCAAAACACATTTATTCAGAGAACAGCTGTTTGCCTGAACTCCACCTCATCCAGAGAGAATTACCAGAAGGGAAAATAGATTCTTCTTATGTGGCCAAAAATGCTTAGAGAAAAAATGCCAAGACTTGTCCAGACACGCACGGGAAAGGGCCAAGGCTTTTGCAGGAAGGGAAAGGTGCCGCAGCCCCTTCTGCTTTTCGTGCGCCAGGAGCGCGGCCAGGCTGGCGGCGGCTGCTCGCCGCGACGTCACCGGCCCCTTGCGACACGGAAAGAGCTGCGGGGAGGCTCCGTTTCCCATGGAAATTCCAACAGCTCGGCACTGCCTCTCACCTACGTGGCGCTTGAACGGCCCTGCTAATCTTCCTGTACTGTCTGCACTTAGCATGGTATATTCGAACCCTTACAGGGAGTGTTTGTGTGCCCACTGTACCCAGAACCACGTACGGCTCCTCCAGCCCGGATCGGCTGCCGCGGCTGCCGTTCCCTTCCAGGAAGCACTTGGGGCCGCCCCTGCTTCCTGCTGCCCGGCTCAGCCTGCTCCTCACGCTGCTCTAATCCTGTTCTGTGCCTTTAATCAGAAAAGCAAACAGCTGCATTTCCCCTCTGAGAAATGTGAACCCTGAATCTGAAGAATTACTGAATGCCTTTTGAGAGCTACATAAAAACAGCTTTTTTTTTTTTTAATGTGTGTAATTCATGGAAAAGCCTGGATTTGCCCATGTAGGCATGGTGGCTTCTTTCCTGGGTGGGTTAGTTTTGCATTTTTACAAGCACTTTGTTCCAAGAGATGTTAGAACCATGGCTTGTAGTAACTAATGAAATGCTGCTGCATTCACCCCAAGGTAGTAAATGCCTCCCCTCTAGCAGGCCTTTAAAACCAGACCGTGAGTAAGTTTCAAATTGAGGTTAGTGCAGCGGTGGCTCCCGTTGCAGCTTCAAAGGAAGCTTTATTGCATTTCAGCTAGCTGCTGCCTGCAAAGCACGACACTGCCGGGTTCAAGCTGCTGTGCGGCATGTGCAGGACAGGCGCCGCAGGGATCCCTGTGATCCCTGATGTGCCTGTGTGCCAAGGCCACACGGGCTTAGATCGTAACGGGCAGGACTGTAAAGCCCAGCTTAGAGCCCCTGGGCACACTGCTTACCGGAGGAGTAAGCGAGACCGAGCTCTGGCCTTCCGCGCTGTGTAGAGCGTCCAGCCCCCGCGCCACGAACAGCTGCAGCAGCGGCTTCTGAAAACACACAAAACAGCACAAAAATAGCCTCTGTGGCAGGCGCCAAGCTGGCCAGGCGCTCCAAGCTGCCGCAGCCCTGCCTGATGCTGGCTCCTCGTGCACTGCAAGCAGCCTCGCAGTGAGCGGGTGGCCCCGCGGCCGCGGCGCGTCCTGCACCTGAGTCACCGCTGCCCCGGCGCTCGCGCTGAGCACGCTCGCTGTGCGCCACTGCAGCAGGGATTTCCACAGGGAAATGCAGCAGCCAGGCCCTGGCTGCAGGAATGCGCTCTGCTCTCTGCAGGAAAGCTTGGTCCCTGCAAGAGCAGGCTGGCTAATGCGAGTGAGTGGTCTTTGCAGTGACTTCTGGTGGCACAGAGCAGCCTGCAGGACAGGAAATGGTAGGAAACCCGGGCCACAAAAGGACCTGCTGGATCCAGCTCCATTTTCTGGAATTCCCTGAGCATCTCGCTGTGCTCGGTGATAAGGAGCGGTGCTTTCCAGCAGGCTGCCTCGAGGCTTAAACCAATCTCTTCGGTCTTTGCTGCAGTTTTTGGCGCTGACCATCCAGGCTCAGCTGATGTTTCTCAAGCAGCCGTCGTGGAGCTGTTGCACTGCGTGCTCTGCTGCGTCTTTCTAAGAACAAGCAGGCCCGGCTCTGACAGTCTCTGTAATTCTACTCTGTTTGATTTCTGCTGGTCTTGGGTAGTATTTTTTTGTGGGCTAATTCATGCATAGATCAGTGCTGCAGCCTGCGTGGTGACCTCCTTGCTGATGTGCAGGAAGTTGCAAAATTCATGAAAAGCCCTGAACAGATGGGTTGAAAGAAAGGAAATGAATCTCATTTTAGAGGCTTCTAGGTTAAAGTGCTAGGGAAAAAACAACAACAACAAACAGCAGAACGGTCAGTTTTGACTGAAGGCTTGTAGTCAGTTGATAACTAAAACTGACTAAACTAACTGGCTATAAATCCATCAAGTTTGAGATTTCATAGCAGTCTGGCACAGTACCAAAGAAACATAACTGATTTTTTTTTTTTGAGTTTTAATTATTAAAAGACCTAGTTTAATTCAAACCTGCATTCACGGATAACATTGAAGAAACTGGATACAAACCTCAGGCAAAATTCAAAGCAAAAAAGGTTAACTGAGAGGAACGCACCCACATCTACCATCAGATACCCCTACTCTTCAAGGATTGGTACTCTGAAACTCTCCTACCTTCCCTTACATTTCAGTTCTGCTGAAGTTAACAAGCCTGTTTGTTTCGAGGAGCCCTATTATAAATGAAATAATAGGCCCCATCACTGCCAGCACCTGGTTTGCACAAAGGAGAACACAAAGCTATTACCTACAGCTAACAATAACCTCAGTTATAAATGTCTTCATGGGGGGAATTACAGCTTCTCCTCAGCAGACTTCCAACAGCTTCAATATATCAGAATGTCTTGGATTTTTTTTTTTTTACTTTATATTTTCCCCATCCTAACCTCAGCCCAATCTAAGGTTAACAACTTCCTCTGTGCTGCACCTCTTCACTGGACCCCTCTGTGCTGCGAGTGTCTCTGCTTTCTTCTTTGCTTTCTTTCAGGTGTGATTCCGAACTACAACAAATCAATAGATGGGCCTTTATTTTTTTCCTTTTATATCCTTATGTATCCTTTTATACTCTTTAGCTGTGGCTGTTGTTGTGTTCTTGTGTCCAATTTGTTTCTTTTGGTTAATAAGTGAAAATATGTTTATTGAAACCAGTTCAATATAGGAAAGTGTTTTCTGGGACTGAGCAGTCAGGACACTAAAAGCACTCAAAATAGCCCCAAAGTATTCAGCTGATGAAAACCAATTCTGTCAGAATTTCTCTCAGTTCCTCAAAAATTAACAAAGAGTGAGAGGCCTTTTCTAGGCTGAGATATTTGTGATTTGAGATCATCAACCGCAAGTTGTTGCATGGAAAATGAGAAAATAAATACTTATTGTTAATTTCTTGCTATAAAAGACTATATACCTTTTGCATAGCCATGACTGATGTTTGTTTCAAACTACCACTTTATTATCTTTTCATAGTATATCATATTTAATATCATGCATATGAAGTAAATCTAAATACTATTATGAAAATATGAATATTACAATCAATATTTTGATTTTATTTGAATATTGATATTGAAATAAGCATTAACACATTTGTAGTGCTCATTTAAATTTACAGCTTATTTTCTCTGCACAGTTGTTTTAGAACCAGACGCTGTTTTACCCAGTAATCTTCATCCTTCTGTTTTTCATTTTCGCAGGGAAATCAGCCTGTAATGTCACCAATGCTGAAAGAAAGGAGCCAGTAGAGCTGCCTAATGAGGAGAATACGTCTTTAACTGCCCCGGAAAATAGAGATGAGGAGAGCACGGAGGAGCCGGGCCCGCTGCCAGCGCCGGACCGTTCCGCAGCAGGCAGTAAGCAGGGGAGCAGGGAGCTCGTGCCCGGCCCCAGGCCTCTCCCCGGGCACCGCTTCCACATCCCACCCTTAGAGGTGGGACCAGAGAGCACCGAGCTCCTAACTAGTCAGCGGGCTGCAGTCTCACCCTGGCTAAGGTGCCTTTCCAGTGCTGTTCTGGCTAACAGCATTCGCAATGCTGTTCTGGCTAACAGTGTTTCCAGTGCTGTCCTGGCTAACACCCTTTCCAGTGCTGTTCTGGCTAACAGCGTTTCCAGTGCTGTTCTGGCTAACAGCATTCGCAATGCTGTTCTGGCTAACACCCTTTCCAGTGCTGTTCTGGCTAACAGCGTTTCCAGTGCTGTTCTGGCTAACACCCTTTCCAGTGCTGTTCTGGCTAACACCCTTTCCAGTGCTGTTCTGGCTAACGTTTCCAATGCTGTTGCAGGCGCTGTGGCTGCAGGGGCGCTGTGTTCTCTCCCTTCACCGCCCGCTCCCCCAAGAGACCTCCTGCAGTCCTTGCAGCTGGAGCCTCCTGTCTCATCAAGCGTGAAGGTAAACCCCTTCCCTGCTGGTGGATTACAGCAATGTAAACTGTATTTCTACAATACTGCATTTCTCCAGTTAACGATTATGTGTAGACTCACACACTCATATAAAAGAGAGGTCTGATGAAAAGGCATATGAATTCTCATGAAATAAACTTGTTTGTTCTTCAAATGTGTAGCCCTGCAGCTCTGCCACTCCTCAGCAGGAGACAAGGACTGATCTCCCGAGCGGGAGTCTCTTGTGGACCCAGAGGGAAGTTGCTAAAGCCACAGATGGTTTCAGTGTCGAAAGCAGGATTTGTGAAGGTGCTTTTGCAGATGTCTACAAAGGTCAGAGGCAGAACAGAGTCTACATCATCAAGAGGCTCAAAGAGGCGAGTGCTCCCGCTTTTCCTTCTTCTTTCTTGAGGGGAATATTTTATTAGCATCTCTCGAACATTAGCAAGTGTCATTTAGTACTATGTGGGCTGGGAAACAGAACTGCTACACGAGACAAAAGGGAAAACAAGGGAAATGATGACTAATAAGTAAACCTAAATTCCATAGACATGCATGGGAGATATCTTACACAAGTAGTTCTGTTAACTTTACCTGTGGGAGTAGCCCAGTTGCCTTTATACCGGCGTTTAATTTTCAGTTAATTAATGCATGTAACACACTATTATCATTAATGATACTTTCCTATTTTCTAAAGCAGTTTGTCATCTAGTTTTGCATAAAAGCAGAGCCTTAATAACTACTCTTGATGCTCTGTTGCGTGTTCTCATTTTTCAGATGGAATGCACGAGCCCCATCTCAACGCAGAGGTTCTTTCACACGGAAGTGCAGATCTGTTTTCGGTGAGCTCCCCGTGCTCCACACGTGTGCTGCCGCCGCCGTGCGCGGCGCGTTGCGCCCAGCCAGGCTGCCCCGGCTCCCCCTCGGTGGGCGCCGCCGCTCTGCCCTCCTGGGCAGGGGCAGGGAGGCTGCCTGCGCCCCGCTTGGCACCGCAGGGCCGGCTCTGCGCCTCCCTCCTCTCTGCAGCCACCCGAGCTCGGGCAGTCCCCGCTAGCACCTTCCTGGCCTCCCATTTGTGGCCTCCCAGCTCTAGGACGCAGCTTGAGTGCCCCTTGTCTTCAATTTAGGAATTTAGTCCAGCTCACGAGAGTACTTTTCTGCACTGCTCTCATTTCATTTGCAAAATCTTGTTGATCTGTGTTTGCAGGTGTTGCCATGTTAACATTTTGCAACTGCTGGGCTTCTCAGTAGAAACTGGATTACACTGCCTGATATATCCATACCTGCCCAATGGATCACTACAAAACAAACTTAGTTGTCGGGTAAGTCATTAACAGGGGTTCATTATCTGCCCTGTAAGGACACTGCGTGAAAAGCAATTATATCTCCTTGAATTCTGAGAAACAGTACAAGAAGGTCCCCAGATACACTGGCTGTTTGTATCAGAAAAGGTTACAACTCTTTTTAACTTTTTCTGCTGCAAAGCAGATGGGGACAGCAAAGAATTTCTGCTTTGCGGACAGGTAGCCCACACCTGCAAAATGTGTCTGTCGTATTATAATATTTTATTGGATTTGGGAATGTTAATGCAGAACACATCATCATATCCACTGACAGCACAGGCGGTGAAGTTTGACAGGGAGAGCTCTCTCCAGGGAGAGCCGTTTCTGAGAACTTTACACCTATTGAAAGAGCTGGAAAGAGCAAATGAAATCACATGAACCATCAGGAGAGCAAAACAAGTATCAAACACAGCCTCATGTCTCCAATAATGGCCAATTCTGGATGATTTGGAGATACAGGATCTCTGCTGTGTCTTTATCCCACTGTATCCTATGCCAGGCAAAATGTTCCATAAAATGAGAAGAGGTTCCTTCTGGGGCCTTGAATTCATCAGCTTCCTGCTGTGGGCTAAACTTGATTTTTGGAGTTTTGCTAGTGATTGCAGTGTGGATAACACTAAGCCTTTGGCTTGCAAAATACTAATGTCTTATCATTTTTATTCTGTAAAAATAAAAATACCAATCTTCTTACTTTCTCGCAGGATGATTCAGCTCCGCTGCCCTGGGAGAGGCGTGCTAGCATTTCCGTGGGACTAATCCGAGCTGTACAGTATCTACATAATTTTGGAATCCTCCATGGTAATATCAAAAGGTGAGGAGTTTGGCACTTCCTTGTTCTTCTTGTTCATTCCAGGATTATTTTAATATTAATGGCTAAAGGCTTATATAATTTTGAAATCACAAATTTGCAGTGTCTTTCTGCTTTCTGTTATCTCTTGTTCTGAAGGACATTTACCTTCTGTATGTTTCATTCACCTCCTTTTTGGCATAATGGAAGTATATTCTTGTAGTAATGTTTGGAGTGCTTTCTCTTCTCCCTCTCCGTTTCTCCCCACTCTCTACTCTTTCCTTCTTACATATCAGGCCCAATACTGGAAGTTGTGTCCTTCAAGGTCTTGCTTTAACTGTTAAAATGTAATTCTTTTCCTCAAGTTAAAGTAATACCCAACCGGTAATGCTATCTTCCCCTTTCATTATCATAGCTCAAATGTCTTGTTGGATGAAAACTTTACACCAAAGCTTGGACATTCAGGTCTGCGACTGTACTCTGCTGATAAGAAATCAGAGTATGCTATGATGAAAACCAAAGTCCTACAAACTTCTCTTACTTATCTGCCAGAAGATTTTATCAGGCATGGGCAGTTAACGGAAAAAGTTGATATATTTAGTTGTGGTGTGGTAAGTTACCATTTTTCCACGTTCTGTTGTTTTGTATGATGCTGATAGGCAGGAAAAAATATATACGAACATCCTCTCTATACACATATTTTGTCTGCAATGTTACATCATAGTTTCTGATTGTATAATGTGATAAAATTTCTGTGTTCATGTTCATGTTGCAGTAGTTAAATATTTCTTTAGTTACAAAACTCATTTGAAAAAAAAACATAATTTACATCGTTTTATCTGTCTATTTCTAGGTCTTAGCAGAGATATTGACAGGGATTAAGGCACTAGATGAAGGAAGACACCCAATTTATTTGGTAAGAAAAGTAGAAATAATCAGCACTAACCGGAGTAAATGGGGTTGTTGTCCTAAATTGAATTAACATTTTACATAAACACAGACTTTTTTTTCTTTCAGTTGCAATCTGCTTGCTGATCCTAAAGAAGTGATGTTTAGAAGCCATATTCTAGTTCTACTCACATCAATAGTCTTCCAGCCCTAAAATAGGAGCAGAATGTGTATTCCCATTTCACATACCAGACTCATCAGTGCTGGCCCTAATTATATAAAATATGCTCCCCTTATTTAAGGGGAAGAAAAAAAAAAAAAAAGCTTTGTGTTGAAACTCAACTGCATATTTTTTTACATGATGGAAAGATGCCTGTTATGAGCCAGAGCGAATGGGGAAACCTGGGTAGGAGATAACTGCAATTATCTCATTATGATGTTTATCAGATATGTATGCATCATACCAGTGACTGGAATCTCTATGGAATTTCTATCCTGGCCTATTTGCCTAAGCTGTAATTACAGCTACAGTTTCACAAACAGCCAGAAGTGGCCAGACCCAGTGTGTGCCAATGACCCCATCCCAGTGGGATCGGACTGCGCAGCAGGACCTGCCCCTGCTCTGCTGTCCCGTTGAAGCCTCGAGGGAAAAGGGCAGTGGTCTTGCTTTGTATTTCCAAACGCATAAGGGGTGCTCAAATGGATTCAGAAAATAAAGGATATGAGGTTTCTGGGTTTTTAACAGGTGTTTGGAAACTCCTATGCAAGGCTGCCGTTACATGCGGTGTTGACTATTTTGTCTTTCTTTAAAGGGTCAAATCACAGGCATAAGGGTGCAAGGGCTGCCTCAAGCAGCTGGATCTGCTCTGGGGAATTGGACGTTAGACATGTGCGGAGAAAATCTCTGGGCTTTCTTCCCTCTCTGAGGGAAACCTCCTTGAGCTAAGGGAGATGATTCTAAAGATTTTAAGTCTGTAAACCTGCCACTAAGGAGCAATGCAGGAAATATATAGGGATACTCTTATCTTTTCACTGGTTCCAATAGAAATAAATGTCTGTGTTAATTTTGTTCTCACTAATGATTCTGTCTTCCTTCAACAGAAAGATATGATTGCTGATGAAATTCAAACAGTGAAAGAAAACTCATGCTCCAAGGCCAAAAATTTTGAAAAGCTAGCTGCCAAGGAAATATGCTGCAAATACTTATACAAGAAAGCAGGACACTTGCCGGAAGAGATTGCTGTTGATTTTGCACTGGCCATCTGCTTTTGTCTGAGAAAAAAGAATTCTAATATAGCAGAAGTAAGTATTTTAAATACAGGAGCAGAAGTTTAGTCTCCTTAACATGGAGATACGAAGCTACAGCATTCATGCCTTAACTATTTTATGTTTTACATAGGAATGTGTGTAAGAAGGGATCCAGGGATTGTTCCTTATTCATAGATTGCTTTGTTAAAAACAGGTGCTTGAAATTATGGAAATGGCTGAAAATAAGCTAAGAAAGCATAATGTTTGTGGAGACAGCGCTTCTGGATTTTCCACAAACACTCCTGAAGAAACGGATGATGAGACAATCAGCCTCAACGTGGTCAGTTCTTCCCAGGAGAATAAAGAGGACGGCACACAGAGGAAGCCTGGGACAGGGGCCGGTCCACGCGCACCTCTAGCTGCAGTTGTGTCACCCGACATTTACTGTGGCCAAATGGCAAGGGTCCCTTGTGAATCAGATGAATCGAGCAGCTTCCTATGGAATTCTGCAGAAGGGTTTCCTGATGCGCTACCCAGCAGCAGTTGTTACAATTCAGAAAATACCACAACCTCTGAGTACAGAAAAAAGGAGGAAAGGCCAGTGAGTGGACTCCAGGTCAGAAACGAGGCGTCCATCGAAAGTGATGAGAACTTGGAAACGGTGTCAACTGCACAGAGCACCTTCCAACAAGCAAACGCAGACCTTGGCACCTCCTGTTCCTCCCAAGGTAAATCCTGGTAATTCTGAAGGGTGGACACGGAACAGCTGGGCACATCATCTTCAGGGGGCTATGGCAAAACTGCTCCTGCTCCTGTTCTGAAAAGCACAATCTTTGTAAAATGGGCTCTAATATTATAGTAAAGTTCTTCTTTCTATATAGAAGATTTCAGTAAATCCTGCATTGTTGATTTGGTATTAACAATAAACCTACAAAATATTCTCTGGTTTTCTATAAGATTTTTCTCTCATAAACTGGATTTTTTAAGATTATAAATTATTGTCTGTTCCCGGATGTTCTGGATGTTTTCTCAATATTTCTTTGTTTTTCAGCATTATCTGGAGAGACATCTTGGAAAATAAAGATAAATGATCAAAAGAAGAAGCTCATGGAAAATATTTTACTATATGAAGAAGACAAATTAAGCAGTTCTGAACTTTTTGAATCTTAAATTGGATGGATTTATTAACAGCGGCCAGCTCAGAAGAAGAAATAAAGACTAATTAGAAAGATGGTAAAAATATACCTTTCATATAAGGCTAAGTAGCAGATTTTGACCAGAAACGTTAATCCTCTCTGAAGAAAACAAAAGTGATCACATTGGAGATGAATCAGAAAATATCTGCTCTAAGATCACAAAACAAAAAAATGTGACAAATATACATTAACAAAATGGAACTCTGTAAACATAAATACCTTCTTTCTTCTCATCTATAGTTTAAGCAACATATGACAAATACCAACAGCTACCAACACCAGTGACTACCATAATGATATTCAAGGTTCTTTTGCAATGCATTTGAGAAAGCATCCGCATGTAATGCATCTCTTATTTAAAATCACAGTCCCAGAAGCTATAGAGCAGGCAGTGAGCAGCAGCTATCTAGCAGTACTCTTTATTACTATCGTGTTGTACACCGTCTCTGAAGAGATGGAGGGGGTTTCAATTTCCAAAAGAAATATTTTGCATATTCTTATTCCACATGCTTGGAAAATGCTCCCTGCCGGAGAAAGCATTTTTACGCAAGTTCTCAGATGAATTCCATTTGACTCTTCTTCAACATGAATTGCACTGAAGATTGTTTTAAGTGAATAATTTAAGCCATGTTAGTCTGCTCTATGTCCTGCTTTACTAACTCTATGTATATCACTAACTCTGCCTTAAGTCTAACTTCAAAGTTTCACTGTCAACAGCTTTAAAAGTGTTTAGTGCTTTGTAAGGATATTTTTGGAAGTTAATTTCTGTGTTCTTTACATGTAACTAAGGTCTCCTGGTAACTACTATATATTTTGGATTAGGAACAAGATTTTAATTTAAAAGCTACTTACTTTCTCATGGGTCATTTGAAATTTGATTTGTTAAATTTCTTTTGGTAACGGATAAATCAGTCAGTGAAAGATAAGCTAGTAAATGGACCTGTTTGCAGAGCCCCACTCACTGAGTGTTCCTCGAGACGGAATTTTTGTGTGTCTTGTGGCTTGCCAGCAACAGAAGCCCTGGGGTTACCTCCATGATCACTCTGAAAAGAAAAAAATATATAGTGTCTTGTGTGCTGTCCTATTTATTATCATGTGAAAATCCTTCAAAAAGGGAGTGTAACTTTTATTGTTATGAATATTTATTATTTGTTTTATTGTTTGCATTTTCCACTCTCATGTGGTCAAATGAAATACAGGTTTATGATGAGCAAAAAAAAAGAAATGTAGCTCAGCACACCAATGCCTCACTAGCATGGGTAATGAGACCCACTGTATGCAAATGGACAAAATTCCCACCAAAGCTTATGCAATATCTGAAAAGGCCTGCAAATTTATATGTATTTCTTCTCACAGGGATTCTGCAGTAGTATAACTTTCCAGGCTTTACATTAGGATTGCAGAGTATGGCCCCATAGCTTCTATATTTGTGTGGTACATAGTTTATTGGGGATAGTATTATGCACACATAAGAGTATTTTAACTTAAGATCTGAGTATTATAATAATGTACACATTTATCAAGTTTTTTTTTTACACTAAAAACTCATAGAATTACTTAAATATAAGTGCCTTGCATACTGTTATCTGTTGATATATTTTCTAGTGACAGCTAGTTTTACTTTATTAGATACAAAAAAAACAGCACTGACATAAAGAGCATTAAGAGTACAATGAAATTATATAAAAAAAAATAAGATTTCATTGAAATACCTTTTGGTGCTGAAAACTTAATATTCATTATTTTTGATGTTTATGTTTTGGGGGATGCATGGTTGATACCTCAGGACTCTTCCATGAAGAAATGCATATAGATAAAACTACAGAGCCAAATTTAAAAAAATTACTTTTTTCTTTCCAAAACAATAATTTAGACACAGTTCTAATTCACAAAAAAAAAAAAGCTTTTGTTCTCATTCCAGTACAAAACAAATATACTGAAGCTGCAATAGATTTTCTTTGCCTACTTACATGTTAGCTTTAAGATATTCTGAAGGAAAATATATTTTTTTAAGGTTACATAAGGTACTATATATGAAATACAACAAGAATCTACAATGATGGTGCGCTGGGACCCAATCCTTGGCTCTCCAGTGCAACACTCACTTGGCAGATTAATAACCTATTAATTCTTTTGTGAATAAAATACCGGAAAGCCTGTTTCTGTTTGTCCTGTTTTTCGCCTGACTTGTGTCACAGCAGGACGTGTCTCGGCCCGCCGGTTTCGGTGTCATGTTCTTGAGGAAGCCGCTCCCAGGAGCTCTTCCTCAAAGATGAAGGAAGTTGCTGCTCCCATGCTGTTTTAACATGAACACGGCAGTAAGGACAGAGTCTATAAACCTGAAGCCATTAAGAACTCATTGAGTATACGTGTAAAAGGGCTGTTGCCCGCACGCCTCCTCCGGCCGTGGCAGGCCGTTCCCTCGGGCCGTTCCCTCAGGCGATGGCGGCCCGGGGCTGCGCGGGCTCCCTGCAGGCCGGGCCGGCTGCCTTGCTGCAGCGCTGCCCACCAAGCCCGGAGCTCACTGGCGTGCCCGGCTGCTCCCTGCAGAGCCCGGCCTCCCGAAAGGCTGAGCTTCACCTCGGCCGATGGATCCACTGCATGCAGGTGCATGCGGCTGCGTGGCCTCAACACGCACCGCTGTGCGGGGGCCCAGGGCGCCCCTCTTCCCTCACGCCTGCCTGGATGGGCAGCTCGATGCGTGGCCAGAGATTCCGGCTGCAAAGTTCTGTGAGGCTGCATGCCAGGGCCGCGGGCTCCCGCGAGGTCAGTGCGGGCTGGCCCTGCAAGGCGAGCTCCTGCGAGATGAGCACAGGCCAGGTCGGAATGGCGAGCTCCTGTGAGGGGAGCACGGGCCTGGTCTGCATGGCGAGCTGCCACGAGGCGAGCGCGGGTCTGGTCTGCATGGCGAGCTGCCACGAGGCGAGCGCGGGTCTGGTCTGCATGGCGAGCTGCCACGAGGCGAGCGCGGGTCTGGTCTGCATGGTGAGCTCCTGTGAGGGGAGCACGGGTCTGGTCTGCATGGTGAGCTGCCACGAGGCAAGCGTGGGTCTGGTCTGCATGGCGAGCTGCCACGAGGTAAGTGCGGGCCGGGCCTGCATGGCGAGCTGCCACGAGGGGAGCATAGACCGCGTCCTGCATGGCGAGCTCCCGCGAGGTGATTGCAGGCCCAGTCCTGCATGGCGAGCGCGCAGCACCCTCTGGAGGCCCGTGGCTTGCAGGGAATGGAGGGAGGACTGTAGGTGCTCACTGCGCGGAGGCTGGCGGCTCTTTCTGTGCACCATGCTTAGAAAACAACAGTTGAGCTGTAGACGTGCTGTGGAAGCAATGTCGGTGCTCCCTTTCCTGGGCCACGGGACAAAGGAACGTGCTGGTGGATGGAGGCAATGACTGGGATGAGTTGTGTGGTGGGAGGCAGTCCTGCCCGGGACACGCGCGGCGGGAGCGCAGGCTGTGACTGCACGGGAGCACGTGGCCGGAGCGCCCGGCTGCCGCGGTGCCTGGCACAGGGACAGCACAGCCGCTCCCGGCTACGCACTTGCCAGCCTCAGAAATTACCCTGCTCCCTGATGTGAGCACCACTATGGATGTGGTTCTGAAGCCAAAGGAATTAGCTGAAAAAACTGCATTTTAACTTGAAGAGATATTGAATAGTTTCCTTATGTTAACACATGTTAACACATCCCTTGGTAATTTAGCAACTAATTTGGCAACTGAAAGATGATTCCATGTGTGTGTTTGTGTAGTTTGTTGTCTGTTTTGACAGTAAATATCTAGTTTGATCTGTTCTTAAAAGTTATAACAAGTAAATGCAGTTTCAGCATAAGCTTTATTGTATTACAGATGAGTATAGAAGAATGAGAAAAGTTTCCATCAGTTTTAGAGTGGATTCGTATAGCTTCAAATTTAAATAATCACAATTTTTCCCAATAAAATGATAAAACAAGTTTACCTGACAGCCTGGCATCACCTTCCCCTCTGCTCTTGTTTGTATTCTGTCAAAGATGATTACCCGCTAGCGTCTGTATGGGAGCAGCCTGTCCAGGCTCACATACATCTCCCCTCCTTATGTCCGTGAAATCACTAATAGTTTCATTTTGAAGTAAAACTTAAAGGATTCCCAGCAGAATAGGGGGTGATGTCTTGGTCCTTCAGCTTGCCTCAGTTATTCACCTGAGCTTTTAAAAACTGCAAAAGAGAAAAGTTAGTGTTAGCTTTAAAATTTGATAATAGTTTTGGATGTAAACTGATAGTTTTAGTTGTTTTCTGAAGGAGGCTGTGGAGGGTGGACGGAGGCAGCCCTGGCGCCCGCAGGACGCGGCGCCGCTCTGGGAGCCCGGCGGGACAGGGCACGCCAGCCTTGCAGCTGCAGTGGGTGCTGAGGTGCAGAGCCTGCCGCAAGGACGGGCTCAGAACCAGGAAGGTCCCACGAGCGTGTGCAAACGCACAGCAAAGGGCCCGATGGCACAAACCTGCCCGTTCAGGCTTCAGGGAATCGGTAGAATTAGCTCGGTTACAGCAACGCAAGGAACAAACTTCATGAAAAGTGCGAGGGTCTTGTTTAGCTGAGAGCACAGCTGGGAAATTGTTTTGGATGTTTTAAATGACCAAATAGCGAAAGGTTTTAATTCTTATTTTTTTTTTGTTTTTAAATCTCTGCTTTGGAGATTTGGTTGTAAGTACCTTTAGCATTCTCCTCAAGAACGTCCCCGAGCAGCTTCTCCAGCGTTTGTCCGTATTCCTGGTACTGCTCTTCTGTTAGCTTGACACCAATTTCAAAGGGAACGTTAAACTGTAAGAAAATATGAAAAGCAAAAATGTAACAGATACGTTCCTGCACAAGGACATTGCAAATTAATTTTATTAATGGGAACACTGGCAAGCAAGCTATGTGAAAGGTTCTTCTATTATTAATTTGTAAGTATTGAGACATGAAATCGAAATTGAGAAATGGGGAGTAAAGCTACTGCAGCGCAAACTGTGCAATAAAATAGAGAAAATAAAGCTTTAGAAGAAACATTATTAGCAATTTTCAAAATTTAAAAGTGAATCATTAGTAGGAGATTATGATCTGATTCACTGTAGTCAGTTTTAAATTATTTCAAGCCATCAGTGCATGCAGTTTTCATGTGCCTTTTCCTACTCACCTTTCAAGTTAAATATGAAATGAAGTTTTCACTTGTGTTACTTCATATGGTACAAAATATTCTCCCCCCTACTGCCACCCCCAGCTCTTAAACTTGTGTGTGATGCAGAGGAAAAATGCAAACCTTGATTTCAACGCTGTTACTGCCATCTTCTGCCCACGCTTCAGTTGTGTCTGAAAAACCTTCCATGCTTCGACGGTGCAATGTTGTTGTCGTTGTTGCTGGCCTTCTTGAATCCTTTCGTTGCTGGAAAGCAAGAAAATAACATCTACATGTTCTTTCCATACTCCGGAGAAATTAGGATCCACAATTAAAACAGGTGCAGCAAGACAATGGAAGACATCATAATCTTCTTTTAAAGCCATAGGTCTATAATAATTATCCTACTGTTACTGTCTTCATTGTTAAAATAATTTGGTTTAAGAGTTTCTTACAGAACAGCCACCTTCCAGCTCATTAAAAAAAAGAAGAAGCTGCCAGCAAATTAAATGGCTACTTTCTCTCTAATCTTTCCTTTTGAGATTATGCTTGCTAAATGAGATTAATCTTAATTCTCAAGCACATCTACATTGCTGATAGTTTGCTATAGAGGTTCTCTGGCATAATTCATTCCCTTTTCAGAATCGGTAACTTGTAAAGGCTTCTGTGAACATTGCAAGGAATCTTGCTTTGAAGGTCTCTTAGGGAAGGAAACTTTGAAAAAGTCTTATTCCGAATCTTTTACCTGTATTTTCTTATATTCAGGGCTTAAAAAGCTAGAGCCAGCCAGAACAGTTTCTGCACAGAGGGCACTGAAGAGGAGAACGCCAAGCAGGGACCCTCTGAGTAACATGGTTTTCTTCAGCAAGACTGTGTCAAACCTGAAACACAGGTGGGCAGATTAAACATATTTCACAGTATTTCTCTTTAGTTAATTGAATCCAAGTCCAATGACAAAATTGGTCCTGAAAATCTTGTTTATAAAGTTGGATGGATAAAACAAACACAATATTTATATATTAAAACTAAAAACACCGCACCGACTGTTGCTTACCGTGTTTTCTTGTGTAGCTAAGATATTGCCCTGGAGCAGGTGGGCCGGTGGAGACGACTTACACGGGGAAATAGACCAACCTGCCAGAAACTTGTCTCCGTAGCTTAGTCGTTTCACCAAATGGCTGCTTTTTAAGTGCTTTATATACCAAATGCAGTATTTGTTCTGTGCTACAGTATAACTGGAAATGCAATCTGATGTGTACTTGCATTCCTGGGAAGCTCAGCCTGCTTACATGATAACAAAATCAACAAGAAGTGAAAATAGCACATAGATCTGTTGCTGCATTTCCCCTTATGTATAATGAGATTACATATAACGAAATAGTGTAGGCAAAGAAGTGGAGGTTTCCGCTTCTATATCCTGTGTTATCATTTCCTTTTTTAAATAAATTAGTAGATGTAAGGTATTTTTTTCCAAAGAGGAGAATATAACATTTTCCTTATTCGAGGAGGTGTAATGGAAACGGAGACCTGTGGTGAAAGTTGCACTGCTCCTTTTTCCCCCAAGCGCATCCCCTCCCTGCTGCGCTCTCCCCCCAGTCCTGTTTCTCTCTGGGGTGCAGGTCCAGTCTGGACCTGCCCAGTCTGGGTTGCAGGTCCAGAAGTGTGAGACTTCTTGTGCTCAAAACTTCGTAAACTTATGATGAAGATTGAATGAAGAGCAGTTCAGAAACTCTCATCTAGTGCTTAAATGTGTAGTAGCTAAACTATTTCCTGAACTGGACCTTGCTGCTGTTTAAATATGAACCATTAAGTATTAAAAATCATAAAACATAAGGACATTAGCACTCAGAAGCTGTATAGTCACCTTGGAATGTCATTATTACCTGGTTAAAGAAAATGCTTCTTTGCTGTTTATTTTGAAAAGGAACCATATGAATGTGATAACATTGATTTTGAGGTAATTTTTTTCCAGCAGGGTCGGGGCGGGGGAAGGCTACTGAGCATTTAAAAAAGAATGGAAACACTCCTGTTGCCACGTGAAAGAGACCTCTCCAACACATACATGAATTAAGCTAGGATTTATTTGGTTAGTATACATAACTATCATAAAATGAGGGTAGTTTTCTAGAAGAGAATGTGGCATGTTATCTGAAACGTGCCAAAACCAAGAGCACAGGTAGGAGCAATTTCCTTGGAGAAAAGGGAAGGCTGCAACACAGCCATTTGCTGTTCCAGGGCAAGAGGAGGGCAGAGAGGAGTGCGACCCTTTGGCCAAGGGCTTTACCTGTTAGAGGAGGTGAGGAACACTACCCAAAAACCGTGCTTCAGGTGAAGGGGTGTTGATATTGGGGCTGTGGAGCATAACATCTTGTCTGAACTGCAGCCGCATGCAGCACCTTAGCTGAAACTTGGCCCTGTGGTCATGCTGCCTATGCTCCATAAGGCCCTTGTCCACCTCCAGTGCAGGGGATGGAGGAACTGCCTTCCACTCTCTTTATTTTATCCTGTTATAGGTGGGAAGCTATTAGTCCACTGCTGACTACCAGTATGGTTAAATGATTCAGAAAAATAATATTGGAGAACAGAGGAAAAAAGCACAGTGTAATGTCTGAAATGACAGTGCATACAGTCTTGATAAGGCCCCTGTAGAAGTATCATTTAAAAATCATACATCAGCTTTTACCAGTAAGACTTTATTCTGTTGGTATCTTAAAAAAAAAATACAGTACAGAAGAATGTCTAAAAAAACTTTCAAAATAAGTTTTGATGACTTTTTTAAATAACCAATTTTGAGATACCTGTAAAGCAAGAGACCTTATTCCACCACTCCTCCAGGAAAGCAGAGGCCGGGCACAGGCTCCTCTTCATGTTGATGCTGAAAATTTGCCCAGGCCCCTGGCTCCTTGGGGGAGGTTCAACCCTCAGCAGGGCAGCTTCGGGGCCAGGGGCAGGTTTGTGGGAGCACTCAAGGGCCCTCCTGTGCCCAGGGGCAGCACCAAGCCAGGCTCAGCGCTGCCCTGGAGAGCAGCCTGCAACTCTAACAGGATCAAGGAGGAATGTGAGACACAGGGCTTTGCTGTGCTCTTCACCTTTAAATTAAGGGAATGTCAATTAAGGCTGTTCATAAACACACTGTAGCCTCCCATTAATGATATAGAGCAATCACAAAACTGAGTGTTTATTTCCAAATATTCATGTCCAGTTTAGATTAAAAGCCGTTCTCGTCTGGTTCAGGCTGCTGCCCGAAGGGTAAGGATGGCTGCTGCAGCAGGGCCACGCGCCCCCGTCACTGCTCGTTCTGCTGCCCCTCCGCAGCGGCAGACACTCCTCCCTGGCCCTTGTTCACGTCGCTGATGCAGGCCCACAGCCCGTCCACTGACTCCTTCCAGAGCGTCACCTCAAGAACACATCAGGAAGAAATGTTAGCCTTAAAACAATATTATCAGTTTCCCCTTTACATTTCCTCACAACTCTCACCTCACCACTAGTTTGGTGATGGTCTATAGTTATTTAGAAAAACCCTGCAGCACTCAGCTTCCATATCAAGTTATTTATTACTCTATACTGAAGAGTCATGCAGTGATAAGAAAACAGGATGTGAATAGTGATATGACTGTCCTACAAGATAATCTTAGATTTGCATTTTCAATCACCAGTAAGTGCTAAAACAAAATGCAATGCGAGCAGTTTATCAAGGGTTAGGTTCTTCCTCCCTTCCCCTTTTGGTAAGTCAAAAAATAAAATAGCCACCACAGCAATCAAATATGAATCTGCAACAGCCTTTACGCAAGCAACAGAAGTAGCAGAATACCCTGTTTCATGTAAACTCTTCTGGAAATAGAGCATGCGAGAGTAGAAGCCCAGGGGCAGCACTCACTTTATTGTCTCCTCCAGACACTGCAAGAATGTTTGCCGTAATGGACCAGCTCACGTGCCACACAACATCAGTGAACTTGTGTAGCAGCTTTGGCGACCATGAATTTCCAGAGGCATCATCACATGTCCAGATAAACACGCGGCCGTCCTGCAGAAGCAGCAGAGCAAGGTGGCTGGACCAAATTGCGACACAGAAACCCCAACCTCCGTACGCAGCAGCTTGGGCACTGGAGCCTGCCCACGGCTCCCCAGGCAGAGCCTCACCTGGGAGCAGCTCGCAATGGTACTTGTGGGCAAACCGATGGATGGAGCCCAGGCTACATCCCGAACCCAGTCACTGTGAGCCTCCAGCTTCTGCTCTTCTTTCCACTGGCCATCTTCTTCTCTGCAAACACACAGACACCCTCAGAGGGCTGCAGCAGCCAGCTCCTGCTCTGGAAAGTTTTTTCTGTAGTTTTTGCAGTCCTGGTTTATGCACATGATATGAAGCACGAGTGCTCCTCCCTTCTCCACAAGGCTCTATAGCTTAAACTCACAAAATCTCTTTGAGGGGACAGAGTAGAACATAAAGAGAGGAATATTGTTCTCTAGCAACTCTAGAGATCTGTTATTGTCCAAGGGATAAGTGTAGTCAAAGCTAAAAAGCTGCTATCCAAGATACAATTAAGTACAGCAGACACGAATAGACAGACCATGTGAGAGACTGCAAGTCATAGAGTCATTTCTATTCTTTAAAATATTTCTCTAAAATGATATGCAAGGATGAATTTATAGATGTGTAAAATATAACTTGAAATATTAACAGTGGCATTGAAAGACTCTAAAAGCCACCAGTCTTTATGAGTTGTTAATGCAAGCAACAAAACACTTACTTCCAGATCTTGACAAGGTTATCGCAGCCCCCAGATGCGAATCGCTTGATGTAGTTTGGTTTTTGCCCAGATGGCTGCTCTATAAGACTTCCTGGCACAACAGCGGGAGCCCAGCTAACCGCATTACATCCAATCTGTTTAAAGGAATAATTGTAAGTTTCTCACTTTAAAAAATCCAAAGCTGCTGAGGTGTCAAAGGACACCTAGCACACTCCCTAGTGGAGCAGAGGGAGCAGGAACGACTCCACCTTAGGAAACTGGAATTCTTAGTGAAATGACAATCTGATCTAGGCTCAGTAGATATTTATTCTGAAGGCCTTTGATAGCTAGGTAACTGGTTTATGGGCAAATCTCATCTCAATTATGTAAACTGTAGAGAGAGAAAGATAAACCAGAAAGATATAAGATATATGCAGTTGCTAAGATTTAGAAATGCAGGACTAAAGGGACCTCTTGGACCAGAGCCCACTTTCCTTTTACTGCAAACCCTGCTATAACCTGCATAGATGGTTATCAAACTCTGCGTAAGCAAAAACATCACTCCCATCCAGGACAAAATGTCAGACCTGCATTTTTTCCAGTCTTAAGTTTGTTCACAGCCAGCCTGTGGCTGTGAATACACACACAGACAGGTGTTCTTAGTATTAATGCTGTCTTCTAACATTTAACTTTCAACGCTGTATTGAACATTAATTCTTAAAAATCATTGAACCGTACTGTTTGGTAACCATTGTTTCCATGTTATTTCCCCCATTACACAGCATACCTCCCCATGCTGGATTAACTTAAAGCAGAAGCTATTTCCAATTCTGGAAAATACTCGGGATCGCTTCCCTGCATTTCAGTACCGCTCTACTGAGGCACTTCTCTTCACGCCCGGGCCCACCCAGACCTACTGTGTGCGCGTTGCCGATCTTCTTGACTTCCCACTGCCCATCGCCCGTGTAGCTCAGCAGCGAGATGGCCCCGTCGGAGCTCCCGCAGGCCAGGATGAGCCCGTAGTCGTGCGGCGCCCAGCAGACCGAGTTCACTGGGAGAAAGGAGACACGCTGGGTCAGAGCACAGTGACCAGCTAGAAATGCACTGACTAACAGTAGTGAGGAGGCACTGCAATGAACAACCTGCAAAACTGAGCGAGTCTTGTAATTCTTAATTCTAAAGCCAGCCTACTTAAACTAACAGCTGAATGATGGAAAGCGGCCTGCATTTTTAGCAACCTTTTAGAAAACATCAATATAATTGAACATCAAGATAATCCATTTAAAGAGTAAAAAGAAAAAAAATACCCTCTATCCCCTACAACAAAGAAAAAAAATCTCACTGACTCTAGAACCAAAGCCAAGTGGCTAACGATACTAGCAGAGTATCTGTGGGTCTCAGTAACAAACCAAACCTTTATATGCAACAGGTAGCCCCATATTCATTGCAGGCTTAGTCTTTGGGACAATTAAAAAAGTTTGCTTGGTCCCTTTGAGAATAACATGGAAGGGCAAGACTTGCCCCTTCTTTGTCAGGGGGCCACTAGCACCAACCTGGGGCTTTGGGGTCTCCCAGATTTGCCCACAGAAGGGCCATCAGTAGAAGTCACCTGCACAAAGCAGCTGCCACTGTAAAATAAAACTTAGTATACTAAAACCCAACTTTTTCCTTCCTTCCTTCCTATGGTAGGCACGTACAGTCGTGCATCAAGAATTCTGTATCCTACCATCCTGTTCACTTGTAAGTGGATTTATTTGCAAAACAACTCCAGTGCATTGTACAAATTAACCAGCAGCCTGTCAAGCAGTATGCTTTTATATAATATGTTGATTACACAAAATGTAGACTTACTGCCTCTCTATTATTTTATCCTTTTGTTTGATAAACACTTTTTCCTTAACACCGAAGAATTTATTCCAACCTTATCCAAACCCCCTTTTATCCCCAGGTTCCCTCCCCCGTTCCCAGTGTCACACCTGAGGAATCATGCCCCGTGTATTCATATGTCTTCTCCCAAGTGCCATTTTCTTCCTTCCAAATAATAACCTTCCTGTCATAGGAACAGGAGGCCAGGATATTTCCATACATAGGATGAGCCCAGGCAACTTGCCACACTGGACCTTCATGCCTGCAAGAAACAATCTTAGTTGGAAAGGACCCGAGAAACCCATTACAGCTGCTACCACTGGAAACAGTTCAAGCATTTCTCCACGTATTAATGAACAAGATTGCGAGTTCACTCCTAGGGAGCTATCGGTGCCCAGCATTTGATGAATAAGAAGCCAGAGTTATTCCTGACCAGCTCCATCCCCTCTTTCAGCTCTGAGGAGTCATTTAGCAACCATTTAGCAACCACCAGCCACAGCAAATACTATCTGGGAGAACTTTACTATGTCCTTACATTACCAAAAGCCAAAATCATGAAATATTATGACTTGTCACAGGTTGGATTCTTCCAGCTAATGCACTTTACCCTCTGAGGTCTGCTATGAGGATTTGCCCTCCGTTCCGAACGTCAAAGATTTTCACAGATCTGTCTGAAGAACAGGTCGCTAGCCGAGTGCCATAATAATCCATCTGAGCATCGTGCTGCAAGGTAACGGGTGAGGTCTGTACCATTTAATGTATAGACAGATATCCCCCCCCCGAGTTAAAGCCTCAAGCTGTTTCTCCTTCCCCGGGGGGCTCCGTTTCCTGCTCTACATGGAGGAAGTGGCACTGCCATTTCCCGGGGCCCGCGGCTTCTCCCGCTGCCACCCGCACACGGACATCACCCGTGTCTGCTCCACCGCGTTATCGTTACCGCGCGGCCCGGCCCGCA
>VZSG01000348.1:392454-409894 GCA_013398315.1 Nothoprocta pentlandii | reverse complement strand
AGCCCTGCGCTGACCGCGGGGTCCACGAGCCGCAGGCGGCGCGGCCCGGCGCGGCCCTCGCCCGTGTTGAAGCAGAAATAGCCTGTCCCGGCCAGAATCGCCCTGTCCTCGTCGCTCTGCGTTTCTGGCCGGTTATCTAGCACCCCAGCAGTCTGCAGCTCCAGGCTCCTCCGCGCGCTGCGGGGACAAACCTTGTCCCGGCCTGGTTTCCGTGCGCACGCTCTCCTCGGAGCTGGCATCACGTTCTGGCAGCTCTTGCCGCTCCCTGGTGCAGAGCTCTGACAGCTGCTGCATTTGGTTGCTAGTCACAGAGGGTCTGGAGAGATCCTCTAAGTCAGGCGGAGCACTGCTGGGCCCTTCCTAGAGCCCGGGATCGTTTCGTAGTCCTGGTTTAGCCCATGCCTGCCAAGTACTTTCAGGAAAGGAAAGAATGGGAAATATTTATATATATCAAAATATTTTGTATCTTCCTTTGCTAAGACCTTTTCAGCTATCACCTCTGGGTTTTTCACTTGTAGGGTAGTAAGGGTTATTTGTACTTTATTTTTCAGGGTAATGCAAAGCGCTGTAGATTAGTGCTTGGAAGTGCTTTTTCATACATTCATCAAATTAATTTCTCTAGGAAGTCCACGTGTGCCCGTATATCCTCCAATCCCCTTTTGCTCTATGTTGTTTCAGGTTTATGGCCACCAATGACCTGATGATGGAACTGCAGAAAGATTCTATAAAACTAGATGAGGACAGTGAGAAAAAAGTTGTGAAGATGCTTTTGAAGTTGCTGGAGGACAAAAACGGGGAGGTGCAGAACCTGGCTGTCAAGTGGTAAGAGCTCCGCAGCAGTTGCTGTGTTCCATTGTCCATTGGCACCTATGGAAGCGCCGCAGGCTGCAGCCGCGCTAGAGCGGAGCCGGCCCTGCAGCGCCGGCGCCTTCCCCAGAGCTCCCTTTAGAGCCCTGTGCTCCTGGAAGGGTGACTGGACACGGGTCAGAGGAAGGCGGCTCTGGAAGCATTCCAGTGTTTATGCTACAGACCTACTGTATTAAAAGTAGCATGTCTAAGATTCTGTTATGTCAGGGATTAACCCAGATAAAAATTTTGTACACCAAACCCCTCTGTTTTAGAGGGCTCTGAAATCCAGTGCTGAATTTCCCCGTGGCCGTGTCGTTGTTGGAGGTCATGTTAAGGTACTCCGTGAGAAATGGCATCTGAATTTCAGAGATTCTGAATTCTACCCTTCTAGGGCATTTCCATTAAAGTTTGCAATATGCTTGTTTTTCTACTTCGTCTCCAAGCTTAGTCTGTGCCATTGCTTCGGTTTTCGAACGTTATTAGTATTTTAAACCCAAATGGAAAGGCAGACGCTCCCCTTATTACTGAATCTTCCAATTAAGTGATCCTAGTGCTGACGTGTTGTTTCCTGTCTCTTTCCCCCAGCGTGTCTAAATGGGAGTGTTCATGCTAGAAATGAGATTGAATGGGTCAGTTCACGCACAGGGCTCCAGAAAGGTGGGCCATTTAAAGACAATCTTGGGTTCCTGTGTTCTTTCCTACTGTGGATTTTACTCTTCCTTTCTTTTAAATCTTATACTGCTTCTGTCCCTGTACCCTGTGACCTTTGGTTCTTTCTTTTTGATTTCCACTACCCTGATTTTTCCCCAGCTGTTTTGGCCCTGTTCTTGTCTCTTATCTAGTTTGGTTTGTTTCTTCTGTCTTTTTAAAGAAAAGATGTTGGGCAGTGAAAAAAAAACACAAAAGACTAATTTCTTTGCCTACTTAGCTGTGGCTGCATCACCTATAAGAGCATATTCATTACAATCTCTAACTCATCCAAAGTGACAATAGAGAGTAAATGAGCCCAGCGACGTTTTCTTTCCATGGCTCGGGCTGTCCTTGCAGCAGTTGATGCCTGGGCAGCTGCCCCGTGGGGTGCGAGTGTCTCCGAGCAGGAGCTGCGACGCTTGGAAGGACACTGGTGGTTGAAGTGTCCCCTACGTGGATCCATGCGGCCCACATCAGGGCTCCTGAGTTACTGAAAGGTTGGTCTTTATCACCTAAAACAAAGGTGTTATTCGGAGGAAAGCTGAAATTGCACTTGTCACCCAGAAAAGCTCCCAAATTTGAAACTGAGATGCCAACATATCCTATTTTTCATCCTGTGTTTTGGTTCCCCTTGTCCCCAATTTAGAAAGCTCTTCAGCTTCTCTGTGCCTCAGTCTCCCATCTTGTAAATAGGGGCAACTGCCAGTTCTTTTCTATTCTGTATTTTCAGGTATAGGATTAAAACACATTTTCACTTTTACAAGATCCTATTGTTTTGTAATTTTTTAACTCCCATATTTCAGGGAAGATACCCTGGCTCTACACAGCTATTAGTGTCCTGATTGTTGAATTTAAGAAAAACCTTGTACAGACCAGGCTCAGGGTGAGTTTGGTGTGTGAACCCTGGGAACCCTGTGCTATAAACACTGGCTGAACACACTGTCAGGAGCGGTTCTGTAGCAGCAGGGAGGCTGTGCCCATTAGGCCAGGAAGAAGAGAGAAAAAATCAAAAATGCACTTTTGTTCAAAGATTTTTTTACATTGTGGGCAAAAGTGGAGTTTACAAAGTGCTAGCACTAGGTTCGATCATCATTTCTTATGGATATTCTAGCTGTTTGTGAAGCAGTAATTTTTGAGGGGTACAGAATATTCATGGCAAGCAAATGCATTTTGAATTCCCTAGCCTAATTCGAAGATGCAAGTCTGGCTGATCAGGAGAGGAAAGCTGCAACACGTGACTTGCTGAAATACAATTTAAACTTCACATTTTAAGTAGTTCTCTTGTTAAATAGGAGCAGATAAAAATAAATAATTGGAAATAAATACTGACAGCTTCAGCACAATTTTGAATAAAAGTTGACCAGCAGGAAATGTAGGCTTTCCCCCTCCCCCCAAAAAAAATGCAGGGAAATGAAACTGTTACTCCGATGGAGTCTTCCCTCTATTGTAATTCTGAGCCTGGCTCAAGCACAGGTTTTCAGGCATGTGGCAGAGGGCAGTAGATGATTAATTACATGTGCAAATCCATTTGGCACTTCCTCTTGCAAGTCAGTTTTTGATGTATTTTTTTCAAAACCTGACCCTAAATTTTACCATTATTCTCTTTAACACGGTCATTCTCTTTCTAAATCATTGTGTCATGATTTCCTAGCTTCCCCTTCCACTAAGATCTCCTTATCCTCACATCTGCAGTAGGTTAAATATCTCCCACAGATGTGCTCTCTGTACCCCTGAAGCCTGCTGCACGGTTAGGAGGCAGGGCAGGAGGCACAACGTGCATTTCTGCACGGGTGTTTCGGTCGTACTGCGCTTGGCACCGAGCGGCTCTGCAGGGAACGGTCTGAGCTCCGTGGCCCGCAGCGCAGGGTAGCCCTCTCTCTGCTCAGTCTCACTAATCTCTCCCCCTGCAGCCTGGGCCCGCTGGTTGGCAAAGTGAAGGAGTACCAGGTGGAAACCATTGTGGACACGCTCTGTACAAACATGCTGTCGGACAAGGAACAGCTGCGGGACATCTCCAGCATCGGGCTGAAAACTGTCATCTCGGAGCTGCCACCAGCCTCTACAGGTAAAACGTGTGTCCCTGTTTGTCAGCCCAGAGCTGTAGGGAGTCACAGCCTTGGGGAGACAGAGGGAAAATGTAGTTCAGAGTCCAAGAGTTACGGACTCCTCTCCCCTGCTAGATTGCAAGCAATGGTGTAAGGAGGAGAGAGAAGCGGAAGCTGAGATAGCAACGGGATTAAAGATGAGATGAAATGAAAACTAACTGAAGTTAGTTACCTCAGTCTGAAACCACTTCTGAATTCTTGCAGAAATCCTTTCTTTGTGTATCGCAAGCCCAGCACGTGCAGCTTGGGAGGCGCTGGTGCTGTGGGCACAGCCGCACAGGGCTCCCGCCCGCACTCAGCAGTGCTGCTGCACCGCGTGTCGCTCGGCACAGCGCCGGGGCTGCCCGCTGCTCCCGTGCACCTCGCCAGCCCATACGCAGCAGCAGCTCCTCAGCAGCTCTGGAGTGCCCAGGGGCTTGAGCCAGCTGCCTCTGCAGCCTTCTCATACCTCCCTTGTTCGCTCCTGGCAGGTGGCCCTGGCACTGATATCCACATGGATTTTAGTTCTCAGGGGAGACCTGGGATTAGTATGCAAGTACTTGCTGAATTCCTCTCATTTTCTGCAACATATTAAGCTCTTGAAAGCTGTCCTTTCAGAAGTCCTTATTTAACATACATCATGTGAACTGAAACTGAGGGTAGCAACAGAATAGATTTCCGTAGTGGTTGGGATTGATGCTGTGTGTGGTTGGAAGGCAGCAAAATTGGTGCAAGTGTTTTGCCAAATGGAGAGGTTGGACATGTCCCCCTGTGCTCCCCAGTGCCCTACCCTGCTCCCTGTGCTGCCTCTTGCTGTGGGGCTGGCTGGAGCAGAGGGGAGGTGGCACTAACAGCCCCAGAGTGTGTGTGTGGGATGGGCTCCTTTCGCAGCGCTAGCACAGCAAGTAACGATGCTGCTGCAGGAAGGCAGCGCTCAACGTGGTGCAGGCCGCACCTGTCCCTTCCCTTGAAAGCTCTGTGCCATGTGGAGCTGCTCACGGTTTGCACTGAATCCACTGCGGGGAAAAGGTCAGTGCTGAGACACACACCTGGCAGCAGGGAGACTAAACCTGTACCTGGGCATTCAGCTGGGTGAACCTTCGTTTGTTGAAACTGAATGTTTTTCACATTAAAAATAAAGGAGATTGGAGAAAAAAAAAAAAAAAAAACCCTTCCTGCCCGGCTCTGCTCCGTGCACCGTCTGGCCCTGGTTGCTGTCTGTGGCAGCCTGGCTGCTGGCTGATGGAAGATTCTCTCCAAGAGCAGAAGCTTCTTCCAAAGAGTTGGTGCATTGGACTCCAGGGGGTTGCCCTATGCTCCCAGTGCCTGTCCCTTGCCTCAAAAAAACACTACTTGACTGCTTTCCTTGCCAGCTCTCCCTGCAATGAGTTTGTTTTTAATGTAGGAGGAATTGAATGGTTCTTAGCCGTATAAAGATTATTTTCTTAATTGATGGTAAGAAAAAATGTGTCTCTTCTAGGCTCTACCATGACAGCAAATGTGTGCAAAAAGATCACAGCCCAGCTGACAGGAGCCGTTGGGAAGCAGGAGGACGTGTCTGTGCAGCTGGAGGCTCTCGACATCCTGTCAGATATGTTGAGCAGGTACCAAAGGATTTTCTCCAGGCAGCCGTGTACCTCAGGGACGGCACTGCGTGGGTTTGCTTTTCATTTCTATATTCCCTAGTCTTGCTATGAGGACTCAGAAATAAAGAATTTGTGTTGACTGCTACTGGGGAGATATCTTGGCAGAGCAGATTTCCCATCAGGGATGAGAGACGGTAGTAGGGTGAAGTATCCCGCAAAGTCCTGTTCGAATTAATGCAGGCAGAAGGGACGAGGAAGAGAAGGGAAGTTTATTTTAGCTCTGTGATCTGACCACATATACATTTACCCCCCTGGCTGCCTGTTTCTCTAATTACATAAGTCAGAGTGACAGTGTCATATGTCAGCTGCACACAGGACCTCATCAACAAAACCCCAGCTCAGCCAGGACTGAGTCAGGATCAAACTTCCCTGGTGAAGACAAGTAACCTTCCCATGTTGTATATGTAACGAGTACATATACAACATGACTCGTTGTGTATGCAACGAGTCGTTGTTAGAATCCAAACACCTTTTTTGTTGTTGCTGTTTTGGGGATTTTTTTTCACTTTGAAAATGCATGAAGCCTTCGTAGCTGAAGGGTTTTTCCATTTCCCTCTTGCTGGCAGTAGAGGCTTTTCCCCTGACAATCTGACTTTCAATTTCTGTCTTGTGTTGTTTGCAGACTAGGGGGGACACTCTACTCTTTCCATTCCTCCATCCTGAACTGCCTCCTTCCTCAGCTGACAAGCCCCAGGCTGGCGGTGCGTAAAAGGGCCATCATTGCCCTGGGTCACCTCGTCCTGACCTGCAGTGGGAGCATATTCTCAGAGCTCACAGAGCATCTGCTTGCTGAGCTGAAGAGGAACGAGTCTACTTCTACCACCAGGACTTACATCCAGTGTATTGCTGGCATCAGTAGGCAGGCTGGCCACCGCATAGGTAGGACGAGTAGCGTGAAATGTTGCTGGCAAACGTACACACACTTTAAAGCAGCTCACTTCTCATGGTAAAAGAAGTATGTTCTTGATGTGTTGATGGCTTGTGCTTTGTGATTTCCTCTGGGGTCCTGTGCTGGCTCTCTGATCCCCACTAGGAAGGGAAGAGACTGAACTAGCTCTCTGGCTGCTCTTCTCCAGTGCCTGTTCCCTCGAGGTCGTGCAGCACTCCCCTGATCTTAATGTTCCTGTGAAATAGGTCACCAGACCTCCTGTTTTAAGTAAGAGGAGAAGTGGAGAGGCAGCATGTTGTGGTAGTGGCCTGAAAGATCTGCTGAAACTGAGATTAGGTTCTAGAAAACTTCCAGTTGCAGCTCTCTTTCCACGACTGGAATGCCAGCAAGGTTGTGGGGACAGTGGCAGTGACTGAGTGCTGAAGACCCTGGCTAGGCCTGTCTGGGGTGGCTACTGGCTGCTTGCTGGGAAGGTCCAGGGTGGGAATGCACTGCAGGGCACAAGAAGGAAGCAGCAGATAGGTGGAAAGCTGCTGAAAGCTGGAATGGTTTCCACAGCTGCTTACTTTGTCATTCCCAGGAGAACATCTGGAGAAGATAATTCCTCTGATTGTTCAGTACTGCAGCGTGGAAGACGACGAGCTCAGGGAGTATTGCTTTCAGGCCTTCGAGTCCTTCGTGAGAAGGTGTGTGGCCTGCAGGAACATTTAGGCAGCCTCCTCTGCCTCGGTGCTCTCCTGCTGCAAATATCTGTGCATTCAGATCCAAGGTTGATCTTACACGTGGGGAAAAGGCAGCCCAGGAATGAAGCCCCTTTTCAGCAGGCAGAGTTGGGCTCAAGTGCGCGGGCTGTTTTACCTCTGCTGGTGCACATGCCGTTCCATGCTGGTTTTGCAGGACAAGTTTTCTTGTCTTTGGAGCTTCCCTCAGCAGAAGGGAGCTGTTTTATGCCTGGAGCCTGCAGGGGGTGGGTGCCTGCGCTTGGGCACGGGGGCTGCAGCTCTCCAGTCATGATGTGGTTGGAATTTCAGTGCTTGCCTTGGGGATGTAGCCCTGCAGAACTGCCCAGGTTTCCTTTCGGGGCAGGAGGAGGACTGAATTACACAGTGAATTATGTTTTTTTCCATATGGAAATTACTGTGCCCTCTCCAGAGACACATGATCTTACTTTATGCACTTGTGGGAATGAGAAGCTCTGGTTTAACTTGTTAGCAAAATGTTTAATTTTTTTTTTAAGTGTTTTGGCATCCTTTTGAGATGAATTATATTACTTGGATAATTGAAATGGTTTATTCTTGCATTTATTAACTCTTAGGTTTTTTATTTGTCTTTATAGGTGTCCAAAGGAAATTGACCCTCACATCCCTAGTGTGATAGGGTTGTGCTTGAAGTACATCACCTTTGACCCAAACTACAACTATGATAATGAGGAGGATGAAGAGGAAGAGATGATGGAGACAGAAAATGGGGAGGATGAAGAGCAAGGTGCCTGCTTGTGAGGTTGAGTGTGCTCAGCAGAACACTGAGTTCTCCCCTTCCTGCTCTCCCTCTGCATCCATACTGTTGCATTTACCTCTCCCCAGTCTGACCCATATTAAGACAATGCTTTTAAAGGAGTCAGTTTAATTTTGCAGTGATTCTGATTTTGTTAGTTTTCCCTTTTTTCTGACAATCTCTGTTTGCCCAAGCAGTGGAGGTGTCACTGCAGTGCCCTGTGACCAGCTGAGCAGAGCGCTGCATCAAGAAGGCTTTGCCTTTCCTGGGCCGGCTGCCCTCACGGGTCTCCGGGAGCCCACCTGGCACCAGCCAGGATTAACAGCTGGGACGGGACAGACTGTTGGGCTCAGTTCAGCCCCTGCTCTGAGCAGCTGGTTTTGTGTGTGCAGGCAGCAGCCCCTGCATGGGGCAGCACGTGCTGCACTGGTCTGGGCTGCTCTTTGACTGGTCTGCACTTCAGGGCACTAAGTGATTTGAATGCAGCCATTACACAGATTCCTGTCGTGAACAGCCCATCATGTACTAGTGGGGAGGCTCCTCACGGGGCTCCTAACAACGGTATTTCTTGAAAAGAAGGGTCTGGAGGCAAATCTAGAAACTGCAGTTAAACGGTTACTAGAGTCAGTTAATGGCTGCTGGCCATGGACAGCGTTTCTCGCCCCCTGCCCTTTCTAGCTGGCCGGAGCGTGGCCGCTGAGAGCAGAAGCTGGGACACGTGCCTTGAGGAGAGGCATTCTTGCTCACTCCCCTACCAACAAGTGTAAGCCGCTGGCCAGCTTTCTGGAGGATATGATAGATGTTATGCTAGTTACACTGTACATGGTTACACTGCTTTGTGCCTTTTTAGGAATTGCTAAAACAAATATTTACATATTTTTGGCTTTAACATCTGAGAATCGATCCCTCTTCATCACAAAAGCTGTAGTGCTGGAGCTGAGCGGCCTCCCCATTAGGTGCAGTAATAGTGGGGCTCAGTCTCTGTCAGCCCTTCTTAGGGATGGGGGTTCTGAGCTCTCATATAAGCTGTTCTAATGCATGGTCATGTCTGCAGGGATTGTCCAGATAGCCCATCCTGATGTTCCCATATACGGGTTTTGCTGGGAGAGGGAAAGGCTGAGGCGCTGAGCGCTCGCCCAGCTCTGGTGGTCTCATCACCGTGTGTCCTGCTCTCCCTTTGCTGCTTTGCAGAGAGTGATGACGAGTACAGCGATGACGACGACATCAGCTGGAAGGTCCGCAGGTCCGCAGCGAAGTGCCTGGAGGCCATAGTGAGCACCAGGCACGACCTCCTCCAGGACTTCTACAAGACCCTTTCCCCGGTCCTGATAAGCAGATTCAAAGAGCGCGAGGAGAATGTCAAAGCTGACATCTTCAGTGCTTACATCTCCTTGCTGAAGCAAACGCTGCCTGTCCAGAGCTGGCTGCATGCTGCAGACGCCGCTGGCAAAGATGATGTTCCCCTCACAATGCTTCAGAACCAGGTCTGTGAGGACATGGTGACTGGGTCAGCTCAGAGCAATGACAAGAAACAGGTATCGTGTCGCCAGTGACTGTGGCTAGTGGAGGAGCCTGAGAACACAGCAGGTTAAAGGAGCTTTTGGGGACACAACCAGCAGAGACTAAATTCCCTGGGTAACGAGTGACCAGGCTCCCGGGAGAGACCGCGAGGTGCAACCCACACTGGCCCTGGTTAGTCTGAAATGTGTTTGCAGGCTGTGGCCTCCAGCCTGGCAGTGAAGTTCCAGTCTGTTGCCTGCCAGTTGTGCCGTGGAGCCCTGCCTATGAGAACAGCCTGGTCTGGCTAATGCTACCAGTGGCTGCTCAACGTCCTGAAGCAGGCTTAAAATCCCTTCCAAAATGTATTTGTATGACTGATAAATCTTCTCTGTGTTTGAGATACATTTATTTAAATAGCTTGTACCTCAGCCCTTAGATTTGTTTTTTGATTTGGTGCGTTTCCTTAAGCTTCTTTAATAAAGAATAGACTATCACCTTCTAATAGAAAGTGGTGCTGACTTCAGGAGGGGAGGCACAGGGGATTCTGTAGAATTTCAGAGAGAGCAAAAACCCCTTCCTACCAGGCAGCCTGCAGTGTGTCCCTGCCCTGCACTCTGCTGAGCCAGGGCTGTTTCTCGTGGCTCCCTCCCGGTTCTCTCGCTGCTGGTGCCTCTTCTCTGCGGGACGAGCTGCTCTGCCCCGCAGCCCAGCACGTCTGATGTGCCCCTTTCTTGTTTGCTTTTCCAAACTGCAGGTTCCCAGCATTGTCAAGGCCTTGCACAAGCAGCTGAAAGACAAGAGCATCAGATCGAGACAGGGCTGCTTCAGCCTCCTGACGGAGCTGGCCGGCGTTCTGCCCGGCTGCCTGGCCCATCACATCCCTGCGCTGGTGCCGGGTAAAGGAGCTCGGGGGGGAGGAGGGCGGCCTTTGCCTCGCGCCCTCGCAGCCCCAGCCGTGGGAACACTGCTCCCCTGGTTTTACCCCAGCTGTTGTCTCTCTGAGCCAGGACAAGCATTTCACGTTCGTCTCCACAGCCCCCTGGCAAGGCACATTGAGGCAGGTCTGCTCCTGCTTCCAGAGACACTGGCTGGAATTAGGCTAACCTGCCCCGATCGGGAACACAGCAGCAACGTTTTTGTCTTTTCAAATGTACTGATGTTTTAAAATTCCTTGTATTGACTGATACATTCCCCAGTGTTTCATGAACTTTCCCTGCCTGGGGCTCATGAAACATCCCAGATTGATGAGCAACTTGTGATCTGAAGGTGCTGCCTTGCTTCTTGATGTGACTATATAGCAAATGTATAATGTACTAAGAGATAAGGGGACTTTTATTATAAAGACCCCTGAAGAAATAAGACAGTAATCATTCTTGTCCCCTTTGAGCAGGTATTGTTTTCTCCTTGGCTGACAAGTCCAGCTCCTCCAACATGAGGATTGACACGCTGTCTTTCCTTCACGTCCTTCTTTGCAACCACCAGCCAGAGGTGTTTCATCCCCATATCAAAACACTGCTACCTCCGATTGTGGCCTGCATTGGAGACCCCTTTTATAAGATCACTTCAGAAGCTCTCCTGGTCACTCAGCAACTTGTGAAAGTCATCAGGCCCTTGGATAAGCCCTGCACTTTTGACGCCAAACCCTATGTGAAAGACCTTTTCCCCGGTACCCTGAAGCGGCTGAAAGCAGCTGATATTGATCAGGAAGTGAAGGAACGAGCCATCTCGTGCATGGGCCAGATCATCTGCAATCTGGGAGACCACCTAAGCACTGACCTGCAGCCAACCCTGAAGATATTTCTGGAGAGGCTCAAAAATGAAATCACCAGATTGACAACAGTCAAAGCATTAACTTTAATTGCTAGTTCTCCACTTAAAATAGACTTAAGACCCATTCTTGGGGAAAGTTTTCCCATTTTAGCTTCCTTCCTACGAAAGAATCAACGTGCCTTGAAGCTGAGCACTCTGACTGCTCTGGATGTCCTGGTGAAGAACTACAGCGACAGCCTCAAGCCTGCCATGATAGAGTCAGTGCTAGCGGAGCTCCCAGCTTTAATCAGTGAGAATGACATGCATGTTTCCCAGGTGGCTGTCATGTTCCTTACTACTTTGGCCAAGGTTTGTCCGTCCTCCATCTCCAAGATGAGCGGTTCGATTCTGATGGAGACCTTCCAGCTGGTGCACTCGCCCCTGCTGCAGGGCGGCGCGCTTGGCGCACTCATCGCCTTCTTTCAGGCGCTCGTGCTGACCAAGGCGGCTGCCACGGGCTACTCGGAGCTCATGAAGCACCTGACTGCCCCCGTCTACGCAGCCGGGCCCTCGGCGCCCCTGCACAAACAGGCGTATCACTCTGTCGCCAAGTGTGTGGCGGCCCTTTCCTCCGCCTGCCCCAAGGAAGCGCCGGGGATAGTGAGCCAGTTCATCCAGGACGTGAAGAGCCCCAAGTCCAGCTGCGCTGTGAAGGTGCTGGCCTTCCTCTCGCTGGCCGAGATGGGGCGCACCACGAACCTGGGTGCACAGAGGGAGCTCAGGACTGTCATCCTGGAGGCGTTCGGCTCCCCGAACGAGGAGGTCAAGTCTGCTGCCTCCTACGCCCTGGGCAACGTGAGCGTGGGCTGCCCACGGGAGTACCTGCCCTTCGTGCTGCGCGAGATCGGGAGCCAGCCCAAGAGGCAGTACCTCCTGCTGCACTCCCTCAAGGAGGTGATCGGCGCCTCCCCGCCTGACGGCCTGCAGCCCTACGTGGAGGACATCTGGGCTCTGCTCTTCAGGCACTGCGAGTGCGCCGAGGAAGGCACGCGCAACGTGGTGGCCGAGTGCCTGGGGAAGCTGGCCCTGGTGAACCCCGCCGAGCTGCTGCCCCGCCTGAGAAAGCAGCTGACAGCAGGTGAGGGCAGGCGGTGCCGGGGTGCCCTAGCAAGGCCTCGCTTTGCTGGGAGCCCTTGAGGCGCTGCTGGGGGGCACAGCTGGGAGCAAAAGCAGCCTGAGAGGTGAGCAGGAGGCAAGAGGGATCCTTGAGAGGGGACTCAAAGGACTGCGGGTTGCGTGGCGTGGAGGGGCTGCCAGACGCTCAGGTGCATGCAGAGATCATGCTGGGGCTGGATTTGAATGACAAGTACTCCATTCTTTTACCAGGTCTGATATAAACAAGGGCATTAGGTACTTAAAGTTACAGCAATGATTTTGTCGTGTGACCTCTCACCATTTTTTATGATTTCTGTTTTCCCTGCAGGTTCTCCCCATGCCCGGAGCACGGTGGTAACTGCAGTCAAATTCACCATCACAGACCAGCCTCAGCCCATCGATGCTCTGCTGAAGGGCTGCATAGGTGGGCTGCTAGCAGCACCCTGTCATTAGGCAGCACTAGCGGATTTTTCCCCTAGGGATTTTTCATACCTATGGGTGAGCCTAACCTAATCCAGTTAGTTTTCTAGCCTGTTTCTCTGCTTTTGGGATTAAAGACCCATGTTGTCATGTGAGTCCTTGTTGATTGGTCTGATACTTGGCTCCCAGGCATGTTTCATGGTGACAGAGTTTATTGGGAGCATAAATTGTCCCTGCTTATCAAGCATCCCACAGACAAGGATCTTGATAAACTGTGTGGAACATCCTGATGCCTATGGAGGCTGCATCCTGGATCTGTTATACAGAACAGCCTCCTGCTTCAGAGAAGTGTCATCAGAGCTGTTAGGAAACGAACAACTTTCACAACTTGCTTGAATGCCGAAGCTTCTGATTGGACTTGAGGGTGAGGTTCGTGGTAGCCAGAATTGTCCTATGGGCAAATGCAGAAAGGTCGTGTTTCTTCCAATTACTGTATCCCAAGGAAAGGGAGGGAAAGCGTTTCCAGAGGCTCCTTGAACTGTGTCCTTAGAGCTACTTTGCCACAGAGAGTTTCATGCCCAGGCTCCCCGAAAGACTTAGTGCTGTTCTCGCTCCATCAGCAAGTGTTCGGAGAGCAATTAAAACGCTGCAGCAGAACCGATCTGTGTGTTCTTATCCCAAAGGTGACTTCCTAAAAACTCTTCAGGATCCAGACCTGAACGTTCGACGTGTGGCTTTAGCTTTGTTTAATTCAGCTGCTCACAACAAACCATCCCTGATCCGAGACTTGCTAAGTGCTGTTCTGCCCAGCTTGTACAAGGAGACGAAGGTCAGGAGGGAGCTCATCCGGGAGGTAGGTGCGAGCGCGGCCGGCTCGGGGCACGGGGGGTGCAGAGCTGCCTGCGTCCTCCTCCGTGACCCGCGCCGCTTTTCTGCTTGTTAAGGTAGAAATGGGGCCGTTCAAGCACACAGTGGATGACGGCCTTGATGTGAGGAAAGCTGCTTTCGAATGCATGTACACGCTGCTGGAAAGCTGCCTGGACCGGCTGGATATCTACGAGTACTTGAATCACGTGGAGGATGGGCTAAAGGATCATTACGACATTCGGGTGGGTGCTTTAGCTTTACTGTGAGGGGACCTAACGGATGTGGCTGCTTTGGGCCCCTGGCTTTGAGCAAAGCTGGTGTGTGTCCAGGGCAGCGTCCCGGGCGCGATGCTTTCATGGCTCTGCAGCGGCTGCAGCCGCTCACCAAACTGGTCCAGGTGTAGTTCAGTTCTGGCCTTGGAAAGGCAATGTGGGTGTAGCGCTTTTATAGGAAACCTCCCCAACTCTAAAATCCCAGTGATGCTGCATTGTTACCTGCCCTCTATGGCCAGCGAGGCCGATGGTCTCAGTTAGGAGGCGCTGTCTCCTTTTCACGCTGTTCCATATGGAGGCAGAGACAGCCCAGCAGGGGCCCTGTCCCTAGGGTGAGTGCAGCTGTCAGATGTCATGGACACTCTGGAGGATAATGTAGACCTGGGACCAGAGTCCAGGCAGGCTACTGGTGTGTATTGGTTGCGTGGAGGCACAGGGAGAGCCTGCGCGTGGGCCACGGTAGCCAGGGCCGTGCTCAGCCTCAGTGGGGAGGCAGTGCGAGGCAAAGCTGGTTCTGTCTGTCCAGATGCTGACTTTCATAATGCTGGCCCGCCTGTCCACGCTGTGCCCGAGCGCCGTCCTGCAGAGGCTGGAGCGGCTCATCGAGCCCCTGCGAGCCACCTGCTCCACCAAGGTAAGAGGCACAGGGCACGGGGACCGGTCTGCAGGTGCTGCCACCCGTGCTGGGGGTCCAGGGTCTGGGTCGGGGCTGCCCTCTCCTCTCCTTGGAGCCTGTGGTTAGACAAGAACCTGCCCCTTCCTCCCTGCTCTTTCTGCCTGCACAGCGTTCTCTGAATCCCAGCTGAAAGGGCTGCTTTGGGGTTTCAGGTAAAAGCTGGATCCGTGAAACAGGAGTTTGAAAAACAGGACGAACTGAAGCGATCGGCAATGAGAGCAGTGGCTGCTCTCCTGACCATCCCCGAAGTAGAGAAGAGTCCCGTGATGGCTGAATTTTCCTCTCAGATCAGATCCAATCCCGAAATGGCATCACTTTTTGAAAGCATTCAGAAGGATTCTGCCTCCTTATCCACCGCAGAATCAATGGACATGAGTTAAGGTTGTTTACACCCCTCGCCCTCCCATCCCTGTCCTGCATTAATATAACAGATCCTCGGAGCCGGGCTAAGGGGGAATGTCATGGAGCAGCTCCCGTGCTGCCCCTGCGCAAGGGGAAGGGGGGGCCCAGCGGCACCTGCAGGAGGGGGGCATCCCGCTGAACTGGGGCGGGCTCTGCAGCCTGGGAACGCGTGGCCTTCCCTAGGAAGCGGAATGAAAAATGAGGGTGCTGGTTTGTCAGCAAGCTGCTAACGGGCGCACGAGGCAATCCCATTCAGTGCAGCTCCATGGAAAAGAGCCCCGGCCCTGGAATGCTTCCCTCCTGCAGCACCCTGTCAAGCAGGGTAAGGGTTTGGATTTTGTTTTGTTTAACCACTGCACATGCACTTTCTCCCCAAATTGTCTGAACAATGTGTTTCTTTTGCTTCACTAAATAACATGACTAAAACCTGTAAGTCATGTCCTGGCTGGAGCAAAGATGAGCATCATGAGCAGCTCATCCCCTTTGAAAAGGGAAAGAGGTTCAAGAATCAGGGAAGCTGCATGAGCTCGGTGGACAGCACTTACCCCTCCCAGCCTCTCATGTAGAACTAGACTCTTAAGAACAGGCTACTTGATATTTCTGTGGCGTTTTGGTGACACAGAATTATCACGCTTGACTGCCATTATTACAGTTTTAACTGTGCCAATACCTCAATCAGCTGTCTTCCCAAAGGGATCCTCCCCAATGTGCTCCCCTTGATCCTCGGACAGGGGCAGAGCCGCTCTGAGCAGCTCCAGGGTGCCCTGTGTGACCAGCACCTGCACTCCCCTATGTGCCAAAGCCCAGAGCCTCCGGCATCAGAGGAAGAAGCGGCTGCGTTTTCAGCTCAGCTGCTGTTCAGAGCATTAGCGCCCAGCACCAGAGCAGGCAAAGGCCACTGGCGCTTGCAGCATTCAGAAACTTGCCCTAAGGGGTTGCCTTGTTCCAGTTCTGCTTTGCATAGGAAGAGCCTTTAACAGAAACCGGGGAACGTAACAAAGAGCAAACTAGAGACCGAGGCTGCCATGACACCCCTCTTGGAGCCGTGGATTTGTACTAAGCTTTCTTTTTTTCCCCTTTTTGACAGAGTGGTTGATGTGAAAACTATTTATAATGCAGTGTGAAAGAGCCTCCGTGCTGAGTGGTATCCAAGGAAATAAAAGTGTACTTATGCAGCTGTGCACAGTTCCAAATTCATTATGGTCACAGGGGAATTAGCTGTTGGTGCCAAGGCCCACACACAAGGGAACAGCAGAGGCTCCAGCCTTTCCTTACGCACCAGGACTTTCTTCCCTGTGATCAGCTCCTTCACGCGGTTCAGGCCCAGTCCCATTCCCTTTAGTTAAGGTTAATGGGAGCCTCCTGAAGGAAGCAGAGCTGAACAGGAGCAGCGGCTCCTGGGCCGAGTGTGCAGCCTCAGCGAGGGGCGAGAGGTGGCACCAAAGCAGTGGCCGTGGGACCGGCGGCCACCAGCGGAGCCCTGGGCAGGCAGGGGCACAAGAGCAGCCCTGCCTTGGGCGAGTCAGAACTACTCACTGCACTTTGGTTTCACTCTTTATTAAATACACCCCACTGCAGGAAGCCTTTACTCGTTCTCCTCGCTGCGTAACCTGGCGTTGGGGTTGGTGATCTTGATGGCAAGCTGGGCAGCTCTCTCCACGATCACCTTGCGGTTCTTGGAGGACACGTTGTGCGCGATCTCGGCGCAGTAGGACCTGCGGGAGCAGGGCGCAGGTCAGCTGCGAGCCCAGGATGCGGCGCTGTGCGAGCGACGCCAGGACCTGTGCGCCCCGTTCCGGACCCCACTGTGGCAGCAGCTGTGTTTCATGCACATGGACAGACCTCGGGGCAATTTTCAGGACATCCTCCCCCAGAACATCACCCTCCTCACTCCCATTTCAGAGGAGCAAGCGCTACAGGCACAGTGACCGTGTGGGTGCTGCATCAGCGCAGAGGGACACGAGATGCTGCGGCCGACACTCCAGGGAGCAGCGTGAGCCGGTGCTCAAGTGCGATGGCTGTGGGAAGGGCCCAGGGCCGCCCCTCGCCCGCTCCCCTCAGTGGAGACCAACCACCCGTCCCGTCCTGCGATGCAGCCCCGCATCGTCAGCCCCGCAGCAGCCCTGCCCCTCGGGGTTCCACGCTGCCAAGGCCGGCAGCGCCCAGCCCGGGGAGGGCAGCGCCTCAGCCGCGGCACCCAGCAGCGTGGGAACTCACTTGTTGCTCATCATGAGCACCTCGAGCTCTTTGACGTTGTGCACCAGGAACTTCCTGAAGCCCGTGGGCAGCATGTGCTTGGTCTTCTTGTTGCTCCCGTAACCGATGTTGGGCATCAGGATCTGCCCCTTGAAGCGCCGGCGGACTCTGTTGTCGATGCCCCTTGGCTTGCGCCAGTTGCGCTGCAGAGCACAGAGCGTTTAGGAGGCGGCGGGCGAGGGCCGCGCGCAGCAGAGCCCCGCGCCGCCCGCCCGGCCCTGCTCACCTTGATCTTGACATAGCGGTCGGACTGGTGCCGGATGAACTTCTTGGTCCTCTTCTTGACGATGCGCGGCTTCACGAGCGGCCTGAGGGCGGGCATGGCGCCTGCGCGGCGCCGCGGCGCCTGTCGCAGGTTGGTCTTCCGCGCGGGGCCACGGCGGCCGCGGCGGAATGGGCTCCCTGCCGCCTCTGCCTCCCGCTTCCGATGCTGGGCGAGCACGGGCAGCTCCCCAGATGCGATCCGGGAGGGGCCGCGCCGCGCCGCGCCG
>VZSG01000348.1:367901-378955 GCA_013398315.1 Nothoprocta pentlandii | reverse complement strand
TCAGCGGCCGCCCCTCTTCAGCGGCCGCCCCTCTGCTTGCAGCACGGCCTGTTCAGCGACGGCCCCTGCCCGCAGCCAGCTGGGCTTGTGAATGACCCCAGATAGGAAACATCGGGTTGCTGCAAAGCAGGCTGGGCAAACCTGCTGTTCGGACCCGTCTTCTGTGTGAGCAGTTTGCCCGCGATCCATATTCCTTCCGCCCGGGCGCGGGGTGAGAAGCGACACCCCGCTTAAAATGCCCTCAATTGTTCTACACAAATAATAATGTAGCTTGTATGCAGGAGAGCAAGCGCAAAAACAAGTGCATAATCGTGTTTGTGCGTGTTTTTGTTTGTTTTACAGTTTTAGCCCTTGCTTCTATAAACTCATTGGAGGATTGAAGTTTTATATTCATTCTTGTTTATATAGGTATATGATACTTCTGACGGAACCCTAATTCAGCCTTTGAAAGGACATAAGGACACTGTTTACTGTGTGGCTTATGCTAAAGATGGTAAATATCATTTTGGGAGTCTGTTATTCCAGTCTGTAAAGCACACAATGTTTTCCCTTTGCTATTGAAAACTGATAAATGTTGTAATCCAGGTGTTTTTAGTGATTGCATTTTGAACATCTGTGGTGTGTCTGTGTTGGGTTTGAAGTGCATTGCAGCAGTGCATGCAGAAGGCAGTGCTGCGTTTCCGTGCCTGTGATTTAAGGCTATGTGTTAGGTTAATGCAGCAGCCGCAGCGCTCCGGGGCTGCAGCGAGGTTTGCGCTGCAGGGCTCAGCCTGGACTGCTCGGAGGGAGAAAGAAAATAAGGAGTTGTGTGTAAATGGAGAAGCGCAGCGCGCAAAGACGCTTGCAGTGTTAGGCCCTTTATTGCTTGAGCCTTGTAAAGTTCAAGAACTTCTTGCTCTCTCTCTGGTTGACTACTTGAAATGAAAGTGATTCTGAAATTTGAGAGACTTAAATTATATTTAATTCCTAGGCAAGCGGTTTGCATCTGGCTCAGCAGATAAAAGTGTGATAATTTGGACTTCAAAGTTAGAAGGAATTCTGAAATACACGTAAGTGATCCCTCTAGTGATCCCCTTAACTCTGTGCCTCTCAAATGCAGGCTTTGGTTATGAATTTCTGGAGTCAAAGAATAAGTGATGTTAGAAAAGGAAGAAGGTTAACTGGGGTCAGAGAAAAGGCTAGCAGGAACAGGGAGGGGAAGGAGGAGAGGAACAAAGTATCTCCAAAGTAGGAAAAGTAATTAAAGGCTTGAAAGAGGGTGCAAAGCCTAGATAAAGGTCTAATGAATTTAGAGGGCTGGCAGAGAGCTGGGAGGTATCTGTATAGGTTGAGAGGGGATGAAACAGAATGATTCTGATCTTGTGTAGTAAACGAAATTAATATAATTCTAGTTCAAAGACCAAACTAAAGATAAGGATTGGGACTTTCCTTTTGGCTTTATTTTATTTGTCATCTCTCAAGCTATGTCTTCAAGTCTGTTTCTGCCTGTGTGCTTATAATTATTGTTGAAGTTGTTATATACAATTGTACTTTGGAATTTGGCCATGACCTTTAATCACATTTCACAAATCACTGTCTACCTACATTTTTAGCTCATCTTGATGAAACATACCAAATTCTCCATTTAACGATGGTTGTTTTTAAAATTTTGTTATTGATCTAGTTTACAGTAATTGCAGATTAATTTGATGTAATATAAGCTCATCTAATTATTTCTGGCATCTGGCAAGCCTTTTGGCTATCTTGCTGAAAGTTAGAAAATGAGATATTTAAGAATGATTTATTGAAATGTGATTGTAACTTTATTTTAGGCATAATGACTCTATACAGTGCGTTTCATACAATCCTCTTACTCATCAGTTGGCATCCTGCTCTTCCAGTGATTTTGGTATGTCTTCTTCTTACTTTTCCATTAAACCAGTAAATTCTGTTAAACAGTAGAGTGAAGCTAACCATGGATGAATACAGTTCTTATTGCAAAGAGATGAGGTTTGAAGATACTGTTACCTGACAAAGGAGCATTAGTTATGTTTTTAACTCACTCAAACACAGTTGCTGTGTAGTAATATACCATAGATACTGTGACTTTTCCAGAGATGCTTGATCTATTATATTTAGATGGATTTTATTTCCATTTATTGATGAATACTGTCTATTTAAATAATCCTTCTGGAAGTGACTGAGATATTGATCCCTCTGAAATCCAAAATGAGTTTTCTGTCAATATATGTTTCTCATCTCAACGCTGATCTGTGCTTGCTTGTAGTTTATTGTGTTTTTTGTTTGTTTTGATGAAGGTTTGTGGTCTCCTGAACAGAAGTCAGTCTCCAAACATAAAACTAACAGTAAGATTACCTGCTGTAGGTAAGTTTTAATGATTGCCTGTGTTAGGCTAGTTTCATTGCAAAACTTAATATGCACGCTTAGAGAAACAAGTTCAAATAAAGTAAACACATACAGAGACAGTAAGCAGGAGGATGAAGTGGGGCTCTCATAACTTGCTCTTCAGTAGCATTACGTACTTACTGCTGCCTTGCCATTCTCATCTTTATAGTATTTGAATAGCAATTATACTGTAGTAACAATCTATTATTTATCAAAAACAATATGTTCTTTCTTGTATTGTGCCTTTTGCCTTTCATCTTGGTGGTTTTTGCAGGAGAAGCAGATGTTACGGGGAACCTAAGGCAAGGGTACAATGATTTGTGTGAAGTCTCCCTGCTAACTACAGTAGAGACAAGAACAGAAAGGGGGTCCTCTCCTCCTCTGTCCCAGCCTGATGTGTTTTGCTGATCACTGTTTTAAATGTATTTTTTAAAGCAGTTTGGTCTACTGCCAGCACTGTCATCAAAAAATGTGTTAGCGCACGATACAAGTATTGCAAGCAGATGATAGCTTAGCGTTATTCCTGTTTTTTTTTTGTTTGTGTGCATATAATAAAGTGTTCTTGCTATAGTGCATGCTGTTGCCATAAATGTGGATTTGGATTCATAAACAAACTAGAATTGCTGGCTATCTCCCAGAACTCCCTCTTAAAACTCTATTTCAGTCTATTATCCCTGTTTGGGTAGGCTGTACCATCCTACAGTCCTGCTGCTTGTTTTTAGAAGTTTGCTCTTCAACACATGTGTGTTTTATCAGCTGGACAAATGATGGCCAATACCTTGCTTTGGGGATGTTCAACGGCATTGTCAGCATAAGAAATAAAAATGGTGAAGAGAAAGTGAAAATAGAGCGTACAGGGGGTGCTGCTTCTCCAATATGGTCAATTTGTTGGAATCCATCCAGGTAAATAATTTCATTCTTCCTTTTCATCCTTTCATGCTGAGCAGATAATCCTTGGTTTATTGATTGTAGAGAGGCTTGACTTTTATCCCCGCTGAAACAAATTATTGGCAACTACGTTTTATTTGTCTAGTGTCTATATATTGGGGGCTGACTTTGCTGATAGTCTTTAATTAATGTAAAAACTGGGAATAAATTTTAGTTTGGTTTCAAGAAACACTCCATTTATGTCTTTTGTTTCTTTTTGGTGGGTTTCTTTTGGACTGGAAGTTGGGGGGGTGGAGGGGGCAGGGGAGGGGAGTTTATACTTCAATTCAGAAATAATTTTGTCCCAAACTAATATGTGAATAAACAATTAATATTGCAGTAGGTGGGAGAATTTTTGGAATAGAGCAAATGAGGATGAAGAAGAGTCAGTTCACAGCTATTTAGAGGAATTACCAATACTGAACTCCAGGCCTGGCAGTAGTCAGTGTAGTGATACTGAGGAAGAGGAGCATGAGGAAGAAGAGAGCCCTAGAGATTCCAACTTGTGAGTGAAAGTTCAAAGGAACCTATATAATTTTTGCAAAGTGATAATTTATAAAAAGAACCAAAGAGAAGGGGTATTATCCAGTTTACAAAATCAGATGTTCAGAAGTTAGGAAAATCTGAATTAGCAGTTGTCTGTACAACAGTCTGTGCAATAGTCTTAATAGTCTTAATCTATTGTGGCCATTTGTGTTCATTATGGAATAATTCTTACGTATCTGATTGCACATTAATTTTTTCCCCTCCATAGGTGCATGCATCACTCATTGAACAAAGAGAAGGTGGCTGCTTAAATGACTCACTTTTTATTAATGGTGTGAGGTGTTTGTTTTTTAATCTGTTTTGGTTTTGTTGAGCTTGAAGCATTCTTTACAGCAGGAGGTTCAGTTACCGTCCTGCTCTCTGTGGGTGAGAGGTGCTGGACAGGCGGCTCCCGGGCTGTGCCCGAGCCGAGCAGGCTGTGTCAGGCCACTGACACTGACAAGGCGAGACCTGGGGCCTTTCCTCAGGCGGCTGCGGCTCTCCCAGGAGCAAATTTCCTCCTCTTACTGACTCATAACTGTAGTTCTCTCTTGCTCAGCTGTACAGACTTTGTTACAGTGGCTTTGTAGCACTGTAACCAAGACCAGGAGTCAGGCCCGGATGCTTCGTTTGTTTAGGGGATCGTTAGCTTTAGTGTCCCCTCTGTTAGGGGGTGCATAGCACCCGTGCACACTGTGGAGTGGCGTGCCAAGCCTCACAGGCGTTCCTGTGCAGGGGGTGGCTCTTGAAAAGGGTGGTACATGTACCTTGCCATTTAAAGCCACCTTGGGGCACAAAATAAAACCTATGTGAAATATATCCTGCTATTGTGCTACTTCGTTCTACGTTCTAAGAGATTTATGAATTACTCACTGTAAAAATACTGTATAACTTTTTTATTTATTTTTTTTTTTTCATAGAGATGAACACAATGATATCTTAGCCGTGGCAGACTGGGGTCAAAAACTTTCCTTTTATCAACTTAGTGGCAAACAGGTATGTTTTGGAATGGCAGGGTGTTTCTGATTCTGTTCTGTCTTTTGCTTAAAAAGCATTTGTGTATTAATGCTTTATTAGCTACATGAAATGTTTCCTGGCTTTGAGATGATTTTTGAGTCTGTTTTCTGATTGTCTTTTCCTGCAACTCATTTCTTTTGTAGCAACTCTAGTTCTTGTGTTAAATTTGCAACTTTATAGACTTTTTCAGTGTAGTTTACCAGCCCATACAGAACTTCTGTATATTTCTTTCAATCAGTTAATGGGGGAGGATCCTTTTGTTGGTTTTGATCTTTTGTTTTACCTTGTAGATTGGAAAGGACAGAATACTCAATTTTGATCCTTGCTGTGTCAGCTATTTTACTAAAGGAGAATATATTTTACTGGGAGGTTCAGATAAACAGGTTTCCCTCTTCACGAAGGATGGGGTGCGTCTTGGTACCATAGGAGAGCAAAGCAGTTGGGTGTGGACATGCAAAGTTAAACCAGACTCCAACTATGTGGTAAGTAGGTCCATTTTATTGACCTTCTCATAGAGAGTTTGTCATGTAAGGTACATCCATGAATTTCAATCTCTGTTGCCTAGTTTAGGCATCCTTACTGTGGCAGCAAAATCTTAAGGGTTGTTCCGTGAGCTCCTAAAACCTCCTCTGAAATCAAACATATCCTGGGGAAGTAAGAGTTAGGCTGCCAGAAGGCAATACATGAGTGTAACTCCTCCTTGCAGGTGGCAAGGCACTTAATGCATTTAAATAATTTGTAATAGATTGGCTGTGTATAATTCCATCAAAGAAAGAAAACGTTCATATCTGTTTGGGTTTCTAGCATTGCACCTTGTGGAGAGTGGGAAAATGTGTATGATGCAGCTGTGATGCATCCTGTATCGCCTGAGCCATGGTACATTGTTTTTTTCTTTAAGGGGAGATATACATGGTCTATAATGAGATCAGTCCTCATTTTGCACTGATGAGTTCAACAGTAGCTGTAGCGCAAGCAGTCTGTCGTGGTACCAGCCTATACATTATGCAAGGATAAGGAACATAATGCTCATATAAATACTACCAATTTTGCCAATTCTCACCTATCTCTATCAATGAACTAGAAGTATTTTCTCCTTTTGTTCAGGCAGTTGGATGCCAAGATGGGACAATATCCTTTTACCAGCTGATTTTCAGCACAGTTCATGGCCTTTATAAAGATAGATATGCTTATAGAGACAACATGACAGATGTTATTGTGCAGCATCTCATCACTGAACAAAAAGGTAATTTTGCACTTCCGATCAAATCAAAGCTTCAATCTCATTAGGTTGGTATATTTTCCCCCAATTAATACCCATCACAATATTTGGAATATATGTTGCATTTGCCAGAGAGATGGCTGTCACATTGACAGTAAAATTGCAGAATACTCTTGGCAGGATGAAAATGCAGACTTGGTTTCTGGAGGATCAGCACTGACAAGCTTAGTGAAAGGTGCAGGGATTTGCAAGGACACTGGGAGGGGCAGCAGCTTTTAAGATAAGGATTTAATCTCTGAGAGTATAAGATAAAAATACTGTACATCATATTTAGGATTTTTCTCTCTTACTTAACAGCCTCAAGGATTTGTGCTAATATTGTGTCTACATATTATTAATTTCTATGTCAAGGGATCGAGGTATCGCTCCAGAACATACTGTTGACAAATAATGGATGATAAATTGTGATCAGTTCTATGGATAGGAGATTACAGTGATTCAAAACAACAAATATCCTAGCAGGAATCTGCTTTTAAATTTAGAGGTGCTTTTAGGAAGGTTTGATTTTAGTATAGGTCTTTTTTTTTAATCTTTTGTTTTAATTTCAGCCATCACTATGTTATGTTTTTGTTTTCTTTCTCTCTAGTTAGGATAAAAGGCAGAGAACTTGTAAAGAAAATTGCAATCTACAAAAACAGATTAGCAATCCAGATGCCAGAGAAAATCTTAATTTATGAATTATACTCAGATGATTCTTCAGACATGTATTATCGAGTGAAAGAAAAAATAGTGAAGAAATTTGAATGCAATTTGCTGGTTGTGTGTTCAGCTCACATTATTTTATGCCAGGTATGTACTTTTTTAAAGACAATTAACTTGAAGACAGTTATCCAGGAAGCTGGTAAAATAAGATTAGTACCATGAAAAAAAATATATTGCTACTAGGCAATGTGACCTGTAGTGTGTTGTAATCTGAGGGTCCCATGTGCTGTTAAGCAGTAGCGCTGGCCTTGCACAAGTGACGCTATCTCAGTGAAACACTCTATAGAGAATTTCATACATTCCTACCTAGTCCAGCAATCTAGGGAATTTATTTATTTATTTATTTATGGTATGGGGCAGGGAGGAGAAGGAGCGAGGGAGGACTGCTAGAAAAAAGTGTTCACATTTTTAGTACTGAATAGCTAAGACTTTCTTGTTCTTATGTGCAAAAGTAGCAGACACATTAGCATAGATATAAATACAGCATATCAGAGGAGAAACAGTTTTCTTTATACCTCCATGCAATATGTTGTAAATTATGTCCTCAGGAGAAAAGATTACAGTGCCTCTCATTTAGTGGCATTAAAGAACGAGAATGGCTGATGGAATCGCTTATTCGTTACATTAAAGTAATTGGAGGACCTCCAGGAAGAGAAGGTCTCTTAGTTGGTCTAAAGAATGGTCAGGTAATGCATTATATCTGGTATATATTTTTGAATGCAAATAGAATCTGGTTTATGCTCTTTGGAGGAGAACTTAGAAGCAGCATGTTCATATACAACCAAGAATATTATTTGGCTGAGTCTCATCTTGTTCGTAAAAAATAGTTGCTTCCGTGCTTCGTGTTCAATGGCTGCAAGATTCAGACAGGCATGTTTGACTTGGTCCTAAGTCTGTGTGTTATTAGGAACAGCTGACAGAAGTGGAGCTGAGGTGAGCTCCTCACCTCAGTAGGTGAGCTGAGAGAACATTTGGCTTCCCAGTGGGGTGTGGGGGGTGTTCTTGGTGACCACTTGGGAAGCCCTGCATGCTTTAGAGGTGACGTTTGTGTCTTCCACAAGCCAATTAGCTGAGAATTGCAAACTGAAACCTAGAGGTGAAATGATATAGAAAACAGCATGAGGAAAGAATTAGAGATCCCTTCCCTTCTGTATGTATCGTATGCATTCCCAACATATTGTATTTATATAATTGTTCAGCAAGGGGAACGCTACAAAAGACAGTATGTATGACATGTTTTATTTGTATGGACTTGAAACTGGAATATGTAGAAGCAAGCTCTGTCAAAATATCTCAAACTGAAAGCATTCCCTCTAATTTTATTTCCTAGTACAGTTGCAGTCATATATTTTCCGTAGCACTAGAGTTGGCACCTGCTGTGCAATTTTTAGTTTTAGGGAACTTTCATGGACTGATTTTGATTTCATATATCTCCAGATCTTGAAGATATTTGTTGATAATGTCTTTGCAATCGTCCTGTTGAAGCAAGCCACAGCTGTGCGCTGTCTGGATATGAGTGCATCTCGAAACAAGCTGGCAGTGGTTGATGAAAATGATACCTGCTTAGTATATGATATCCATACCAAAGAGTTGTTGTTTCAGGTAAAATTCCAAGTCTTATTATTTTTAAAAGCATAGAATATTGCAAGAAATAGTGGTATACAGAAATTCATACAGTTGCCATTAATGGGACAGTGTAGGATTTAGTTGTGATCTATTTCTCCATCAAAACTACCCTTCTGGAGAAAGTAGATGATGAATTATGCAGGAGGTGTGCAAGACCAACAGCTGCTAAGAAGTACTTAAAAATGTGACCTTTTCAGGTTAATTTGGAACTGTCCCAGTTCTCTTTGAAGTATTAAAGTTAATGAGTGGTTTAGCTTTTTCATCAGTAAGAACAGAATTAAAGCTTAAACTTTTGTTCCTCGTTTATTCCCAGACTATAAAATGAATTGCCTTACTGGCAATTTAACAGTCACTCTAAGGATTCATCCCTTCATGTTGGTGAAATGTTTTCAGAGAACATGGAACAGGAAGTATAAAGTGCTACAAAGATACGATCTATAACTTTCATTCTGTGACAGGCAGAAGAAGTATTAATTAAATGTGACAGCTAGCCAGCAGTGTTTTATTGTGGAATATTGTATATCCTGCAGTCTGTGTATTCTGTTCGTGATCTGTACTCTCAACAAAGGAAAGACAACTATAACTGCTTATTGAAATGCAAAATATGTCCTGTAGATCTGCTTAGGAGTATACTAGTCTTTAGAATATTGCAAATGAAAGTGAGCTCGTGTGTGTCTGCACATGTGTATACCCAGGCTCTGCAACATGTCAGATGTTCTAGCTGAAAGACAAGCTTCTTGGGAAAGGAGGTGTGATTGCATCTGTTGTAATCACCCGCTATTTTGCTCGTTAGGAACCCAATGCTAATAGCGTGGCGTGGAACGCGCAGTGTGAGGATATGCTCTGCTTTTCTGGAGGGGGCTACCTCAATATCAAAGCTAGTAACTTCCCTGTCCATCAGCAAAAACTTCAAGGCTTTGTTGTGGGATACAACGGCTCCAAAATCTTCTGTCTTCATGTTTTTTCAATGTCAGCTGTTGAAGTTCCCCAGGTAATCCTTTAATCTCATTAAGCCATGCTTTACATTTAATAAACATCAATGTTTAAGAAATGAAGAGGCTTTTCTGAAAGTTACCAGTATTCCATTAACCGAATGATTGCAGTTCAGGCTTCTCTCATCGCTCCTGAAATTATCCTTCTTTTTTTTTTTTTTTTAATTAATCTGGTTTCTTTTTTTGCTGCTGCTGCTGCTGGTTCTGTTTCTCCTCTTAAAATCAAAGCTGTGATATAGTTCCATTATTATCTCTTCCCATATTTTTCTTTTCTGTGTAGCTTCCTTGGGTTGTCATTTCATTTTTCCTATGAGTACATCAGTTACTGTCTTATTGTTGGTTTCTGGAGACATGTTTAGGCAACATTTAAGCAATATGTTTTAGTCTGAATGTCTAGTGTATGTACAGGCTGCTTAAAGTTCTTTCCATAATGCAGAAAAGATGGCAATGGAAGAGGTGAAAAGAGTCCAAGATACAGCTTGTATAAAAATATACAACTAGTTTCTCCAGAATATTATTCTGTTTGTGCTACTAAAGTGTATATTCGCTGATAATGATTGGGATTAGAACTCTTTTTTATGTATTTATTTTTCTCTTCAGTGTAGCTAAATAACTTCACTAATATATATCAGTATTATGCTTCCTGATGAACATTTTTATTAAATCCTCAGTCTGCCCCCATGTACCAATATCTGGAGCGGAAAATGTTTCGGGAAGCCTATCAAATAGCGTGTCTGGGAGTAACGGACGCCGACTGGCGAGAGCTGGCCATGGAAGCTTTGGAAGGGCTGGAGTTCGAAACTGCTAGAAAGGTAAAGCAGCTCTCCACGTACACAGCAGAAAGGCTGTAATTCCTTTGTTCTTTGGCTGGACTGTGGAGTGGTGATCTTGTGTTAAGAGCTTGCTCAGGCTGAGCTTGTGCAGTAGTCTGGACATCAAGGAAAACAGTGGTCTGTGGTACGCGCACGAGCTTATGGGGAGACCCCGGTGGAAGGAGGAAAGTAGGAGTTCCCTCCTGAAGTCTTGTTCCAAATGAAAGAGTTGAGGGCCAAGGACAGGACCCTCGGTCGCGGGGGAGCCGAGGACGGGGCCCCTCGGTCGCGGGGGGGTGGGGGGAGCACGGGGCCCCCCAGTCGCAGGGTCCCAAGGACGGGGCCTCTCGGTCGCAGGGTCCCGAGGACGGGGCCCCTCTATCGCGGGGGGCCGCGGACGGGGCCCCTCGGTCAGGGGGTCCCAGGGCCGGGTCCCTCCATCGTGGGGTCCAAGGACGGCCCGCCGCTCGCCCTAGCAGAGGCTGGCGGGCCGGGCGCGGCGAGCGGCGGTAGCGGCCGCCAGGCGGCAGCAGAGCCCTTCCCAGGCGGCCCCGCACGCGCTGCGGGCAACGCGGCCGCCGTCCCTGCGCGGGGCAGCCCCTGGCGGCGCCGGGGCCTCCCTGGGCGGGGAGTCTGGCGGGATGACCGCGCCACGGGGCCCTGCCCGCGGGAGAGCGCTTCCAACGGCCGCGGGAGAGCGTTTACAACGGCCGCGGGAGAGCGTTTCCAACGGCCGCAGGAGAGCGCTTCCAATGGCCACACTACCCGGGACACAGGGCCCTGACCACC
>VZSG01000348.1:286241-357176 GCA_013398315.1 Nothoprocta pentlandii | reverse complement strand
TCCAACGGCTGCGCTCCCCGGGACACAGGACCCTGCCCGTGGGAGAGCGCTTCCAACGGCCGCGCTGCCTGCGGCGGCACTTCCAGCGGCCGCGCTCCCCTGGCACAGCGCCCTGCCTGTAGCTGCGCTCCCCTGGCACAGCGCGCTTCCCGTTGCCTCTTGCTGCGTTTCAGTGAATAGGAGAGGTCAAACCAAGTCCAACGTCATAAATACTGCATGGAAGACAAAACGATCTAAAAATACACGGGGAATGGCCTGCAATGGGAGGCATTCTTTACAAGACAATATATTTATTTATATTTAGGAAATTAAATATGGATTTTTTGTTTGTTTGTTTTTATAGTGGCATCAGAATAATCCCAGTTTCATAGATGGCTTTATGCAAATAGATGCTCTTAAAGAAGTTTTCTTGTGCCTCCTTGGCATTTTTAAGTAGTGTCCTCTTAGAATTAGAGCAGATTAATTGGAACAAAAGCATCTTCTTGACATTAAAGGCTCTTGTAGTTCCTAGTCTGATCTGCTGTAAGCGGAATATTTGGTGCCCTCCTGAGCTTGAGTTTGCTTAGAATCATGAATGTGCTGCCCAAAGGGTTAAATTTCTGTTTTTTTTGATACATATCTAGAATAAGCACTAAGGTGTGCAAATTTGCACATCGCTTTGCCACTTGGGACTTTGGGTTGTACGTTTATCTCTGTTTGCAAAACATATTACGCTGTCTCACTGTTCTTTTACCTTATTCCTCCCTTCCTTCTCTCTGGACTAATTCTGTGATGAATTTTTCAAAACAACATAAAAAAGCTATAAGCATCTTCACTATGCTTCATCAGTACAGTCATTTATGTGTTCTACCTTGTAATGTTTCCTTAAATTTGCTCATGTGTGTCATACCTCATGGTTAAAATGTAAAGGGTGTAAAATAACTGGGATGAAAGTACGTAATATTTTTAATGGTATTTTGCATTCCTTGGAGGACAGACATACATATGCCTGTGAGTCCCTGTGCTGTTTGCTTTCAGTAATAAACTGTTTGGATTGTACCCTTGTGTTACTTTTTGGAATGCTTGGCGGCCCCCTTTAGTCAGAACTCGCTAGGTTAGGGCCTGCACAAGCATAAAACCAACATATTTCTGTCTGTCCTCCTAGCATGAAGATAGACGTGGTGTTTGCTTGTCTATCTCGTTCACCCTTCTACAGCTTGACTTCTGCGTAACAAAATTGTGTTGACTTGTGGGCTTTTCAAGTTAATTCCTTTTGTTGTTTCTCTTTTCAATAGGCATTTACCAGAGTGCGAGACCTTAGATACTTAGAATTGATCAGCAGCATTGAGGTAAGAGGACACTGGAGACAGCATCAGGTCTAAGAGCATCCGTCACAGTAAAGTCAGTACTGAAACTTATGGGGGAAGGTGGGCTTGGGGGCAGTGAACTGTATGAAACTTAGGAACCTTTAGAAAAACTGGAAAAATCTTCAATATTCAATTAATAGTTGGTAAAATGCTGCTGCAGTAATGCAGCTTACTACAGAATACTTTATAAACATGAGTTAATTAAGCCTTTCCCTACCCCCTGGAGGTAGGTAATTACTATTATCTTCTTTTCGCAGAGACAGAAACAGGCCCAGAGAAATAAAATGACAAATTCAGGATCTCATGACAAGTCAGTGACAAGTGGAAACAGCATTTGGGTTTCCTTACTTCCATGCTGTGCTCTAATCGCTAGCTCTCATTCTTTTCACACTTGATAAAATTCCGTTAGACAATACTGTCTGTCATAAGTACGTTAGAAGACATGCCATCGCTTGTACTTCCACAAAGACCACACGGCCATACTTCGTTTGAAGATCTGGGCTGAGATGGCCAGGGGATTCTGCTTTCACATGCTAATTGCGTTTATACCATCTCTTAAAAATACAATCTTTGTCTCCCATTTTTGCTGAGCCGTTCTGGTTCTGTCAAAATAGCCAGGCAGCTATTGGTTGTGGTTAACTTTTCTTGGTGTCTAAATGGGGTGAAGCTTTGGAGGGGGATTCGCTTATTTAAAGGTAGATACACAGATAAGAGCATTCTCTTGCCAGTGGTAGCTTTTCTACATGTATTTTTCCACATCTGGCTCTACCGAGGGTATGCTGGTATTGCCTATTCTGTGGAATCAGAAGGATTCATTCCCTTTCTAAATGGACATAAACTTATTTTCAGACTTCTTGAAAAGCTCCTGAGTGGTCTACATCACCGATTAGTGTTTCTTGTGGCATATTGGATTCTTTTTTAGGCTTGCAAGGGTGTAACTAGGCGCACATATGCCGTTAATATGACAGATTCTTCCTAGTAATGACACATTTCTTTAACTGATGACAGTAGAAACGCAACTTCCAGGTCTCTAAATCTGTCAAGTTTCTGTGAAATCTTCCCAAAATAGTATTAAAAAATCTTCTGAAAATTCTTTACCAAGTTTTCTGAAGGAGGAACTTTTAATATTAGCCTGATAAGCATCAGTCTGATGAGTGCCTGTGCCCAGAAGGGATGTTGGCTGCATTCCCTGTGCCAGCAGCAATTTGCACTTGCACACATGGGGAACGGCCCTGATCCCCACGTCGCTGGGTTCTGAATCTCACCGCAGAGCTTGGCTCACAGCAGCTTGCTTGTGTGTCCAAATTGTCTGCTGGTTCCATGAGTTTTTTCTCCTCTGCTTTTGTCTGGTGTGATATATTGACATACACTTAATTAATGAAATACTGCATCAAACCTGGCCTAGATTTTCAATATAAATGCATTTTTATAGCGCTTATGACGGTAGTTACCATAATATAGGAATTGAATCTTTAATTAAGAAATCAGAATGTTCAACAGGGGGATATTACAGTTGGGAGCACCAATAAAATAATAAATCTTAGGCAAAGCTCCATTGATTTGCCCCAAATTCTCTATGTTCACCAGCACCTTTCAGATTTGGTAGGGTGAACTCTTTCAAGACGACCTCTTGGTGACTGTGCGCGTGGGCAACGTCCCCATTGTGCCAAGCTGCCACTGCAGCGAGCAGCACAGCACGGGCAGGCGCCCTGGGGACGGCTGCTGCCTGCCGGAGTCACCAGCTCGTGTCTGTGGGGACAGCGCTGGGGACACTGTTTGCACCCAGTGGCACATTACCGTGCTTCTGAGTCTGCTTATTGGTAGCAATTTCTCATGCCTGTTTTCCCCCGTACCCACCCACACATTGTTAATTTAGCCAAATTACATGCTACTGAGTTCTGCGGGAGAAAATAAGGAACCCATCAGATGCCTATTTTAAAATAACATAGCATAATGATAGCATGTGTTGATTTTTTCCGTATGAAATCAAAAGAAGTGATTTTTCATCACTTAGTTCCATAGTGACATTTAATTTTGGTCTTCCTAGTTTAAATTAAGAAAGAATGTAATCCTTTAATTATAAATTCATCAGAAATATAGGAGAGACATGATTATCATCTTATTAACAATTTTTTTTTATTAATAGTTAAAATACAAGCCTGAGAAACTAACATTTCAGTGGCTGTTTCTGAACTGTGTGCTGCTCAGCTGCAATACTCACGTGCCTCCTTTCCTGGCTAGGAGCGGAAGAAGCACGGCGAGAGCAACAACGAGCTGTTCCTGGCGGATGTTTATGCCTACCAGGGCAAATTTCATGAAGCAGCTAAATTGTACAAAAAGAGTGGACATGAGAACCTGGCCCTCGATATGTACTCTGATTTACGCATGTTTGACTATGCAAAGGTAATGGTTCATAACTTTGTATTTAAATCCATAAATATTAAAATAGTAGTAATAATGCACCTGTAAATGTTTTAAAGTATGATTCTACAAAAGGCTGGGGAAATCTGTGGAGTCGTAGCTTTTAAGTGGATTTTTGTTTTGTTTTTTTGATGGATGCCACCAAGGGTGACTTTTTTATTATGATTATATGGTTTTGTCTGTGGTAATTTTCTTTATTAAAAACAGCAAGTCTAGGATTTGTGTCTGCTTCTACCTCATTATATTGCTCAGGAGCTCCCCTTCATATTTTTTTCTCCCAAAGATAATGGCTTAATACACATGCAAAGTGGAGGTGAGTGCATTGTGTATTTTGTATTATAAAAAAAAATCTTTCAGAGTTTGAACTTAGACAAGTGTTTGAGTCATTTCTTATTAATGTATTTTACAAAGTATATAGTATACTAATCTGGTATATTTTTGTTTATCAGAGTTTGCTTCCAGAGATTAGTTATGACATTTATTAAACTATTCCTATGTAGAAATAAATGGAATAGTTTTTGGAAGTGGCATTTTTATATGGTGATAGGAAAGGATTATTTGGCTTTTAACTCTTCTATAGTGTTTTCTTATCAAAATCCCTGAGAAGGCCTGCGCTGCTTAGTCTCGCTCATCACGCAGCAGAGCCTTGTCCTGTGCGATACAGGACAAAGCCTTTGCCGTAGCGTGCAGATAAACTGGTCTAGTGTAGATTGTACAAGTTCTACTACAGATAAATCTTTATTCCAAGCCTGTAGTATAAATACTTTGGAAGTTTCCTCTGTCACCGTTTCTGTCTTATGCGTCTTGGTTAGCTTCAGTGTTTTGATTCATCTCAAACCTAAATTTAATTCGCGGATGAAAATCCCATCCGTCATCCTTTTGATTCCCAGCAGTAGTCGTATCTATATTTAACTGGCAGAGTAAAAGGTTCTGTGGCCTCTCTCCCTGGGAGTAACTCCGTGCAGAGGAAATGAAAGGTGCTTAATAGCATCTGAAGGAAGCTGCTTGTGCAGGACACACGCGGGACAAGAAGGAGGGATGTGAATATGAAACTCCCTTGCTTGCCAGGCATTCTTCCGAGGCAAGTTAGGTTTTGTTTGTTTGATTTAAATACTGCCAGGATTAAGCAAAGAGACCCTTTCAGAACCTCATAGCTTGTGGTTGAGCTTGACCTTGATTGGCTCCAACTGGGGAGTCCAGACTAGAGGCAGAGGTCGGGAAGACTTCTGATATGCGACCACAGACTTGTTATCGCTACCAGTGTGCTTTAAGAAGCTGGTTTTTCATGGTTTCTTTTTTTTTAATGCCAGCTTATTTTTGATGAGCTGAGCTAGAAATAAAAGTGGTATCAAAGATGCTGTTTGACTCAATTCTCTAGCCTCATTCAAAGAACATCAAGTCATTTATCATCGCTAATCATAGTTACTCAGAATTAGGGCTGTGCTGGAGTAGATAATACTAGTGCAAAGCCCTGTGTGCAGCTCTGTACCTACCGAGTGCTTTTGCATCAGGGCAAGTGGTGAGTGTTGAATGTGGCAGTGACACAGTTGTTTTGTGGAGCTTGCTATTGTCTTTTTTTTCTCTTCACTTCGGTAATTTGAATCGAAAATGGATATAAATGCTGAGGATGGAGTACTCTTTTTATTCCCTTTCTCTTGTCACTTTTTTTTTGTGGTTTCAGAAGATATTAAGGTATTTTTCATTTCAGAGAGGCTATTTAAATGGACAGTAGTCTCTTCTGTTAACAGCAAAACTGCCCTTAATCCATCTTTCAGTGTTGAAGTACTTTTTATCTGTCTCAGAATGTCACCATATGTGAACCATATGGTGCCAAGGCTTCAGCATTGGCAGAGTAAGTCTGAACAAACGATCATAAATATTTCCAAAATGCTCACCATTGTAGCATCCAGACTCAGTGTTTGTATTGCTAGGCAGAAATCTGACCAAAATCTGTAATTGGAGTCCTGCTCGCTTCTGAGCAACTGTTACTTTGTCCTTATGAAACAACTTCTTTGATATGAAACAACTTCTTTGATATGAAACAACTTCTTTGATATGAAACAATTTCTTTGATATATCATAACATAATCATCAAATGCATTTGCAGAAAATGAGATTTCAGACTTTTATGGATTTGGGACTGGATATCCTGATGCTAATATGTGATTAAGTGGATGTAATGCTGTTAACTCAGGAGAGGGCAGGTTTGTCTTTAAGAATGAAGCCGTGCTTTCTTGGCTTGCTTTAAATATTCAAACTGGTGTATTAAAGTTTTTGAGTGATACTGTTTTGTGTTGGAAGGTCATGGTCTTGGAGAGTGTGCACAAATCGTGGCTTGCATCCACATACAGTAAGTAGGATCAGCAGTGTGAGCTTTCCAGGTTATCAAATGGGGCCATACGTGTTACCTCTGACCTATCTGTATCATTCTTCTCCGGGCTTTCCTAGAATTTCTCAGCCTTTCCTTGTAGGGCAGATGTTCCAGACCCCTGATTGTTTTTGTGCTTTACAGTTTGGAATATAATAGTGTTTGTAACCAGAAGGTAACACAGAATGCTCTCTTGTGCTATTTCAGGATTTTCTGGGGTCTGGGGACCCTAAAGATACAAAGATGCTAATCAAAAAGCAAGCGGATTGGGCCAAGAACATCAACGAACCGAAAGCAGCAGTGGAGATGTACCTGTCTGCTGGCGAGCACATGAAGGCCATAGAAATCAGCGGAGACCATGGCTGGGTGGATATGTAGGTGTTGGTTCTATCATAGAGATAACGTAGGGCATAACAAACACTCCAACGAATCTGTGTAAATTTAAGTAAAACAAAGCTTGACTGATATGTTTCTTCATTTGTGTCAAATTGAGTGGAGCTATAGTTGAACCTCTTAACACAATGAAAATATTTTTAAAAACAAAATAATATATTAAAATTTTCTAAAATATTTTAAAAATATTTTTAGATATTGTAAAGTATTAAATATTTTTGAATATTTGTTTTAAAATAAAAATATTTTTAAAGGGTGAGATTTTAAAAATATTTTAAATGTGTTATAAAAATGATCAAAATGCATAAGAATGGGTTTATCTGTAATATGAGACTGTCTTCTAAAATATGCATATCTTAAGCTTCTCAGAGTAATCATCGCACCAGTGCTTATGTGTGACAGTCTATTTCTGTGGTTTAAGCCGTTAAAGGATATTAATCAAGCAGGTAGAGCAGTTGTCCGGGACACAGAACTCCTAGAAAGAATTTCTGGAGTGATTCCTGTCTCCAGTTCTGCTCAACCATAATTTCTTCTTTGAGTTTTGCTGAGTTGCTAGAAAGGCTTAGATCTGTGCCTCTGGTTTGCCATTTGCCGGGTAGGGTAGCATTTATTCAAGGAGCCTTTGTAGGTCAGGGTAGAGCAGCGTGGCCGAGGCCGTGCAGGAGCTGCTCACCCTCCCGCTGCGGCCGCAGCAAGCCTGCTGGAGCCACACACGCTGCAGGGGGTAGGAGCAGCTCTGGCCTTTGTAAAACCAGAGAAAAAGCTTTGGATGGTTACCGAGAGCTGCTTAAAGTGTGCAGCACGACGCTATATTGTGATAATTACTAAATAGTAACTGTTTAAAAGTGAAGAGTTGCTAAATAATTAAAAGCAAAAAGGCAGAACTTAAAACATCTTTTTGTGTGTGTGTGTCTAGGTTAATTGAAATTGCTCGAAAACTGGATAAAGCTGAGCGTGAGCCTTTGTCAAAATGCGCCTTCTATTTTAAGAAACTTGATAACCCTGGGTATGCAGCAGAAACCTACATGAAGGTTGGTGACCTGAAAGCGCTGATCGATCTCCACGTGGAGACTCATCGCTGGGAAGAGGTGAGTGTGCCTCTGGTTCCCAGCTGTCTTTAAAATCACTAATAGTTGTTGTCTGTGACTGCAAGAGAGGGAGACAAATGTCTGGCTCGTCTGCTACTTCTAGTCCAGATATTGAGGTCTGATGAGGCTGATCTGCCCTGCTCCTCCTGCAGTGAATGCAGAGGCAGGGACACAGTCTTCTCCAGAATGTGATGCTGGGGTTTCATTTATTTATTTATTTAAGTATCCTGGTTGAGCCTGTCTTGGTCTCACCTGTATTTCCTCTTGAGTTAGGTGGCCTGATGCTTGTGAAAATCAACGGGATGCTTCTAGCCCGCAAGAACAATAAATTATATCATGGGAGCTTGTTATGAACTGCATTGTTTTCATAATATGGATAAGCTGCCTGAGTGAGAATACCCTCTGCACAGTTTAGATCTGTTGAATGTGTGTTGTGTTAGCGTGGACTCCTCCCTATAATTGGATTTGGGCTTATGATTAGGCAAAGCTCTGCTTACTTCACTTTCTTTTTTCTTCCTTTGGTGCACGTGGGTCTGCCAGCACCATCCCATTTCACGGCTGGGCTCGCTGTCGTCTGTTCCTCTTCCTTCACATTAAGTTAGGCTCAGTGTAGGCTGTTGAGATAACATTTTCAAAGTGCCACGGACCTGAAGACCCTCCCTCCCCTCCCCACATGCACCTCAGGTTTTGTGGATGTTTTGGAAAATTACAGATTCAGTCCTGTCTTGACGGGGTAGTGAGTACAGGGAGCTAAGCTAAGCTGCCTTTGTAATGCTACTTCAATTTCTTTACATTATAGGTTTGGAAATATTGTCTCTTGCTGTGAAATGCACTAAATTGCCTAGATAACGTGCTCAGGTTTCCCTGATTCAGAAAATGGACTGTTACCAGACTTCACTTTTTCTTTTGTTCTTGATTGCTTATTTTAAGACATTAGTTTAATATTTGTTGGAGAAAATATGAACTGTAATCTTTATTTTGCTTATGTATTTTTATTGCAAAATGATCTCATGGAATATGCTAAATCCTTTAACTGTTTAAATAGGGCAGTATTCTAGAAATATATTTATTCTGTGCTTCAGGCCTTTGCATTGACTGAAAAGCATCCTGAATTCAAAGATGATGTTTATGTCCCTTATGCTCAGTGGCTAGCAGAGAACGATAGATTTGAAGAAGCACAAAAAGGTAAGAGTGCAGATTACTGCGCGCTCGAATGTGCTCAGTACTTTTCCAGTACACAACGTGCAGTCTTTGCCCTGCAGAGTTTTAAATCAGAGAAATGCAAAAATAAATAGAATATGTGCCAGTGGTAAGAGAGTGAATGGAGGCCTCCTTGCTTCATAAGAAAATATGTTAGACTTAAAAAACTGTGCTCTTTATGTGTAATTTCAGATTTTCTGTCTCAGTGCATATCTGACACATGTGGCAACTATTTGGCATGTTATATGAACTGCATTTTTTACTGATATTTTCATCAGAATAGGGTTCAAAACACAGTAGGCACCTTACAGACCTGAGTGGAAAGCATGTTTTCCCTTGTACTTAGGTAACACTAGAATTTTCACCTTTGTTTAAGAATTTTGTGGGTTTTGTTAGGCTCTCTATCTATGAAAAGGACTGTCAACCTTCCATTATGTGTACAGGCTTCCCAATTTTATTCATAAGCTGTTCCAAGGTTGTGGGGAGGTAGCAGCAAACGCCACGCGGAACCAGTGCATTCCCAGTGCATCAGTTTTTCTCAGGTGCAGCTCCATGTGACAGCTACATCTGCTGTTTCCAGAGCCAGCTAAGAGTCTGGCTGCATTTGCTTGCAAGAGCCAAGCCAGTAAGCAGGCCAGCCACGAGCTCTTTGCACCAGAGTAGCTGTGTCCCTGAGCCAGGGCTTTGAGCATCTGCTGCTAGGGCAGCCTGGCGGCTCGCACCGAGCAGTGCGAATGCAGGGACCTGGGAAAGGCACCCGAGCTTGTTCCTGCGGCTGGCTGAGCCGGAGGCTCCTGGAGCTGGGTGGGAACTTCCTTCCTGCTGAGCTGGTGACGGTGGGAGGCTGTTGTGCTGCCTCTTTTTTATCTTACTTTCCTTTATACTCTGCAGACTGTTTGTCAAATGCATATTTACCAACTGGGAATTCAGGTTTTAACTTTATATTGATTTCTGAGCATCAAAGACAGGCTGTTAATAAATGATAGAACGCTCAACATGACAATCCAGAGGGTTACAATTGAGACCTTACTTTGTAGTAGTTTTAAATGCAGGTATGATATTGCGGTGTTCAGAATTGCCATTGTCTGTTTGGAGATCTAATCAGGACTGTATTTTTTGCTATTTTTTAACTTTTAAATAAGCAAGCAGCTTTGTACAACATCAATCTGCTACAGTAATGTTGCTGCCTCAGGACCAACCCACCCCGAGACAGAAGCCCCAAAATACCTACAGATGCTTCTCATGTTCCATTAGCGTCGCTGCTTTCAAGGAGAAAAATATCAGCGTATAATCCCTTTTCATCCTGCCTTGGATAGACTTTTTGATACTGGCTGAATAGATTGTTCTTAATTTAAAAACATTAACTTGAGTTAATTGATATGATCACACTGTAAGAATCCTTTGTTCTGGCCGGTGCAGCGTTCCACAAGGCTGGCAGGCAAGGCGAGGCCGTGCGAGTGCTGGAGCAGCTCACGCACAACGCTGTCGTGGAGAGCCGCTTCAGCGACGCAGCCTACTACTACTGGATGCTCTCCATGCAGTGTGTGGATATAGCCCAAGGCAAGTGACTGAGAGCAAGTTTGCGTTAGTTGCCTCCTTGCACACACAGCCCGACTGTTGCTGAATTGCAGTAGCGTTATTGCAGCCACCTTTCTGTCTTCATGTTCTGTGTAACTGTGCTATTTTTGTAGTCTCCCTCATTTTCCCATGTGTTTATGAAAACAAATGACCAAACCAACGTCATCAGCATGGATAGGCCTCGCTTGGAAACGTGGCTGCAATTAAATTCCTGTCTGCTGGGACCACACAGCCTCGTGCAACTTCTCTCAACACACTCAAAGTGGAGAAGTAACTGAAGGGTTAAAGTCCTAGTAAATAAAAGATGATCTGGCAGTGTAAAATGCATCTAGTATTAGAACGTGGCTTGGGGAGATATTTCATGAATTATTTCTGTAACAAAGAGGAAACTGATAGTTTATTAGCCATTATCTTGTCTTCTAAGTGTATTTCTCTGGGAGAGAGGTGGGGCCAGTGGTTAGGAGGTGTAATTTAGTAATAATGAATACAAAAGATTGTATTACTGCCTTTTGTCTAGTGCTGCAAGTGCCATTTTTAGTTTAGCAGTGCACAATAGTGCTGATTTATTGTCCCTCAGGTATTGTGCAGAGATGCAAATTGTTTCCAATTGTTCAGTAGTGTATTTAATATTTATGAAACAAATGTTTCCAAGCTCACTCTATCTGTAAACTCCAAAGGTATGGGTGAGGTTTCCAGTGATGCATGGCTATTATTTTCTACCTTTAACTAAGCTATAGTCTCTGGCTATGTTAAAACTGTGGCCTCAACCATTCTGCATTTTAACATGCTTATTCTGAAGCAGGAGCTTGCTCACAAAAATTTGCAAGACAGTACAGCTGTGACTTGCACAGTTAGGTGGGACATAAGTGAACTGGTGCATCAGCCTTTGGAAATGGTGGCGCTAAAATCATAATCTGCTTGTTTCCTACAATTGAGTGTCTTGGAGACTAATAATGCCTTTATATCCCACAGAGAATGAACAGCAGAAGACTGAAATGTTACATAAATTTCATCACTTCCAGCATTTGGCAGAAGTTTACCACGTCTATCACTCTATTCAAAGATACACCGTAAGATTGTTACCTCAGAAGCTCTTTTTATGCTTCATGAGCATTTTTCTTTAGGGAGTCCAGAAATAACTAGGAATAATTAATGACTCTTCAGGCAATTAAATACTGAGCGTAGATCAGTGGCACTATATGGTAACTTAATTCATTTCTTTGCCTTCTGTTGTACTGTGCTAGAGCTTCTGTTGTCTTAGTTTCTAAGAACTGCAGTGCAGAGAGAACCTCCACAGATCTGTGCTTCATGTCTGTGTGGGTGGAGGATGTGACGAGGCTGAATTCCTGTCCCAAGCCCTTTTTGCTAACTAGATTGGATTAGTTCCACAGGGACCTGGGCCTCCAGTCCTGTGCAGGCTGTGGTAGGATTTTTCATTTAATCGTGAAGGAGGTTTGGACAGAAAAGCTCCTGGATTCTCACGGTGTGGTACATGTGTACATCAGCAGTTATGCACGTCAGCCACTGCAGAGTGATACAGAGTCATTAGTGGGGAGCTCCTGCCGCTTCCAACAATTATGGGGCTCTTGCCCCCATATTCTTTGCAGAAAGTTTGAGAGCCTTTGTTCCCTGCCCTCGCCCAAGAGAAGACTGCTTTGGTGACCTTTGCTGGTCAGACTATTATTAGACCTTACAGTGGTGGAAAGTCCACCCTTCTTGGACAGTCTGTGCTGGTGTCTAACAGGCTGTTAGAAAACTGAGAAACCTGCGCGATACCTTTGTCTGTTGTCTGCAGAGAGCAGGCATGAGCTTTGGTGATAAAGGCATGCAAAATCCACGTGCAGTGTCCTGCTAGCAGCTCATATTCCTGCAGGTGGATGAAAGAAACACAATGGCTTCCTTGAGATGCTCGGTGCTGTGATGCTCAGTGATGTGAACTGTTGCTTCTCTAGCTGAGAAATGTGTGTCTGTATTTTTTTCACACTGCAGGAGGAGCCTTTTAGTTTCCACTTGCCCGAAACACTCTTCAATATTTCCAGGTTTCTGCTTCACAGCTTAACTAAAGAGACTCCCTTGGGAATCTCAAAAGTGTATCCTTCCAAAGCAGCACAGAATCTAAAAGTTACCTTTTGAGAAAAATGAAGAGCAACTGATGTGGATCCACTACACAAACATCTGCAGTAGGGTGTATTTGGTTTCACCTGTTGGTTAATCAACACTGACTTGTGTCCCTAAGGTAATCATGAGCACCCTCAGTGTGTTTAACTGCACTATGTGTTTGTGCACGGGCGTGGGGGGCTGTACAGCTCTGCCAACAGGTTCTTCTCAAGCCATGCACGCAGTCTGGTGTGTCACCTTCCTCAGAGGAGCGGCTCTGAGGTGCCGCTTGCCAAAACGCGATGTTGGCTCTGGGTCTGGCAGTGCTGCCACGGAGCTGGGGCCGAGGCAGCAGGGCGGCGCGGGAGCTCTCGCCCCGCGGAGGCGGCACTAGCTGTGCCCTGTCTGTCAGGCCACGTGAGCGCAGCTTCGGCAGCACTCATGCCTCTTCTGGAATTACTCATGAAGGGGCTGCGAGAGCCCTGCAGGAGCACACCGGTGTGTGCTGAAGATATCCAGAGGGGCACTGGGTGCCAGGGAAGCCCGATTCTCCCCATTTACTCATTTAGGGTTTTGTGTAGGATGCTTGCTTTCCTTTTAGTAATGCTCTCTCTTATAAATGTGCAGTCCTTCGTAAAGTGCTGAGTGCTTGGTAACTTTCTAAGCAGTGCTCACTGTTCCATACTGTTGGAAGGGAGGGACAGCTCTTCATCGGTGACACGGGGCCATGCTCAGCTCCTTCCAAGCAGACTGCATTCAGTCGGTGTCAGTGCGTTGCTGCTATTCTAAGGTGTGTGGGGGGGGTTTCTTTTTTTTTTTTCTTGTCTGGGGAAAAAAAAACATTCAATGCAAAATTAATCACAACATGTAAAAGAAGTCAGAATATTTAACCAAGGCAATATTAATGTGGAGGCAATCCTTACCCTGCTAATAATCAGCCACAGACATTTAGACATTTCTTGCACATTTGTTTATTTAAAGGGAGTTATGTAAACAGATTTCTTTAACCAAAGCTTGTTTAAAGCGGCAGTGTTGGATATGCTTCATTGAACAACAACTCTGATGAGGAAAAGCGTTGTGTTCTTTCTTAAGTGCCATATGTATGTTTGTTCCTTAATTTAATTATAGCAACACGTTGTTTGCTCTGGCAAAACAGAGCAAGGCTCTTGGTGCATATAAACTAGCTCGTCATGCCTACGACAAGTTACAGGGACTGCAGATCCCAGCCAGGTTCCAGAAATCAATAGAACTGGGCAGCCTGACAATCCGCTCCAAGCCCTTCCACGACAGTGAAGTAAGTTGTAATGTCTTGCTTGTTAATTGTTAGTATGCAGTTTAATCCAAGAGTCTGTATTGCCATATGCACAAAGGAATCTGAAACACATTATGCACAGGTCTGATATGATGACATTTCTGCAGGAAACAAAGCCCTTTTATTGCTGTTCCTCAGTTCAGAGTTCCTCCTGCTCCTGAGAACAAATTAAAATCAGTCCTTTCTCTGTGGGCAACTCCTGTCCTCCCTCTCCTGCCTTGCATCTACCTTCCTCTCTGCCGATTAATTCCTCCGAGCCTTTCCCTCTCTGAGCCACATGCAATTACTCCAGGCTCCGTGTCTGTCTCCAGCTGGAGGTCACTCTCATTTGTTCCAGCTACCAGAGCTCCTTCCCTCCTCCCCCTATCCCTCAAGTGACCTTTCTTCCTTAAGTTTTATTTTAACACCTTTTCTTCTTTAACTGAAGTCTGACTTTCTGCAGTGCTCTATAAAGCAGTGTCTGATGGAGTACTCTCTAAAAATAAATTGTATTGTGCAAATGAACATGCACCTGGACACCTGAAATAATAAAAACACAGTCTTAAGAACTGCCTAAAATAACTCTACTCTTTAAAAGAACAGAGATGAATTAATCTGAAGACTTGCATTTGACCAAATCTTAGAACAAAAAAAAAAAAAAGATGCTTCAGTAACCTTCTCCTCACCTTCGTTTGACACTGATACAGAATTCTGCTTCTGTTACAGCCAAGGCAAGGTGAAAATTCATTGTTAGAGTGGTGAAGACAGCTATTTTTAATGTGAAAACTTGATGTTTTATTAAAAAAACATTTTCACATGTTCAAAGGTCTTCTTTCACAGCAATGTTTCTCCAGGTTAGGGCTGATGTAGTATCAGTGGTGTAAACCTAAGGAACCCATATTTAACTTGAACCTGGAGTAAGAGTTCAGCATGTGCTGAGCTGCTTCCGATTCCTGCACTCTGTGTGTCTTGCAGGAGCTTGTGCCGTTGTGTTACAGGTGCTCTACCAACAACCCGCTGCTGAATAACCTGGGGAACGTCTGCATTAACTGCAGGCAACCGTTCGTCTTCTCCGCGTCTTCTTACGGTGCGTTGCAGCGTTGCGCTTGGTTGTGCTTTCCAAGCAGGGGAACGTGCTAACTGAACAATAGGCTGGTGCTTCCTTCCCTCTGCAGTGTTATTTGGATAAACAGACCTTTAGTTTTAATGCTGTTAAATGTGGCTTGCGCTGCTTCTTGGCACGTGGGTAGTTGGGTTTCATTGCAAGACTGCAGCAGCAGTGTTTCACTGACATAGTTGTCATCCTCAAAGAACTGGAGGGTTATTTATTTCACTTGGTTCATGGGAAGGTGCGGGCAGAGCACAACTGAGGATGTTCTCTTCCTCATGCATGGTATCTTCTACGAGGCTTCTTCCGAGTCCTTGCAGGTCAGCTGTGTTTTGCTTTTTGCACCCCTTCAGAAGTGCTGCATCTGGTTGAGTTCTATTTGGAAGATGGCATCACAGATGAAGAAGCTGTAGCTCTCATTGATCTTGAAGCTCCAGGGTTGAATAAAAGAGAAAGTAAATGGCAAGAGATGATGAGTGACAGTATCCTTTTGAGCCAAAACTGTTCCTAGTCTCAGAATAAAGTAATACTTCTTTTAGGTTTTTTTTTTTTTTTTATTATTATTATGACTAATTTGCCCAGGACTACCTTGTGTTTCCTCTGAAAGCTACTATAATAATCAGAGTGATCTTTTAGCTAAACCTAATATTACTGTGAAGCTTTGTTGTTTTTTTTTCCAGAAAAATGTTTTTTCTTTAATCATGCCAAATATTTCACAATCACAGAACGGTTGAGGTCGGAAGGGACCTTTAGAGCATCCAGGCCAACCCCCTGCTCCAGCAGGGACACCCAGAGCTCGGGGCACTGTTTGCCAGACAATTGTCACCCGTCTGTTGTAACTTCTCTCTTTTCTGTAAAGAATGGGAGAACTTGGGACATGGATTATTTGCTTCCACTCAAGTGCCTGCTTTAGAGGCTGCCCTTTCTATGGCTAGGAAAAGCAGCATGGACGTCCCCGTAACCGCGCCTCTGGGGAGCTGTTTTGTGACGTTTCAGCATCCGGAGCCTGCTGTAGAGGCACGGTTATGCTGAGTGCAGAGTAATTTCACAGAGTCACAGAACGGTTGAGGTTGGAAGGGACCTCTAGAGATGATTCAGTCCAACCCCCTGCTCCAGCAGGGACACCCAGAGCACGGGGCACAGGGTCACAAAGAAAAGAATTTCTCTAACCGAAACTGCTCACTGTGCATTTTTAAAGGGTTGTTTCATCTGCTGCTTGTAGCCTGTTGAGGGGGAAGGAGGAAGAGGAGCAGGAGAAGAAGGCAGAGCGGCCACCACAGCTGACCGGTCAGTTTGCTCTTGTGGAGCAGCTGCTCTCGGTGGCTCCCTGGCCTCTGTGCGTCAGTGCAGCCCTTTCCCTCGACAGCACGCTGACCCCGGGACAAGGAGGGTGCCCGTTCTGCCAGAATCTAGTCTCCTTTCATATTTATGCTGTAAGTGGTACTTTGGGGACAGTTAATTTTGTGGGGATTATTCTTCCTTAAGAAGTCCATCTAGATGCACAGAGTTTGAGGCTTGATGACAACACAGACGCTACTGAAGAAGATGATCCCTTTACAGCAAAACTGAGCTTTGAAGTAAGAGCCTTTTCCAGCATTTTTTCTTGCACTCACAGAAATCAGTAGAAAATTTTGACTTGCAAACTACGCTGCACCCGCTTGGTGCGCGTGTGTTACGCAGACCACTGCCAGAAGGATGCAGAGCGCGGCACTGGGAGAGAGGAATGGGACTTGGGAAAGAACGAGGTTTACCAGACATCTCCTCTCTGTAAAAGTGGTTGGTCTGTTAGGAAAACCCCCCAAAGAGGCATCTTTAGCCTCTTTGGAACAAGCTGGTGCCATGATGCAACAGATCTGTCCCCTTGTGTGTTTCTGTGCCTGGCCAGTGTAACTGTAAAACAGTGATTACTAGGATGCTTTAATTAATGCCTGTAGGCATGGTTGTTACTTGCAAGGAATTGTGTTAACATGAATAATTGATCAGTGAAAACAAGTTAGTGATGTTGCTGGCTGCTGCTTCCGCTGAAGGTGTCGATAAAGCTGCCAGCGGGAGCAGGCTCAGGCCAATTCTATGTTAATGTTTTTTACAGAATTGTACAAGCCTTTTACAGAAACCTTGTTAATCCTCGAAGGGCTTTGCAGTTGGTAACTGATTCTTACCCAAATCTGTTCCCTGGCAGCAAGGAGGCTCCGAGTTCGTTCCTGTGGTGGTGAATCGCGCTGTTCTCCAGTCAATGAGCCGCAGGGACGTCCTCGTTAAGCGCTGGCCAAAGCCCTTGCGGTGGCAGTACTACCGGTCCCTCCTGCCCGATGCCTCCATTACCATGTGTCCCTCGTGTTTCCAGGTACTGCCTTCATGGGGAGACTAAAAGCGAGCGGGGAGAAGGCACTGAGAAATTAAAGCAATTCTAATAATTGAGCATTGGTATCATGAAGTTTCATTGAGAGCAAGAGGCAGAGCCACTCAGGCAAACCTCAGAAGGATGACAGAAGTCCTGATTTATATTTATTTCTTTTCGTGCTGCTGCTCTGACTTCTGGCCTGGTCTCGGGGGCGGACCTGTGGTTCGGTTGTTCTACTTTCACCTCTCGGGAGTGACATTCCGAAATAACAGAGTCTAGTTACATGTGATTACACAGAAACCATGACATTTTTGTCCTCCTGCAAAAGCAGTTGGTTTATGCCTCTTGTGCAGCACGGAGAGTGGCCCGTGAAATATTTGCTGCTTTTGTTTCAGATTGTAGCTCTTAAAATTGAAAATAAGAAGACCAATTCTCCTGCAGTAGCCTCAGAGACTGGAAAAGAGGCTGTTTGCATTTTCTTGGGCTCATCACATGGTAACTTGTCCCTAAATCTGTTTCCAATTCACAGATGTTTCACTCGGAAGACTACGAGCTTTTGGTACTACAGCATAATTGTTGTCCGTTCTGTCGAAGGAGAATAGACGAGTCAAGCCAATGAAGACCAACAGTTTCATACGTCGACTGAGAGACTTTGGTGTTGGAATGGCAAAACACTTATTAAATCCTTAGTGTTTTCCTAGCAACTAGCTAAGTCAACTTACTGCATTTTGTGCATAACAGCACAGCTGAGTTGAAGATATGTAACTATTTTTATAAAGGAAAATGTCTGTTTATGAATGTCCTCTACACTTTCCAGGCAAGCAGCTGAAGTGCCCCAGACTTTACAGGAATGTTTTTAGGGTCAAATGCAGTCAAGAAATAATCATTGTTTTTATTCCAACTTGTGTTAGGGGTGGATTTGGTCTTTAATATGTACCTCTTATTGACAGAATTTCAAATAAACAGGTCTATTTTTCATTGCTGTTTGTGTTTCTGGAATTTGGTAGAATTCTTCTGACTTGTGTGTTATCTAAGGGAGAACATGTTTCATGCCGATCAAGGTACCCAGACCTAGACACCTCATCGTCCCCTGCCATGTATGTGGTTTTTGTCGCACTTGATTTTTAGACATGTTTACTTCTAGTAAGAGAAAAGCTGTTAGCCCAGTGAGTCAAGTGGAGCATATCTGTGTACCTGTGAAATACACCAGGTTACCAGGCAGGAAAACTAAAGCATTTCAGGGCTGCCAGTGCTTTCCAGCAGATCTTCTCTTGTGCCTCAGATGGTTCTTCATAACCTGCTGCAAGGAAAGTGTTAAACGATGTAACTTGCTGTCAAGTTAGGGCTTCCGTGGGATGCAAGTTCCTTGTGTGGTGTCACGGAGCCCTCACGTGGCCCTTGTGGTCTGAGTTCACCTCCGGCCTGGCTGCAGCAGTGTCAGCCCGTGGGCCTCAGTGCTGCCCCGGGCAGAGGGGACCTCCCTGATAGGGGACCAGCTTCATGGCAACCCGGAGCCATGGGAAGCAAGAGGGCATGGGAGCGGAGGGATCTGCCTCCCGCTTCAGCTCTCTTGCTTCCCTCTGGCTTTATCAACGGAGGGTGATGTAAAGATGCAGCTGCTGGATCAAATCCTCCTGGATGCCCCAACTTCCCTGGGGATGGTCACGGGGCAGCCGCCAGGGGCCATGAGTTAGTGCAGGTAGCAAGGAGCGGCATTTGACCTGAGAAACGATACATCGTTAGACTCCAATCCACCGCAAATCCGTGTAACCACAACTTGTGTTGTGGTTACGAGCGGGTCTGTGAGAAGCCTCTCCTGTTTTCACTGGGAAGTGGTTTTCCTCACCGTCCTGCCGTTGCCTGAGGCTGCCGGTACTGCTGGAGCAGCCGCCCTGCGAACGGTGGCACTTCTCCTGAGAAGGGACGTCTCCCTGGCTGCCGGAGCCGTTCTTGCAAGTGATGCTCCAAAACGGCACGACAGGATTTCTGAGGCCTTCAATGACTTCTGATCAAATCTGCGTAATTTACAATTTTAAAAACATTCTGCTCTAATTACCACTCGTCTGCTTTCTGACTCATATATCACTGTTTGCAATAAAGACTCTGCGATTGACGTTGATAAACAATTCTGTTTGATATGTGAGCCAAAATAGAATCAGCTCCTTCTCCCAGAACTATCCTGCCTTTGGAAAGCCAGCAGGAATGAAAAATTGTAAAAATAAATAGATGGGGTTTACAGTGCCACAAACAAAAGAAAAGGAAGGTTTTCTTTATTTTTTCCCTGGGCATGCAAGCTAGTTCTGAAAAGCTCCTTGGGCTTTTTCAGGCAGAAATAGGCTCTGCACGTGCTGTGAATGTTAAAGGCGCTGCAGTCGCAGCCCTGTGCCTTGAACCTCGCGGCTAGCTTGGTGCTGAGCAGTCCCTGCATGCACAGGGGCCCCGCGAGCTCCTGTTTGAAGCTCTTGCGAGTGCCGTCCCCTGCTCCTGCCTCGTTGCCGCTTGCCTTTGCCGTGCTGCGCTCCGGCGGTGACGCACGGCGGGCTCTGAGCTCTGCACAACGGCTGCTGGCCTCAGCAGTGCCTTATTGCCTCAAAGCTTAATGCAGCATATTTGTGTATCTGCAGGATAAAGCCTTAATGCCCTGTGCCAGGCGCAGGCATGGAGAGCTGTGTTGGCAGGGGAAGGTGGTCCCTGGCAATGCTGTGAAAAGTTAAGTGAGAGGAAGGTGTGGTGTGAGCAGAGCATGGGGACGGGGAGTCTGCTCCTCGGCACGAGGGAAGGGCTGCGCGGGAGGCCCCGTGGGCAGCCGCAGAGTCTGCCCCTCTACCTGCCCCTGGGCCTGAGGATCCTTCCCGAAGGGATTCCCCACCGGTGCAAAGTGTTCCTGGCTTCCTCTCCTCTTAAAAGAGAATACGTAGCTTTGTACTTTTTCTTCGTTAAAGTTCTGCATGTATTATCCCAACCCGGGGGAGCACTGGTTGAAAACTAGGCCAGGACTGCAGCAAGTTTATTAGAGCCAACGGAGCACGAGCTCTTGCTGCTCTGCAGCCCTGACCTCCCGCTGGGCTGGCGCATCCTCCACGGCCGCCCAGGCCTCTGCGCTGCCCTGGGCACGGAGCGGGGCCCGCGCAGCGACCCGGGCACTGGCGGGGAGCAGCTCGGCCGCCCTCCTGGCGCCCTGCATGCAGAGCGGCCGTGCTCACAGCCCTGGGGCACCCGGCTGCTCCTCGCCTGCTGCCATCACGGTCCCCGCTGCTGCTGAGCAGAGCGGCGAGAAGGGGAAAAGCAAAAAGAGAGGGGGCAGAAAAAGCTTTGGAGACAGGGAGATTAATCGTGAGATTAATCATGGCCCTGTGGAGAGCGAGCCATGTTCTCCCGCAGCAGAGGCCGTTGCCTGGATCCACCGTGCCAGCTCTGCCGAGCGCTGTCCTCTTGTCCCGGACTAATTAGAACCAGAGCAAGGGGAACCAGAGCAAGGGGCCGTGGCGGCCTCCCCGCGGCTGGGCTGCGGAGCTGGGCTGCATTGGCCTCACGGAGCGTCACGAGGAGCCTCCGGCTGTGCCGGGCCTCCCCGCGGTGCCCGCGAGTCACCTTGTGGCACTGAGGCCGGTGGGGGACATGGCCCTGCTCGGCAGTGCGGAGGTGATGGCAGCTGCAGGACGGCAGAGGCTGGGGACATCCCCCCTCCATGGCGCCCTGTGTGCAGGACTTGGCTGCTGGAGCCCCCGCTCCCCCAGCAGGGACGGGGACAGGGCCGCGGCAGAGCCCCAAGACGCAGCTCGGGCGCCCTGCGCAGCCTCGCGCCCGCCAGTGCGGTGGAGCAGGTGACCCCCAAAGGCTGATGGGGGTGACCCCCAGGCTGATGACTGGGGCCATCAGCCCCAAGGGCCGCACGGGGCGGCAAGGGCCCCTCTGGCCCCCAAACTGGGGACACGGCGCGGAGCAATGCCCATATATATGACCGTGCACCAGGGTCCCCAATGGCAGCAGGTGTCACCTTAATACCCCAGGAAAGCCAATTAGCCCAGATGATTATGATTAATAACACCTAAGCCCTGATCGAGCTGAGGCAGCTCCCAGGGCTTACGCGCAAGGGCACGTTATAAAGGGCGGGGGGCCGCGGCCGGCGCTCCGGAGCCCTTTCTGCCCGGGACGGCAGCGCCCGAGCGCGGCAGGCCGCCGAGGCGATCGCCCGCCCGCGCACAGCAGCTGAGCAGCGTCCACAGCCCCGCGAGCCGCAGCCATGAACGGCACGGAGGGGCAAGACTTCTACGTGCCCATGTCCAACAAGACTGGAGTGGTGCGGAGCCCCTTCGAGTACCCGCAGTACTACCTAGCCGAGCCCTGGAAGTTCTCAGCGCTGGCTGCCTACATGTTCATGCTGATCCTGCTGGGCTTTCCCATCAACTTCCTCACGCTCTACGTCACCATCCAGCACAAGAAGCTCCGGACGCCGCTCAACTACATCCTGCTGAACCTAGCGGTGGCCGACCTCTTCATGGTCTTTGGTGGCTTCACCACCACCATGTACACGTCGATGAACGGGTACTTTGTCTTTGGAGTAACAGGCTGCTACATCGAGGGCTTCTTCGCTACCCTGGGTGGTGAGTTCTCCAAATACACAGACATCTTCTGCTGATGGGATTTGCCCCAGAATTCAGGAAAGGGAGAAGGGCAGCAGAAAACCCAGAAGCCCTGGGGAAAGGCGCTGTCCGATGTGCTCTGAGGCAGATGTGGTCTCTCAGGGCGGGAGACAAGGTGACAAAAAAAAGGGCTTTTTTTCTTTTTTTTTTTTTTTTTAACATATTTTGATAGCCTTCTGCTGGGCGTCCTGTGAACAACAGTTTAGCAGTGAAACACGACGAGTAGCAGATTTTTCACTCGTTGGGTTTTGCATGTCTTCTTGGCTTGCTTACTAGCCTAAGAGATGGCAAATTTGCTCTTCCCATTTTGGGGGGTTGTTTCTGCTGGTCTGGCTGGAGCTGTGTGTGCTGGGGCAGGCTCTGGGCAAAATAAATGTTAAACCAAATGTCTAAAAGTCCCCACCGCTGGGTGGTTCAGCCTTTAGCCACATGCAAGGCAACTGATTTGCTGGGTCCGTAATTGCCAGAGCTGCTAAGGTGGAGGGAGAAGAGGAAGGGAAACTCCTCGTCATTGCCATGCTTATGGGGGACAGCGGCACTCGCGCCCCCAGTTGCATGGTGGCCCAGGTGGCTGTGGCAGGGAGGGAACACCCGGGCTGGGCGGCACTCGCGGCCTCCGGGAATGGCACGTGGAGCTGAAGCAGCAAGGGGGCTGCGTGGGGTCACTCATGTAGTGAGGGGGGGAGTTCTCTCATCTTCCTCCTGCATTTGTGATCCAGCTTCATTCCTTTGTCTTTCCTGACCTCTTGCCTGAGATTTGCTGCTCCTGTGAGTGCTCCTTGGGAAGAGCAGTGCAAGGAGGCCCCGAGGTTGCACTGAACCCCCCTCTGAGGTTCCCGCGTCCCCATCTCCGTGTCTTCCCCGGTGCAGGTGAAATTGCCCTCTGGTCACTGGTGGTCCTGGCCATCGAAAGATACGTCGTGGTGTGCAAGCCCATGAGCAACTTCCGCTTTGGGGAGAACCACGCCATCATGGGCGTTGCCTTCACCTGGGTCATGGCCCTGGCGTGCGCCGCGCCGCCGCTCTTCGGCTGGTCCAGGTAGGGCGGCTGCCGCGCGGGGCCCTGGGGACCCGGCCAGGCTCCCCGGCGCTGGGCGCTGACCTCCCGTGGCTCCCCCCTCGCAGGTACATCCCTGAGGGCATGCAGTGCTCGTGCGGGATCGACTACTACACCCTGAAACCAGAGGTCAACAACGAGTCTTTCGTCATCTACATGTTCGTGGTTCACTTCATGATCCCGCTGATGGTCATTTTTTTCTGCTACGGCAACCTGGTCTGCACTGTGAAGGAGGTGGGTGCCGGCTCGCCCCCGCTAGCTGACCCATTGGGCCCCAGTCGGTGTCAGTGAGAGCCGCGCTGGGGCTGGCGGCTCTGTGCGACGGGCACGGGCGCTGCAGGGCACTGTCCCCCATCCCGAGCCGTCACCGCTGCCCTGTCCCCACAGGCTGCCGCGCAGCAGCAGGAGTCGGCCACCACCCAGAAGGCAGAAAAGGAGGTGACCCGCATGGTCATCATCATGGTCATCGCCTTCCTCATCTGCTGGGTCCCCTACGCCAGCGTCGCCTTCTACATCTTCACCAACCAGGGCTCAGACTTCGGGCCCATCTTCATGACCATCCCGGCATTCTTTGCCAAGAGCTCCGCCATCTACAACCCTGTCATCTACATCGTCATGAACAAGCAGGTAAGCGGCAGCTCCGGCACGTCGCAGTGGGGCTGCGAGGGGGCCGGTGCAGGCAGCTCGGTCCCGCGTGTGGGCGGATGAGGGGCTCCTCCCCGGCTCCATGCACCCTCCTCAGCACCGACTTCACCCCGCGCGCCCGGGGGCGCTCGGCCCCGCGGCCCTGCTCAGCCCGTGGCCACCCACTCTCTTCCAGTTCCGCAACTGCATGATCACGACGCTCTGCTGTGGCAAGAACCCGCTGGGCGACGACGACACGTCTGCCGGCAAGACAGAGACGTCCTCGGTCTCCACCAGCCAGGTGTCCCCTGCGTAGGACGCGGTTCCCAGGGCGCCGCCGCAGCTCGGCCTCGGCCCCGCGCGGCGCCGGCTCCCTCCTGACGGTAGGAACCAGGCTGTACATGTGAGCGCACCATTTCCACTAAACGCCAGGGTTAGCTCCTTTGCCGGCGCGCGGCAGCGTCTCTCCTCGCTGCGCCGGGCGCCCGCCCGTGCCAGGCCGCATGGCCCCACAGCCCCTGCACACCCGTCCCCACGGTGCGGGCTCTGGGGCTGCGCCGCCACTACGAGGCCCCTACCACATGGCCCCATGCACCAGGGCTGCCCTGGCGTGCAGGGGCTGTGCCCAGCTGGGACATCGCGCCCTGCGCCGCCCCACGCCGCCCCGCGCCGCCCCCGTACCAGAGCTGCTCCAGCCTCTTGGCACCCCAGGGGCTGCACGCGGCTGTGGGCATCAGCACCCGCTGCAGCCTCGCGCCACCCCACACCACCCCGTGCACTAGGGCTGCCCTGCTCCCCCAGGGGTGCAACCCGCCTGGCCACGTTGCAGCCCCCACGCTGCCCCGCACACCCCGGCTGCCCCAGCAACCTGGGGGCTTCGCCAGGCCCGGGGGCGTCGCGGCCCCCGTGCAACCCCTCGCTGCCTGGCGCGGCTCCAGACCGCCCCGTGCCGCGGCTCCCGGCACGGTCCGGTCTGGCGCCCGTCCTGGCCGGGGCTCGGGCCGCGAGTCTCCCCTGCTCCGCGGGCTGCGCGGCGGCGAGCAGATGGCTGGAGGCAGCCACATATGCTTCACGCACCACAAGGCAGCGTGCTGCAATTGTAGCAGTGTTCTTCGTTTTTATTTTTAGCTCAGCTATACAAATAAGATGTTTTTCTCGCTGTTCAGTGTTATCAACATTTGAAACTATTTTTGTACATTATTATCCTCTCTGATTTCTAATCCTATGCAGCTTTGCTGGGTCTGATAGGGAACGTATAGAAACCACGCAAGTTAAACCTTTAATAAAGAGCAATTTGCAAGTACAATTCTCTCATTATTTTTTTTATCGATACTTCTGCATATTCAGTGAAATCTAAAGATTAGGGGATTATGAATAATTCAGCGTTTGGGCTGATGTCTGATTCAGGCGCTGCGGGTTTTGGAGGGCAGGGAGGAAGGGCTCGGGGCTCGCTTGTGGCATGGGTGGCTTCGTGGGTGCTGGACACCAGCGGGAGCAGGATGGCACATGGAGCCCCCTCCCAGCAGTGGGACCAGCTCCTGCAGGGCATCTACCCCACAGCCACTACCCCATTCCCACCTTGTGCCTAGCCCCATCCCAGCGCCCAGCTGCTCCCAAGGGAGCAGCCTGCAGCTGTGGGCACCTAGGCACTAATGAGGGTAATCACCTGCACATGGGGCCTGGCCAGTGCTTAAAGATCGAGGGTGGCCACAGGTTGTTGTTGCTGCCTGGGACTGTGTGGTTCTGAGTTGGGCTGGGTGCCTGTCATGGAGCCTCAGCCAGGTGAGGGGCTGTGCGGGGCCGGTTCCCGGGTGAGGGGCTGTGCGGGGCCGGTCCCCGGGTGAGGGGCTGCATGGGGCTGGTCTCCATGGGGCTGCACTTGGCCGGTCCCCTCAGTGCCGGGGCCTTTGCAGCCGTGGGTTGGCGCCTCCAGGAGCTGGTTCCAGGACGGGCAGCGCTGGGTCCGGGCGCTGTGTCCCGAGCCGTGGTCCCTCCTTGTTGCCCGCAGGCACCTCGGGGAGTGCGGCAGGCGCCAGGGCCCCGGCCCTGCAGCAGCGCCGGCACCCGTCCACACTGACCATGGTGGTGGAGGCGCTGGAGGCGCGGGGCGACAAGCGGGGCACCTCGGCTCTGGCCATCAGGCGCTACATCCTGGCCAAGTACCCGTCCGTGGATGCCGTCCGCCTCAAGCGCCTGCTGAAGCGGGCGCTGGCTGTGGGGCTAAGCCGTGGCCTCCTGGTGCGGCCCCGCGACTCGGCCGCCCTGGGCGCCACGGGCAGGTTCAAGGTGAGCAGCTCCCCGCGTGGGCGTCCTGGCACGGACACCCCCGGTACTGCAGCCATCCCAACGTGGCCCCTCTCGCTCCAGCTTGCGCCGGAGAAACAGCGGCAGGGCCGGGCAGCGGGACAGGCGGCCCCAACCGGCGGGAGGGCGCCCCAGCCTGCGCGCAGAGGCGGTGGCGCCACGGCCCCGCGCAGCCCTGGCGCTGGCCAGGACGGTAAGAGCGGGGGCGAGGGCCGTGGTGGCTGTGCCCGCCTGGGGGCAGCTCTGCCAGGGCTCATGGGCGCCGTCCTCCCCAGGTGCCGCAGCAGAAGCTGCAGCAGCGCGGCCGAAGGCCCGGGCGAAGAAGGCAGAGGTGAGCGTGCCCGGTGGGTGCCCTCGCAGCCATTTCAGTGCTGCATCACCCCGAGACCTTCCCCACTCCCTCCCTCCCTCCCTTGCAGCCCCGGCCACCGGCTCCCGTGAGGCCCCGGGGTGCCGCAGCGAAGCCGCTGGGCTGCGGCCGCCGGGCCCCCAGGGAGGAGGCGGCCGGCAGCTCCGCCGGCACCGAGGCGGCACCGCAGAAAGCGCCGGCAGCGGCCAGCAAGGGCCGGGCACCCGTCGCGGCCGCCCCCAAGAAGAAGGCGGCCAAGGCCAAGAAGCCGGCAGGGCCTGGGCAGCAGAAGGACGGGCTGGCGGCTGCAGATGCCCCCAAGACTGGCAGGAAGGCAGCCTAGGGTCCCGGAGCGGCTGGCTCAGCCTGGCCATGTTGGTCTGGGTTGTTTTTAGTCCCTGGAGGGGTTTTAACTGTGTCCTCACCTTTTACTAATAAAGCTGCTTCACTCTTGCATGAGTTGGGTGGCTCCTGCCTGCAGTCCCCAGCTAGCCTGGCCCTGTCCTTGCACTAACACTGGCAGATCTGGGCTACAGCCCACCTGGGACAGCGGGTCAGGCCGTGCTGTGCTTGGGCTGCCCCACGCTGCGGGCTGGGGTCCCCAGTGCTGGAGGTGCCTGTGCCCCATGGTGGGTGGTGCTCCAGGGTGTCTGTAGAGCTCGGCACTGCCAGTGCCTGTTGGCTCTGTGTGCTGAGGGCCTCCTTGCTAGGGCCTGTAGCTCAGTGCATGGGCACTTCCATGGAACTGTTCAGATGCCTGGATTGCTTCTGGCCTTTGCAGAGCAGAGCCCTCCAGAAGGTCACCCAGGTAATGTCGGGGTTGCAGTCCTTCTGGCTGGAGGAAATGCAGGGAAGCTGAACTCGCTGCCCAAATAGGATTTTGCTAATCTCCAGCTGGCCTTGCTGATGCCCTCAAGGCTCCAGGCCTTGTTCCTGGACTTAAGCAGCAGCTGAGCAAACTTCTTGTTTAACTTTGGCCTTGGCTTTGTTGATACATCTTTAATGGGACTGAAACTCATGTTCCCTGGGGCTGGGATGTGACTTGCAGCAGTACCTGAGCAGGGTTCACCAGCCTCCTGATGCCCTGAGGGCTAAGCAGGCTCACTAGCATGGATGCATCTTGCAACAGACCAAGGTAAGAGCCCTACCCTGAGCTTGAAGAAGCCAAGCCATTGCATGACTAGACTTAGCTCTACTAAGCCCCAGCCTGTGGTGCTCTTGAGGGTGATGACCGGCCCTGTGGGGCTCCATCTAATGCCCTTGTGCGACTGAAGGATGCTCCGCGCTGGGACTCTGCACATGGCTTCAGCACCTTGTTTTATTAGAAAGATTTTTTCCGAGAGTCTGTCACTTCCACGACACAGCAGGTAAGGGTGCTACACCCATAACACGTCAAGGTCTGAAATGCCTTACAAAGGGCTTGGGGTTCACGGCAGCTCTACGAACCCTCAAGCTGCTGTTCCTTTGGAATGGTCGCAGCAACTACTTTATTTTTATTTCTGCTTTGGAAAAAAAAATTAAATAATAAAGCAAGAGGCCCAATACACAGCCCAGTCATGTCACCCGAAGGCAAGCCGCACTTGCGGCCGCCTCGCCTGTATCCTTCCCTCCTAACAACATGGGGCGACTGCTCCATGGCCCTGCCCACCACCTCCAGCCAAGATCTACTTTCTCTAGCACCTTAATTCTTCTTCCCTTCCCTGTGCTGGGCCTGCCTATATCTCTGGCAGCTATTCACAGTTTCTAAAAGGAAAAAAAAAATTCAAGAATTCTTTTTGAAATTACTTTCAAAATAACATGTAGCCCAGCTACATTCTTAAAATGTCTATTCCAATAGCACAGCCCCAGTAAAGACCTGAAACCTCCACAGTGTATGTACTTCTCCTGTAGCTCTATTAAAAAGAAAATTTTGTTCCTCCCCTTTCCCTCCCCTCCTTACCCGCCCCTCCCCCCTTCAATGTACTGGATAAAGTTTATCATTTGTTTAAAATAGATATCTATATACACAGATGCAACTTGGTTGTCCCGATTTCTGAGAAATGCTTGTGACGTTATTGACAACCATGGGATGGAGACTACCTGTCTGCAGGGAGCTTTGGAGGGCCACAGTTGTCTGATACCAGGTTGAATCCTTGCCAGCTGGTGAGTGATGGAGGCTCCCGTTAGACCCTGCCTGGAGTGAGGTAGTAACAGTGTTTTTTTTTTTTTTCTTCTTTTTGTTGTATTTGGCAGTTGAAATGTAGTGCCTTTGCAGGCAGCTTGCCCTGGCCTGTGCATGAGCTCCAGCACCAAACGTGTGGTGCTGTGGTGTGAAGCGGGGCCCCGGGTGCCGCAGGAAAGCTCGGAGGTGTCCGGTTCCCTGGCGGCTGCAGGAGGAGAGGGGTGAGACCTGCGGTGCTGCGGCAGAGCGAGCCCCCAGGCTGGTCTGGAGGCAGAGTTGGGAGCAGCGCCCTGTCTGGCTCCTCTGGGACCCGCTGCCCGTGCTGTGGGCTGGGGCTCGAGGGCTGTGCTGTGTATGGTGGTGCTGCCCATAGACCTGTGTCACTGCTTCCCTCTGCTCCCTTCCAGCAGCAGGAGCCGACCTGCGTGCTCGCGGGACCTGTGCTGCACTGGGGAAGTGCTGGCTGCGTGTGTGTGCACCGAGTGCAGCATGGAGACACAGCAAGAGGGCTGTGTCCCTCACCTGCCCTGATCTGGTTTCCTACTTTGGGGCAAACATGATTCCTGCAATGAGCTGGCTGCATCTCAGGGGGGTTTGCAATTCTGCTGCAGCCCTGGTCCCCTGCGCACACAGATCTGGGGACCTCAGGGCTGTGGGAGCTGCCTCTGCAGCACCCCTGACACCTCAGGCTCCCTCCCACGCGGGAGCGGCTCTTCCTGGCAGGGCTAAAGTGCTTTCAACGGGTCTCAGCTACTGCAGAAGCTTCGTCTCAGCCGCCAGCTCCCTGCGCTGCCCAAGTCTCGGAGGAGTGGTTATGTTTACACCTACAGTACAAAAATAAAAGGCACAAAAATACACAGGATGCAGCAGATAGTGAACAGCTGAGAGAGTCCCTGGTGCTGGAAAGGCGCAGATAGCGCAGGGATAGCGTGGAAGGGAGCTCTGCCATTGCTTTGACAGCCCGGGCTGTCTCTGCTTGTTACTCCCTGAGGCTCCCTGTCTGCTTTGCATCTGCTCTTGCAGTTTCTGCAGCACAGTCCCTTGTCCAGGAGGAGTCTCCTCTGGAATCAGGAATGTGGGCAGCTCACTGGCTGCTCAGGAGCTGATTAGAAAGAACTGGTTAATTGAGTTTGTCACAAGTGTCATGCCTCCGTTTCTTGCTTGAAACAGCAAATAAATTATGGCTGCCACAGTGCAGATCAGAGGGTTTTTAAGCTGCTCACAAAGGTGTCTCGGGGCTTCTCGTTGTGAGGGAGCCGGTCAGCCAGGCTGGACCCACCCCACCACCCGGCCGGGTGCAGAATGAGCCTGGCGGGCCATGATGCAGGTGCAGCCGCAGTCAAAGGCATGGTCCCTAGGGCAGTGCACTGTATACAAGGCCACTTCCAGGGCCACAGCCAGCCTAGGCTTCGCTGCAGCACTCGTAGATGTTGTCTTCCATGAGCGCAATCACCTGCTCGAACTTGTGCTGGAGCTGCGTGCGCTTCGTCGTGGGGTTGTTGTCCAGCGCGGTCACTATCTGCAGGAGACAGGGTAGGTGAGGCCGTGTCCCCAGCCCTGCCAATCCCGAGTCCCATGAGAGAAGGGCCAGCTCCAGTGCTCCACACACGGAGCTGACCTTATAGTCTAGCAAGTCATTGACCAAGAGAGAGCAGAGCTTTTCTGTGTGTGTGTGCACACATGGGATTAGACCAAAAAAAAATCCTTTTTTGTGGGACTGGATGTAGGTAGCTGGTTACCCGCCCACACAACTCTTATTGCTCCCTCCATAGGTAAATCCAATGGCCTGAGTGTGGCTGACCCCGCTTACCTGGGAGCGGTATCTCTTGGCATACTTGTATATCTCAGCCATGGCCACGTTGGTGTTGAACTCGTTCCGGTATTTCTTTATGGAAGACAGAACAGAGAGGGGAGGCAGATCAGCCTGGTGCAGCAGGTGAGCTCAAGCCCAGTCAGCAGCACGGATTAAACTAGAGTGACCGAAGGTTTAGACTGGGTGTCTAAAGGTTTAGACTGTGCTACTGCTGGGACGGTGCAGCTGGGCTTTTGGCTCCTGTAAGGAAGCTGCGTTTCCTTGTATCAGACACCGTGTTCACCTGTTCAGAGCTGGCTTCCACTCTGCAAGCCGTCGGCAGCAGTGGAGCAGCGCTGCCGGAGCTGGGCTGGCATCCGCGGCACAACCCAGTGCGTCCGCACGCGGCGCTGCTGCCAGCGCCGGCGTCCGGTGCCGCAGCGGGGCCGGGATGGCTGCGTGGGCACCGCGGCCCTGGCAGCTGGGGAGCAGGGGCTGCAGGGAGCCCTTCTAAACTGCCTAGCTCCCTGGCACTGAGTTCCGCATTAACCTCCCACTGGTGCCAAAGCCGGTTAGTTTCAAGTTAACTGGTGGATGTTTATTGCGGCGCGGCAGTAATTAGAGATGCTTGGAATTAGGTCAGATGAAGTTTATGCCTGCCAGTTTGACGCAAAAACGCCCTTTCTCACGTCTTCGTGGCAGCGTGTGCCGGGCGGCAGCTGCGTGCGGGTGGCCTCGCTCGGCCCTGGCCGTGGCAGAGTGGGCGCCCCGGCCCCAGCGCTTACCCGCGACTCCTCAGCGAGGTGCGCGTTCATCTCCTGCTCGCTCAGCGGCGGCATGTCGTGAATTTGCTTGTAGTATCGCTGCACTATTTTCCTGTACTCTGGGATCTCCTTGGCATACAGTAGTTTATTGGTCGGGGAGTCCTACAGTGATGATGCAAAACCAAAATTAGACAGTGTCCTGTTTCTGCCTGAAAACCTTTTAACCTAAAGCATAGACTGTTTAATAGCTACAACTGGGTTCAAGAAAGACCTAAACTCTTTGAGCTTGGCTTTAAACAGAGAGCAGTGACGAAATGGCAGCGAGACGCAGCACTGCTGAGGACAGAGCTCCTCACACAAGTGCGCGGTGTGGCTGCGTTACCAGCGTACGCTGCCTCTCTGCACACAACTGTCTGCTGCTGATCTCCTCAGCACGGGCCAAAAACTTGTTAGCTCAAATGCAAGAGCAGGTGCTTTAGGTGAGTACGTTTTAATTTGCAGCAAGGGCAGACTAAAAATGTGCCCTGGGTCAGGTGAAGCAGCTTGTTGCCAGGTGACTCTCCCTTGAAGAGCATGAGAGCTGGATAACGCACTGATGTGCCAGGGCTGCTGTGAAATTGATAACAAGTGATGGACTCTTGCACGTATTTACTTGGGTTTCTCGGGCAGCCAACTTGATTTAAGCTGAAGAACAAAGCTCTTTAGGGGAGACAAACTGAAATTTGTCAGTTGAAACGTTGATCTCGGATTTTTAATGTAGCTTTGATTTATTTTAGATTGGCTAATGTAGCCTGTCTGGCCTATATTCAGTGCCTGTAAAGTGCGTGTAAAGCAATTAAGGGAAAATATTGAGTTCTCTTGATTAATGTCAGCTTGGGCAGAGCAGTTTTAACCTCCCTGCCACGCTCCCAGGTTGTACCGGGCGAGGCACAGCCCCTCTCGCACGCCTTGCAAACAGCGGCGTGAGTGATCCTTAGCTGCGGTACCTCTGCCCCGGTGGCGTCATCGCCCCGGCACTGAACTCACCCGAGGCCCTGCCTTGTAGCCGGCAGGGCTCAGCCTGCGGCTGCGGGGAGCGGGACCTGCCCATGGTGCAGGGACCCTTCCCTGGCCAGGACAGCAGGAGGAAAGACCCTTCGGGCAGAGCAAAGCACATGGGTTTTCAGCTGCGGGACGGGCCGTGCAGGAGGACACGGGCACGGCCACAAGCCCTGCTGCCGTCGCCTGCACGGCCGGGGCCACAGGGGATTAGGATCGGGGCATAGGCTGTGGTGCCAGACCCCGCAACGGCTCACGCAAACCCGCGACGGGGCCGCGCGGGGACACGCAGTGCATGCGAGAGCGGCTCTTCTCTCCGGAAACGCACAAGAAACCCATCCTGCCTCTCTCCTTTAGCGAGTTGTTTCTATATGTGTGTGTGTGTGTGAGTCTTCCAGTCTGTATTACAAAGAGGGGGGTGTTTTACTGCTGCTCGTGCACTAAGTGCATGGGGTCTGGCTCTGCTCTCCCTTTGCAGTATGGGGAGGGACACGACTGACCTCACTGAGACCTGCCCGGGATGCATTCTGTGCTATACTGCATGGATGTGCAGACTGAGTTCCGTGATGAGGATTTATTCTTCCCACATTACTCAACAATCCTTCACTTATGCTATTGTATCCCTGAGAAACGTTTCCATCTGCTGTCTGACTCCAGCTGACCCCTCTTCCCCTCATCCACAGCTTGACAAGGACAAATTGTAGGTGTTTCGTAAGACATGCAAAAAAAACCTCTCAAACCCAAACAAACAAAAAATCAAGGGCTCATTAGATCTTCCTCTCGTATTAATCTCTCCCAGTAAAGGCTTCCTGTCGGGGAGGACTGCGGGCAGCGGGGCCACCCCCTCCCCAGGGTGGCCTCTACGTCACACACCGTTTGGCCGTGGGGCTGGGGGTCGCAGGGGGACCATTTACAGCGTTTGCTAATAAAATTTATGTTGGGAAGTTTCAAATGTCAACACCACAGTTAGCCAAGCCGGAGGGGGCGACAGTAAAACCCGCGCTCGAGCCCTTGCTGCCTTGCAGGCGCACGGGCCGCTGCTGGCCGCACAGAGCTGGCCCGGGCACTGCAGCGGGCTGGACGCGGGCGAGCGCTGCGCTGAGCTTCCCACGCAGCTTGGCCGGGTCCCTCAGGGCCTCACATTGGCGCCAGAGCTGCCACGCGCCGTGGAGAAGTGTCCATGGGCCCCTGGTCCCCGTGCTCTGCTGCGGGCTGCGACAGCCCTGCCGGGGCTGCTCCCTGCTGCCGTGGCTGGGACAGAGCAGCCCGCGACCTGCAGCACGAGCTGGGCCATGTCTGAGCTCCCCACGGGGAGCAGAACGGAGCCTCCCTGGGCAGCAGCCCCCGTCACCTGCCCAGGCAGCAGTCACCTTCGCCCTGGCAGTTTCTGATGCCAGACCCATGGGGAGAACCTGTGCAGCGAGCTGCAAGCAAAACTTGAATTCTCTCAGTGGAACGGACGTGGTTTTCCATGCTGTACTGGGAGTTTGACTGTTTTTCTCGCAAGATCCCTAGATTACTGCTGTGCCAGGAAAACAGTCCCGTGTGAGGGAGATGAGCAGCAGCTTGGCACCTGCCCGTGCTCTGTGAATGTGCAGGGCAAAGACCCATCCGTGCAATGTTCCATATGTTGTCCCTGTGCCCCGGCCAGCAATAAAGACTCTCTGTCTGCTGCCAAACCAGCCTGACTCCTTATGGGGATGGCTTTTCCTGGGGAAGCTGTACTGAAGTTGTACTAAGTGGGTGTAGCTTTTTGGTAGTGATGGGACAAGAACAGGGTGATGCACGTCACCAACTAGGTCTCTGTCCCCTGGGCTTTGCGGGCTAATGGCATCTGCCCTTTGCCCACACACCTGTGGCCTTGAGCTCCCACTCTGGGTGCTAGCTGTGACAGAGAAGGGGCAGATTTTAAGATCAAGCCCGAACAACTTGGGATGGAAGGACTCAGCAAGTCAAAAACTAGACCTTATGAATCTGAGCAGTTGACAACCGTCTGGCTTCCTTTGGGGTGAGTTGTTGGCCCTCCAGAAACCTCTCTCCACTACATCCATCTGCGTGTGGCTTCCCTAGCAGCAATGAGATGCCCTCTGTGCACTGTACCTTGCCCAGCTGCAGATCAGATAGGGAGCAGGCATCGATGAAGGCCTGGGCTATCACCGAGAGACAGGCATCGATGTGGTCCGTCTTGTCAATGTCGAAGACGAACTGGGGATTCTTCAGGATGTTGACCCAAAACCTCAGCGGCAGGCTGCAAAGGAAGCGAACCGGACACGCCGGGGCAGTTGTGAGAGGAGAGAGAAGGAGCAGACATGCAGCAGAGATGGCCAGGAAGGGACTAACGGGGACGGGGGAAATGCTGGGACAAGCTCCGTTAATCACGTTCCGGCAGGGCAGGTTGCTCGGCTAGCTCCAGGCACGAGCACACGTCAGCGCTGAGGGGGATGTTTTGGCAGCCTGAAGCACGGCCAGGAGGGCTGCTGTGCAGCCTGTCCCTGCTCCACCTCGCACTGTGCTAGTACTGCCTCTTCTGCCTTCAAGTGGCTTTTGAGACAGGTTTCTTCACTCACTGTTCGGGGGGGTTTCTTTCCTCATGCTGCTGGCTGCTTTTGCATCTCCCTGGTGTTCGTGGCCGCCTGGCCCCCATGGTCGAGCCTGGCCCCATTAGTCATTTTGCGTGTTATTGTTTCTGCTCCCTTTCACCATTTTCTCCTCCACTTATTTCAATGCCCATTTGACCACAGCAGGTTTCAGTGCTGTGCGACCCTTCCTACCGCCCCTGCTCATGGGTGGAGGCTCCTACAGGTCTGACTGCTCTGGCAGTTGCAGACAGAGGGGCTCAGGGACATTTGTAGCTCCGTGTCAGTGCCGTGGGCCCGGACAAACCTGTGTTCACTTCCCACGATGGGCTGCAAGGGTTAGTGCCCTGTGGCCTCAAGAGCAGAGCTTCCTGCCACGCTCCTACCACCTCCCTGCTGGCTGAAAAATTCCAGGTTTTGGCCCCACTCCGTCCCGCCTTGGCCCCTGCCCCTTCCCGGGATACTTGGCCCTTCCCCGGCCTGCGCTGCAGCTGCCAGGACGTTGCTACGGCATCAACGCCGGGTCCTGCGAATGCCCCAGAGTCCGAGCGTGGGCATGGAGATAAGCCTGTAATGTGCCCCCAAAGGCTGACAAGCCAGCAAGCGCGTGGAGAGGAGCCAAATATGCTGATTTGAAAACCTCTGTGATGTTCTGAGGCCTGACATGGTTTTAGGCTCTGCCTCGGATTCTGCAGTGCCGCTGCTCCCCGTCCCGCTTACTGCCGACAGCAGCTGCCGCTTTGTTCTGCCCTTATCTGCTGCTCCTGCCAGCTCCCCCGGCTCGCTAAGCCCTGCGCCTGTTCTAAGTGCTCCAAACCCGCATTTTTCTCATCTTTTGGTCCCCCCTGCGCGTTTCTCGAGTCCCTCATTGGTTCTACTTTTAGCAACCTAATGATTAATCCAGGCCACCAAGGCTCTGCAGCCGCTGGTCCTGGGAGCTGGAAAGCAAGCAAGAAGACATCTTCTCTTCCAAACCTGTTGGTCTTCCAGATGTGCAGAGTGTCGGGGTCTGTGATCCCTCTTTTCTCTGCTTGCTCCTCTAGGAAGTCAAAGAAATACTTCACGGCCACAGGCGGCTTATCATCTCGGATGCTGAGAATGGCTTTGAACAAGTCATCCAGGAACTTCTGCAGCGTGCCCTGTGGGACAAGGCACACAACGTCAGCTGGAAAATCATCCGTCCCGGAGCCCAGAAACACGGTCCAAGGGGGCTCTGACTGGTCTGCACAAGGGAAGTGCTTTGCTGCCTGCAGGAGGGAGCAGGAAGAGGGAAGCAAGGAGGGAAAGGTTTGTTTGTGCGCAGTGATATAATTAGCCTGCATTTGGGTTTAATTTCTTTTGGCATGGAAGTTTTCTTTCCTACTGCTAGGATCTCACATCTGTGATTGTTCTGCACAGAAAATACAAAGAATCCTGGAGACTGCTGGCCACTCTTGTGATCTCTGCTCCAGTGAGGCATCATGCTGGGATTAAAGATGGGCTCGGAGCCCAACTGCTGGATCTGAACATGCTCGGAGGACGGGGAATTTCAAATCTGAGTTAAGATGGAGCAGACCTTCCTCCCGCTCCCTGGCTGAGTGTCCCCTACTCCTCTCCCAGTGGGATCTCCTGCTGGGGAAACGGGGCTCAGACCTGGGCCGTCTATCCCTGCTGCGCTCCTCGCCCAGGTTAACCCCTCTTGCCCAGGCTGCAATGCCCCAAATGCAGGTGTCCCGCTCCTTTCAGCTGCCACTCACCTTTGTGGAGAGCAGCCGGGTCAGGTAGATCTCCGGGAGGACTTTTTTCCTATGGCTCTGTCTGTGGGACTTCTTATGCTCGGTGGATTCGTCAGTGGGAAGGACCTGGTTCAATGCAAAACCATACTCAGAATTCCTGTCCTGGAATTGCCACACTGGCTTTCCCTCAAGCTACAGAAATTCAGTTGCATATGCAATTCAATTAAAAAGTAGTTACTGTGTTATAAATACATCCCTACGTGGGTTTAAAATGTAATTTAGTCATTTTTTTCCTGACATTTGTTTCTCTTGCTCTCTTTATTGCTTCTTTCATGTAGATCACCCTCATTTTGCATTGCACTCTGCTTGCCCTCTCATCTCCATAAAGCACACTGGTGTGCCCAGAAGCAAAGCACAAGACATGACAGAAAGCCTCCTTCTTTTAAATTTGGAAAAACTGCAAGAACAACCAGCTGGTATTCCCACTCTGGCCTTTTTAAAAACAGAAATAGATATCCCGTTGGTCAGTCAGTTAATTGCCACTCCGATGGTCTAGGAAGCTGGTAAGTGCGTCCTGCCATCGCTTCACATGTGCGTGTTCATCTTCCCGCCCCTCTCCTGCTCGCCCTGTGCGCACATGGGTGCACACATGGGTGCCATTCGAGCATGGAAGCACCAGCACAGAAAAAAACAAAGCTATAAAACACTATTGTTGTCCATAACACGTTTTTTCCATATAGCTTTCAGCAGCATTTGCACTCTGTGCTTGTGGAGCGGTGCACAGCAGGAACCAATAGCCCTATGGTGGGGGAAGTGGGCAGTGCGCCCACTGCGCGGGTGACGTGGCTGGGGACGCCCCACGGCCACCAGCTGCAGGGCCGGCAGCCCTGCCGAGCATCCCAAACTGCGGCCAGCCACGCCAGGCCCAGCGCTTGTATTGCCATCCTGGTCGTTTTCGTTACATCTCTCAGTGCTAAAGCTTTCTGTGCCCTTTCCATGTCTCTGTGGTGCTCGCTGAGGAGCTGACAAGCACCGATCCCACATGGTGGCACAGCTGGCACCTCAGCCCAGGGAGAAGGGTTAAGTTAGCAGCAGCAAGGCTGAAAAGATTTCTCCTCATCCGTCACATACTCTGAGCAAGTAGGGGCCCAAAGGCAGAAATGGAAGGGAAGGAAGGATTCCTGCCCCACAGCCCATGGTGCCCCCTTCGCTCCCAGGGCTTCCCCTTGGCCACCCCCGGGAGCAACGGCTCCTGGCCCTGCGGAAAAGTGGCTCTCGGGGATGAGGATGCAGCACAAATCACTGCCCCCCTGCCAGATGTGACGCGGTCTACACTGAGAGCCCGGGGTCCCTCTGCGAGCAGCACGGGCTCGCTGTGCGACGGCAGCTCCGGGACGTGGGTGCTGCGAGCTGGCAGCGGCGTGCTGGCAAGGCGCGCAGGGAGGCATGCACCAGCGTCCACATGAACACAAACCCCCTTTCCTCCCTCCAGCGGCTGCTAGTAGAAATGTGCGTCTTAGCACCCGAAAATTGGGAACCACAAGCATCACCCCCACTGCAGGGCAGCGCTCAGCAAGCTGGCGGCGCGGCAGGCGCGATGCTGCAACACGGACGGGTAACTCACGGGAGCCGTGCCGAGGCCGCCCCAGCGGGACACCCACCAACCCCAGTGGCTTCCAGGCACGGTACTCACCAAATGGAAGTATTTTTCGGTATCCAAATCCTTCACTGTAAAGAAAGAGAGTCATCTGAGACATCAGAGACACAGGTGCCCTGTCCTGCAGCTGGGTCGCTCCATGGTGCCTGGCTGCATTTGTCCTGGTGCCTCCCAACTCTACAAGCCAGAGGCAGCCGAGCAGCCCTTCTAACCTGGGGGAAGGGGCTTGTGACAGAGGCAGACCCGCATCGTCCGTTCTTGGGGCAGGGAACGACTCCTACTGATCCCAGTGCAGCGTGGCGGGGCTGCGCAGTGACCTGCCACAGGCTCCCAGCTCCGCTTTGGACACCAGTGCAGCCCCATTTCTGCCCCACCAACTGAGAGACAGGGCTTTGAGTCACTTTTGAAATGTGAATTTTTGTCTGTGTTGGCTTGTTTTGACTCTGCACAGTCTGATGAGATAGACAAGGTTGATGACCTTGCAGATATGGCCACAAAAATCCACTTTCCCTTGGCAGCACCACACACCGATGTCCCCCCAGGCACGAGGGCAGCGTGAGCCATGCCAAACGCTGCCCAAGGTGCCCCACGCTCGTCCCCCGGGCTGCTTGCAGCGCATCCTGCGGCACCAGGTGCTCTCACCTCTGCTCAGCGTGGTGTCCTTCTTGTCCAGCAAGCTCATAGCCAGCGAGGCTCCCTCGGGGATCTGTGGGTGACAGGCACAGTAAGGACGCTGGTCGCAGGGGCTCAGCTGCAGCGGGGCGAGAGGTGCTCGGGCACCGGCACCACCAACACGGGCTCTGCCCCGACCCAGGCGGTACTGGTGACAGCAGCACTGCCTGTTTGGACTGGGACTTTGGGTGCACATATGACATAAGGAGCTGCTTGAACACTACGGGAATCAGGCACGTATCGCAGAGAAATTTGTGTGTTGACACTAGATTACTGAAAGAAAAACGATGCTGTTGTGCTGCAGAGGTGCTGTTCCCCTTTCACTGGAAAGGATGGAGGAAGCTACACCAGCCAGGCTGGACACTATGGTTTTGCTCTTCATCTCTGGCTCTCGGCTCAGCAGGCTCGGTGCCACCACCGTGCTCGAGGCTCTGCTCCCTTCTAATAACAATATCAACAAGCACCCGGCTCCATCTCTGGTTTTCCAGGGGCTGTTGCAGAGGATACACTTACCAGGGAATGTGGAAATCAAATAAAATCTTCCGGTTTCATTTAATTTTAAGTGAAAAGCAGACAAGAACACACTCTGGCTCTCCACATTTGGCCGCAGCCCTGGCCTCAGCATCCCCAGCATCTGCTCTCAGGGGAGGCAGTGACAATTTTGCCGTGGTTTTAACAGGAAGGAGGATCAAAGCAGTGTGATACTGATCAGCCAGGCTGGTGGCTACTAGAAATAGGAGCTTTTTTCCCCTTCTTTCTGTTGTGAAGAATAATTTGCTTTGCATGAAAAGGGTTTAATTACTTTCGCTGTGTTGCAACATTAAGGAGCTTCTGAGCCCAGCGGCAGCCTCGCTGCTCAGTCCAGTGCGCCGTGACCAGCACCCAGTGCCCCGTGCCGGTGCTTCCGGAGCGGACCCGAGGCAGCGCGGTGCCCTGCCCGCCTCAGCAGTACCTTGTAGTGCGCTAACGTGTTGAGCTTCTTCCTGCCGTCCTCCACCACAGAGGTGTCGTCCAGGTCCCGCAGGATGTAGCTGTCAGTGCTCGTGGCAAACCACTCTGCACAGAGAAGGGGGAAGGTGGCAGCGCAGCACGAAGGCGGCGCAGGGCTGCTGGAGCCACGGAGGCTGCAGAGCACCCTGCAAGGCCCTGCACTGGGAGCTCCTGGCTAGGGCTGTCCTAGCTGCAAGAGGTGACAGGGGTCCCTGCTCCTCAGAGTCCTGGTCCTGCCCCTTCTCCTCAAAGGCCATTCCCAGGAAAAGCCTGTCCTGGGGCCGGGGCTCACAGCATCCTGCTTCAGCCAATGCCCTGATGATAGACACCAAGAACCCCCGCGCAACACGCACTCCTTCATCTTGAGAGTAAGAACCACCTATCTAACACAACCAGCCCTTACCAAGATCAACATCTTCCACCCTTGGCCACTGGGAGTACGGGACGTTCTTGCAAAAGGCCTCCAGAATCTTCTCCTTCACTTGGCTGAGTGTGTCCGTGTCCATGGCCCTTACGCTCAAGGAATCCATTCCACAGCCTTGGAAAGAGACGTTGAGGTTCTGTGGGGAGAGGCTGAGTTAAACACGAGGTGGGAAGAATCTGCCGTGGTGTGCGGCTCCAAGGACGGACAGAGGCTGAAGGGCACACACACCTCCCATTGCTAATCCTGGCCTTGTGCTGCTGGAAATCGTGCTGAACAAATGCGCTCTTCTGAGCCTTACTGCTAGGGAACAAGGCTGATTTATGGCCCTTGGAGACCGAAGCCCCTGTTTATTCACAGAGCTGGAGAGCACAGGGAGCAACGCTGCAGCCTTCTCTCACGCTGCCTTGCTAATGGGCCTTGGCCCTGACTGCAGAGACCACCTCCAAGGGCAGGAGGAGACTTCAATCTCCACAGCCCAGCCATGTCCTCACCTCCGAGGCTCCAGCCCGTGACTGATGGGACACTCAATTCTCGCTCTTTGGCCTTTCTGGTGCAATGGGCTGAACTCCTTTGTTTAAGCAAGCTTTAAACGTGCTGCTGTAGGACCTGGTGCAACCCTGGACTGCGCGACCAGCGGTATTTGAGGATCTGTCCAAGACCCTGCCGGAGGCTCCAGGCTGCAGCTGAGCCCTCGCGGTGCCCGGCTGCTCCTGCAGCCACAGCAGAGAGCCGAGGCAACGAGGGCAACGAGGGCAACTCTTCCGAGCAGCACCCGCTCTGCTCCTTCGGGAGCTGCCACCCTTGGGTGGCGGGGGGTGGTGTGGGCTCCAGGTGGCTCCTGCACAGACCCCAGTGCTACAAGCAGAGCTCTCCCCTCCCACCCTGGAGGCCCTAAATTCTCCAACAGCCACAACGCTGCTTTTGTCCTCTCCTTCCTTGACTGCAGTAGATCTCAGGGTAAAACTTCACACCTTCATTTATTTGTGAATGAAACGGAGATCCTGAAATCATCAAAGCCCCTGACCTGCCAGCCCAGGTCAGGAGACTTCCAGGCCTCAGGAAGATCAGTGCATCTGCATAAACACAGCCACCTCCTAGGAGGAAACCTGTTGAATGCAGGAATGACCCCTGGGGCCTTGAGGCTTCCTTTGCAAATACTGCTCTTAAGTATGAGCGAGAAAGATGCACAGCCAGTATCCTGGGGGAGGAGAACAACATCAAGGCACACGTGAGGTCTGATTTTCTTCGCAGCACTAGATTCGGGCGATGTTTCAGAGGGTGCAGCTGCTCTCAGAGCAGAGCTCAGCGTGGCGGTTCGGGGAGCTGTGCGGAGCTGGCATGAGCCCTGCTGCAGCACAGCCCACACACTCCTGCTTCTCCTCGCGCGGAAGCAGCTGCACTTCCCCTGCTCATAACGCCCTGCTCGGCGTGACGAAGACCCTGTTTCTGCCAAGAAAGGCAGCGCTGCACGCCCCATGCTAACCCCCTGGGCCGCGCTGTACATGCCCGGGTCGGATGGTAGGAGGGATGCGCAGCGGACACGGGGCCTGGACTGCTCCGCGTTACCAGCAGGCACGTCTGGGGGAGCCTGCTGATTCCAGCGAAGCTGCTCCAGACTTATGCCGTGTAATTGAAAGCAGAATTTGACCCAGACTCTGGAAAGGCGCCTGCTGAATCCTGTGTCAGACACGGAAAGGAACAGGGTACTTCCCACGTACAACTGCCGTCTGGCCGAGCCCCGCGGGCAGCACTTGTGCAATCGCTTTTCAGCACTGATCCCGAACACCCTGTGCCGAGTCTCATCCCACATCTCAGGTTTACACCCACAGCGAAGAGCTGATCAGGCAGGAACAGCAAACCTGCTTAACACTCAGTACTGCACAGCAGCCCTACTCATCTCCCTCCATTCCTGATGGGAGCTGGGTACCCCTGCTGAAGGACAGCGGTGGGAACAGGGGCAGTGTCAGGAGGGATGTTGTGGGGACAACGCGGGTGGAGGCGCCGGCACGGCGCCCGCACGGGTGCCATTGCTCCACATAGCCGTCACAGCCGCGGGGGCACCGAACCACCCGCTGCAGCCCCGCTCCCGCACGGGCATCACTCACCCTGGGCTTCGCCTCGATGTTCTCCCTGAGGAGCCACTCCTCGTTGAGCGTGTACCTGGCCTTCCCCGTGATGGCATCGATGGAGCCCTTGTTAATCTGCTGCTTGATGGCGCAGATCAGGAGGAAGAAGGGCTCTCCCACCGTCTCCTGCGGGCGAGGAAGGAAAGCCAAGTGAGCGAGCAGGGCCGGCGACAGCAGAACGGATGGAGCACATGGTACAGAGCACTCCGCGCTGGGCAGATCGGGACGAGAGCCGCTGGCACAGACACCTGGGCCTCAGAGGTGCCCAGCGCCCGTGCCCCACTGGCCGTGCCCCAGTGAAGCCTTGGGGCCGGCTGCAGCTCTGCACCTAACACTGCCTTCCATAGGACCTGGCATCGCCTTCTATAGGGTATGGCATCGCCTTCCATAGGTAGGGCATCGCCTTCCATAGGTAGGGCGACGCCTTCCATAGGGTAGGGTGATGCCTTCCATAGGGCCTGGCATCACCTTCCACAGGGTTTAGTATCACTTTCCATAGGATCTAGTATCATCTCCCATAGGGTCTAGCATCACCTCCCAAGCGCGCCGCAGCTCGCCCAGCAAACAGGGATGCCCGAGCTGTTCCCAAGCAACAAGGAGGCCACTTAGCTCCTCTATGCACCAAGCTTTGTCATACAGCGTGGAGGTGACCTGTGACACCGCTGCAATAAAAATAATAACAAAAAGACCAGCTCCTTATGATGCAGTTCAGATACATGGATCTATGCCAGATTTTCTGATCCGCTTACATCTGTTACACTGATTGCTAGTAAAACATGAGCTATTTTCTTAAGAAACTTTTCATACTGGAGTACATTCCATTGTCCCTAATGTTCACGTGTAATTTCGTTCAAATGAGGCAAGTGTAAATTATTGCACATTTCTGTATTCTTTGAGCATCACACACATCCCTGCACAAACATCGCTGCCATATGAAATCCTACTCGAGACAACAGATATCGCATGATTTTGATATTTCTCATCTAAGAGCTGCTAAATCCTGTTCAATCTGCTTCTTAATTAAGACTTGGTGATTCTTTTATTCAAATTGCCTTATAATTGCTCAAGCAATTAGTCTGATGTCAATTTTGATCTGGCTGCACTCAGTGCAGTTGACATTAAGACACTAGCATGTGGCTGTAGGTGGGCACACACCATCTGTGCCATGGAGCACAGGCTTGGTTTTCCACAGGCAACTTTCCTTAGGGGCCAGGAACGTTGCTGGCCTTTCTGCTGGAGCTATCGGCTGCCGCGATCCCTCCCGGGCCAGCAACGGAGCGTGGGTCAGCAGAGCTGCTGCCACCAGGGATGGAAACAGGGAAACAGGCCCCATTCCCGGGAAGCAGAAGAACACAGGAAGGCTGCTGCAGGGACAGGAGAGGAGGAGCACAAGAAACAGACTGAGACAGAGAAAAGCCGGTTCCTGCAGGAAAGGCAGGGTTAGGAGCGATGGGGCACGCTTGGATTGCACTCCCCGGGTCTGGTGGGAATTGTGTTTGCTGCCGAGTCGACCCTCTGCACGCAGAGCCGGCAGACCCGCTGCACACGGGCACCCTGCGCTGCACATGCTGAACACAGAGCAGGGACAAGCCCCAGCACTGCGCGTGGAAACCGGCCCTCTGGTCCCTCCTGTGCAGGGCCCGATGCTGCCTGGGTCCTGCCACAAGCTCAGCCCACACCGAGGTGCTGGTGGCCTGTGGCCCAGGGCCATATGAGCAGGACAAGCTGCACGAGCCCTGATGCTACTGGGGCGCTCGTTGCTCGAAGCCAACACAAGGCAGGGGGGAGACCACCCACAGCAGCTTCCCGCAAACACAACCGCGCCGGGGAGCAGGGGCAGCCGAGAAGCCCCGGGACAGGGTGCCGGGCACGGGGACCAAGGCACAGCGCTGGCGTGCGGAGCGAGCGGCCGGCCCCGCGCTGCTATTTTCGTCTGTCTTCTTGGCTCCCCGCCTCAGAAACCCTGGGACGTGATGGGAAGCTGCCGAAGTGCTAATCAGGCCGCGCATTTGAAAGGGAGGAAGGGACGGCTGCCAAGCAGGGCTGCAGATAACATGGCAAACTCGGAAACCTCGAGTATTGTTCAGAAAAGGCATCTGGAAGCAAATCAAAACTCGCTTTAGACTTGGCTAGATGGGAGAAAGGAAGTTTAACTCGGAGAGATTAGTGCTGAATCAGGAGAAAAAATACTTTAGAAAAACACATTCTGAGGCCTTTTTTCCGCCTATTGTGAATGTATTTTAACAAGACTTCATTTTAATTTTTGACTGAGCTGTTATGAGCTCTTAAAGCTACCCAGGGCACTGAGATAACTTTAAAGCAATGGAAAGCACAGCTCAGGCTGGCATGATTTGAGCTGTTTCATGCATGATGAGTGTGGGAGGATTTGGATTTTACAGGCTGGGGGGAAGAAGAGAAAAATTCCTGTGTTGGCCGTCTGCTGCCCTGTTAGCAAGGCGGACCAGTCAGCAGCAACAGCCCCGCGGGGACACCAGGGCCCTTCCAGAGGCCTCGGGGAGGACGCGCTGGAAAGGACCAGAAAGCAGCTGCTCCTCCCCGGCGCCTGCTGGTTTGGGCTCAGCTGCCATGGGCAACATGTGAAGAACCGAGATCAGCTCTGCCGCCCGCACAAAGCCCTGGGACGTCTGCACCCGGATTCAGGGGCTCTGCTGCAGGGACCTCTTGTTTCTCTTCCTTAGTTTTCATTTAACTATCAGCCCTTCCGTCCATCCAGGGATTGGGCACAATCTTGGGCACTAAGATGTCAATCAGGGAGGGTTTCTTTTCCCAGCATTTCTACACTGAGCAGCAGCATGAAATACTGATGGGATCACAGAATGGTTAAGGTTGGAAGGGACCTCTAGAGATCATCTAGTCCAACCTTCCTGCTCCAGCAGCGACACCCAGAGCATGTGGCACAGGGTGGCGTCCAGGCGGGTTTTGAAGACCTCCAGAGAAGGAGACTCCACAACCTCCCTGGGCAGCCTGTTCCAGGGCTCTAGCACCCTCACAGTAAAGAAGTTCCTCCTCACACTTCCTGTGTTTCAACTTACACCCATTTCCCCTTGTCCTGTCACTGGCCACCAATGAGAAGAGCTTGGCCCCTTCCTCCCTACATTTTCCCTTCATGTACTTATGCATGTTAATCAGATCCCCTCTCAGCCTTCTCTTCTCCAAGCTAAACAGGCCCCAACTCAGTCTCTCCTCACACGATAGATGTTCCAGTCCCTTAATCATCTCTGTCTCTCTCTGCTGGACCCTCTCTAGAAGCTCCACGTCCCTCTTGTCCTGGGGAGCCCAGAACTGCCCCCAATACTCCAGCTGCGGCCTCCTCAGAGCTGAGCAGAGGGGCAGGATCCCCTCCCTCGACCTGCTCAAGCTCAAGGAGTCGGGTCATTTCGTCTCTGATTCACACAGCTCCATAGAAGCAGAGGGCTGCCTCAATAGTGCAAATGCTGCAGAATTCCCCATACTCTGCGATTCCAGCCCCAAAGAACAAGCTCCCCAAAGCTCCCCGCGATTCCTCTGCCCGCCGCTCGCCTCCCGTCGCGGGCGCCCCCTCGCCACCCCAGAGCGGGCGCTGGGCAGCGCCGTAACACGAAACGAATGCTTGGAGCCTGTCGCGCTGGCTCACAGGGAGAATACAAGCACTTGGAATTTTTCCACTGCGCAGCGCAGGGACGTTTGTGGCAGCTGTTTCAAATAGACATTGTGATTAATGAGGATAATCCACCAACGAAAACCAGACCCGCCGTTACACATCTGACAGCCCAGGGCTGCAGGCAGGCGGCAGCCTTTGCTTTTGGGCAGGAAATGCCCCTCCGAAGGCAACGGGGCCTGGCCCGGGGAAGCAGGAGGCCCCTGGGAGCTGTTCAACCAGAGCTGCTATTCCAATCACAGCCCTGAGCGAAACCCAGGCTGGGTGCAAGGAGGCGCACCCCGTCCAGGTTCAGATCTGCTCCGTGCACGCCGCAACACAATGCGATGCAAGGAGCTCTGCGGCCACGCTGGCCACGGGGACCCCCGGCCCTGGCGCCTCTGCAGAACTCTCTGCTCCCCGGTGCCAGAAAGCCCTTCTCGAGGCCAGGCCTCCTGTCCAGACCTTGGCTGCTCCGCCGATGGCTGCTCGCTGCCCAGCACGCAGGATGCGCAGCAGGCGCCACGTCCCACTGCTCTGGGCTGTCGCACCCAGTGAGTGGTGCTGGCCGGAACCGGGACCACTCTGCAACAGGGGAACCCCCGACTCAGGAGGCGCCTTGGGTGACGTGCTGGTCATCACCAGCCCCATGGTGCGGATCCAGGTCCCGGGAGGGTGTGGGCAGCACGGGGCTGTGTCTGCAACCAGGGCCCTTTGAGCCTGGGAGACTCTGGGCTCTCTTATTATTTTTTTATCTAACACCATTGTTACGATCTAAGCTATTCAGGGCAGTGACGGCGCGGGGCTGCCAGGACTTCGCTCACAGCGGAAGCGAGAAGAGCTGAGGACATTGGCCACAGGATGCAGATGGTCCATCCCGCACCACGTTTGTGAGCCTGCAGGCAGGAGGGAGCTCTGTAGCTCCCTCCATAGCTCCCTCCCAGCTCCCTAGCTCCCTCCTGCCTGCATGCGCACAAACCTGGTGCGTTATCCCAGCCCTGCTTCAGAACACGCTGCCGTTTGCAGCATCTTTGCGTATCCCCCTCCATGGAAGGAGGCCAAGGAGGGAACAAACAGCCGGCTCCATGCTCGGCATCTAGGAGCCCCTGGTTGTCCGCTCCGCATGGCGCGGGAGAAGCGCCCGCTCCACAGCTGCCCCAGCTCCGATCCCTGCGGGTTCCACACGGGACGCGGGAGCTCCCCAGGGGCTGCGGCCACCCTTCGCTAGCCTTGTAAAAGGGCCAAGCCTTAGGGCCCATGTGACAAGACTCAACTTTCTTTCCTCTTTTTCTTTTTTCTTTCCCCCTCTGAGAAAGCCTTCTTGCACAATGTCCATTTTTAGCAGAAAATGAAGTTGGATCAGATGCCTCACATGTGGCCTCCTCTCTCCAAAAGGAGAGATCAGCACTTTTGCTCCCTAATGGTTTAACTGCAGGCACAAGAACTAAAGATTAAAAAAAAAATCAGTAATTCACTCACTTCTGCCCTTACAAATGGATAGCTGTGCTCAACTGGCACAGTCATCCTTATTCTTTCCCGTAACTTTTCTTTCATTATACTAGCTAATTATATGAGCTAAAATAAAAGATTAAGAACTATAAAACCGCAGGGTTCAGGACAAAAGTGATCATCAGCTGGGATCAGAAGAAATTATGATATGTATGAGGACAATACAGTATTGCTTCTGTGGCTGCAGCAAATACTTTGCGAAAAGATTTTTTTAAAAAGCTTTTTCTAAGCACTCTTCTACAAGTATAATAGGGTGTCCGCCAATTAACGGCTGTGGAATCAATTATACTATTGCTCAATTCTTCTGGGAAATTCCAACCAGAATTGGCAAATGCTGGAGATAAAGGACTGAGCAGATGGACTGCTGATGCGAGCGGAGATGCCAAATATACTCTGTTTAGGTTGGAGTAGGAAGACAGTCAGGCTCCTAGGGTGGAAGTCCCTGCCTCGCGTGCTAAGCCTTGTCTGAGCACAAAGGCACTTCTAGCATGAGAATTCCCCCAAGGGAATGAGAGCGGAGAGCCCCGAGCCCGCGCGCTGCGACTTCGTCAATGGTCGGTGTTCATGCATTCAGGCCAGAACAAGCTGCGTGGTCTGAGGACCATCAGTGAGGCTATGAAAGCTTCTCAGGGAAAACAACAAATAGCTAGAGCGCTTTCCAAAACCTCAAACCATTTCAGTTATCGTTTTTTAATTCCCTCGTGGCTCTCTTCTCAAACATGGTAACGAATGGAAAGAACATCATCGTATTAGTGCTCTGGCCCTACGAAACGCAAGCCATACCAGAGAGCCTGCGGTAAAAACTGAGCTCGCCAAATCCCCACACAGAAGGGGGAAGCAACTGAGCTTAAGGTTGCCTTTTCACGCTTGAACATTTCAATCTGTTGGAGTTGGTCGATCATTAGCTACAAGGCAGATAACTGCAACAAGGCATGCTCACTGCTATTTTGGTCCTCAGCTGACCCATGAGTCCCTCCCTGCACTCAAACACAGTCGAGATCACATATAGCATAGCATTGAGGTGGTTCTTACTCTGAGATAGCTGTACATGCAGATGGACATCCAGTTGGTGAGCATCTTCTCCACTACAGATTCAGTTCTCCTCAGCATCAGCTTGGGGTTCTTGGAAGCTGAGGCATCTATTAGATCCACCAAGAGGTCCTTCATGATGCTGGTGTAATACTCCAGCTTCCCGTGCAACGCGATAGTAAGCAGGGAGGCCAGGTTACACCTGAAAAAGAAAACGTGTGACTCAAGGACCGATCCCAAGACTAAGCCTGGAATAAAAATGGTCATTAAAAAAAAACAACAAAAGGGCAGGATTTTGGACCATTTTCATGAGCCAGGCGTGGGCTGGATGGCCCAGCGGTCAGGAGTTAGTCAGTCTCCGCCAGCTGCCAGGTCTCTGCCTGAAGTTCAGCCTAGGTGAACAAGAGCTGAGGCACAGGTCTATGGGCAGGTCTCAGCTACCATGTGGGGTGGGATGAGCGAAGTGCTCGGCAGCTCCCCGGCGGGTGGCCTCGGCGCGCAGCGGGCACCAGTGGGGCATCACCAAAGGCAGCAGTGGGCTGAGCTGCGGCCGGCGGGCACAGACGTCCGCCGTGGCCTGTGTCAGCCCCACGGAAAGCTGGCTGCGTGTGCCGCTTTGTGCGCGTCTTCTGAAACACCTACCTGTCCCTAACAGCAAAGTCCTTCTGCTGTTCGAGAGCATGCACAAACACAATGAGAAAGTGCTTGTTGTTGAGCAGGGTGGAGAAAAGTGAGATTCCCTCTTCCATATTGGGTCTGCAGCTTTCAGGAATCTAAAGAAAAATGTGGAGAGTGAGAAAAGCTATGCTTTTTGCTTTCCTCCAGCCTTTATCCTAACTGATTGAGGATGTTCCCACTCAACATAGAGACAGTCCCGAGGATCCCCTTCCTCCTGTTTGACATGAGTCAGCAATGTGCTTTTGCAGCAAAGGTGCCAACTGCATTCAGGCTGTGTTAGAATCAGCAGGTCAATGGAAGGGCTGGTTCCTCTCCATTCGGCACTTGTGAGACTGCATCTGGAGCACAGCATCCAGTTTTGGGCTCCCAAACGCAAGATGGACATTGACCAATTGGAGCAAGTGCACTGGAGGGGCTGCTAAAGCAATTAGGGGTGAGGAGAACTCGAGGTACCAGAGAAAGCCAATAAAGCTGGCTTTGTTCAACCTTAACAAGAAGTGGTGAAGGGGAGATCTTATTGCAGGCTCCCCGGAGAGGCTGTGGGATTTCCATTCTTGAAAATGCTTGAAACTCAACTGGACAAGAGCCTGCATCTAGTTGGAAATGCTCGCGACAAGGTGCTGGACTAGATGAACTCCAGTGATCTGCTCCAAACTAAATCACTCCGTGATTCTATGATTCCAGTCTCTCTGTCTGCATGAAACCTAGCTCTGAGACAAGAGTTTTTACTGAAGTCCTGTTTGGGAGGAACCTTTGTTGAGCTTATCTATGATGAGCTGCCTATGGGACTGAAATGACATACAATATGGTACACCTACAAAGAAAAGCCCGCAGTGAAACTGGGGAGGATCTCATGATTGTGATCCTTCATGTGAGAGGTCTTCACTGAAATATCTACTCTCTCAGCAAAAGCTGATCTAGTGCTGGTATGCGTTAAATGTTTTGAGTGATCAAGCATTCCTCACGCACCGCACGAAAACACACAGCACTGTCAACACATGAGAGCATGGTTAGTAGCTGTCAAGGAACATTTGTTTTGTTAATGAATTACTCACTTTCCATTCTCCCACCAGGAGCGGATGGGTTTCCTGGGCCTGGGAGCCCACCTGGGAGTTGGGCTGCTGGGAAGGCAGAATGTAGCACTCCTCATAGAGCGATGAGCACTGCACGGGCCACCAGCAGGAGCGGGCAACGGGAGCAGGGGTGCCACACGGGAACAAGATGGAGAGAAATGTCATCAGCACTGAGACCACCCATTAGGAAGAAATGCACTGAAATGCTTTATGGAGCCTTAAAACACTTCGCAAGAGCGTCTTGAATGAGCAAACACCACAGGAATGGAGGGAGGCAGATGTCTCAGCAGACACAGGGCTGTTAGAGCAGGAGACTGCAAATAGACTAATTTGACAGTTAGAAGATCCTAGAAGAGAACGCATTATGGAAGGCTAAGTCAAAATAGAGGACTACTGGGGGTTTTAACATATGCAACTTTTGAAACAGATGGCAAAAATGTTTAAATCTCTAACATTCAGAGAGCAGCCTGAATCTTAAGGAGTCTAGTTTACAGATATACAGAGATTGGATAACCTAAAAATCTGGGTAGTAACTGCTAATGAAACACTCTGCAGCCATAAATCATCATCTCACTCCTCACCACTGAAATGCAACTGCCTCAGGGGTGAAATATAGCTGCTGCTAAGAGCGCGCGGCACCACGGCTGAGCAGCTGGTGACGGGAATCGGGGCCATGCCGCGTCTCAGGCAGTGCCACAGGGCACGCGCGGCAGACGCGCTGGCACCCTGAGCCCCGGGGCCTCTTGCTGGGGACAGCAATGCCCGCCGGGGATGGGGAGGAGACGCAGACACACCTAACGAGCGGGATTTGGACATGCAGCTGCCAAACGATGGGGGTGCTGACCTAGAACTAAAAGGTGCCTTTCCTTGCACACAGGCAGCGGTGCCACCTCACAGGCTTGGCTGCCTCCAAGCAGCCCCTGGGGCACAGGCTCTGCGGAGTCGCCAGGGGACAACTGGACGTCCTTGGCATATTTTTCCCATGTGAGACTGCCTTCCGAAAAGGGCACCCAAACAAATCAAGCTGGGCCAATAGCACACACCCAACCCTATGAACAGGGTCACATTTACCCTCTGCAAGGTTCTCATCACACTCTGCCCAGCCATGGCTCCAGCTTTGACAATAATTCAGGCTGAAATATATGGCAATCAGATATAAAACAGTGGAATGATTTCTTTACACTGCAATGACCCTTCAGCACAGGGGGAGCAGAGACCTGATGTGGTTAGGAAGGGATGGGGCGCGATTAGGTGCCTGGGAAACACGTTGCTGCCTTACTTTGGGGAAGAAGGTCCGGGTGACGAAGTGCTTGTACTCCAGGAATGGGATCCCCTGGCTGCGGTTTAGCTCCTTGGTCAGGTCTGTCATGTCTGTCTGCAGCTCAGCAAAACCTTAGGCAGAGAGACCCGCAGATGGTAAGAGGTCTGCTGGCCTACCCGCCGAGTCAGCCAGCAGGGAGGCTGGCATGGAAATATATTGGATGTCTCGTGTCTGCCTCCCCCAGCCTCTTCCCTTGAGCGAGCTCAAGTAGAGCTTCCTCAAGGAGCAGCAGATTACATTGAGGCTCAGCTGTCAGCACTATTCATCACGGCCTGCAGCTCATAGAGAAAGCACTCCTTGCGCCAGGGTGCCAGTGCTGCAGTCTGCTGCTGCAGGAGGGGAATTTCTCTGCACCGCAGAGACAGCAAGGGTGGGTGCTGCTTCCCTTCTCTCGCAGGAGTGCACTGCGGGCTCTGCTGCACCCGTTAAAGGCAGGCTATAAATCAGGGTGGCTTTTGTCACAGCCAAGGGCCATTTACTCCAGGACAGGGAATTCAGCGGCGCTGAAGATAAGTGGCTTTCTTGAGCTGTGGGATAGTGGCAGAGCTGCATGTCCAGCCACTGAGCTTATCACAGACCCCACCAACACAAGCCTGGGTTTCTGCCACCGCCCAAATTCCTTCAGACATTCCAGTGAAGCAGAAGTGACCTGCGTCAGATCTGTCATTCTGACATCTCCTCACAGTGCTGGCTTTGCCAACAGCACATCACTTACCTTTGCGGATTTCCTCTCGAATCTGGGACTCCATTTCTTCCATCTGGAGCAAAGTTTTCTGCCAGTAGCGCTCTGCTCTACGGCTCTTTGTGCAAAACACAAAGAGAGCTGGAAAGGAGACAGAACAAGGCTTTTGGAGTGGGCTATTAGGAACAGCCGAAGCTGGGATCAGAGCGCTCACCGGGCGGGAACTGCTGACCCGGGTACGGAAAGCTAAACTCAGTGCTGGTTTAACGTCCAGCACAAAACTGACCAGGCAGCTGTTGACTAGCTATATGTAAGTCAAACCAGCTGGAACTTAAAGACTGTACTGTAACTGTCACCTTCCCTTTAGGTCTAGGCTGTAAAATACTCAGCTGCATATTCATAATTCCAGAAGACTAATGAATATAAATGTCAAGAGGTTTACCACATGTATTATGGTGTCCATGTCTGACAGCCTTCTCACACCTCCACAAATATGCTTCTGGTGACTAGTGGTGCATTTAAGAAACAGCATGCATAATAACTTCTATTAAAAATAAATTCTTACTAGAAACACCTCATTCGCTGTGACTGGGTGGTTTTCTGGCTGTCTGGTGATTCGGGTCACTAACCAGAGGATGCAGGTGTGAGGTATAGCTCCCAATGAGTCTGGCAAACTCCTGTGGTATCTGCTCCGCATCCATAACAAAGAATGTTTATTTTACTTTTTATGCTCTTTGCCAGGCATCTACTACTGGATAGTACTGAAGACAGAGCCTTGGACTAGATGGACTGTTAGACCTGCATCTCTCCCCATGCAGTGAGAAAGATCTGATCATGAGCTGGGAGCTCAGCTTTCTGTTCCCTTACCTACAACAGACAGGACCAGCAAGATGCTGCAGATGACGATGGAGACGATGATTGCAGTCTCTCCTCCCCCAAGGTGTAGCATGGCTATTGTGTGGTTGAACTTTCCGACCTGGATCTAGACAAGGACAACGAAGGAGTAAAACCGACAGCTGAGCAGTTAGTTATCCAACAGCGTGGCGCTTGAGCAGAAGGGTCTAAAGGGGGAGTCCTCAGTGCAAATGCAGGCTGACCGTGCTGGCTCAGCCACGTCAGGCTTCAGCAGGGAGGTGAGACCGGTACCTGCCACAGCCAGCCCTGGGGGGACTGTGCAGCTAAATGGCCCAGTTCCCTTCTTGCAGATATTCACGGAAACCAGCAGCCAACCCAGGGGAGTCACAACCACCTAATGTAACATGATGGGTGCCCAGGACTCTCATGACCTCCCAGAGATGCCACAGGAGACTTTCTAGCTGCTCAGAACTACTCAGTTTTCTCTGCTGCAGCTCTTCAGAGCAGAGGTGTGCAAGTCTTTCCCTTTGGGATGAAAGAGCAGCCCCAAGCGTGCCCTAGCACTGTGCTAATCGAGTTCGGTGACAGAACTTAGCCAGCATCAAACCCTCTCTGAAAGAACACAGTGCAAAATACAGAACTGCCTGCACTGTTTTACTAGGAAACTACTTTTGCTGATCATCCAGCACAGACTGGCATTTTAATCCTGGTTTCACCTCTTCTACTCCAAAAGCAGAACTGCTACCATTCAGGGCAAAGAAATGTGAAAGACTTTGAAGTAAAAATAAAGTAAGGGAATAAAAATAAATAAAAATGTGCCCAGAGAGGAGTAATTATCTTGTGGTTAAAGGCCAGGGGACTGGGTGTCAGGAGGTGCTGGCTCTAGTCCCAGCTCATACTTCTTGTGACACCAAGCACAAACCTCTTGAACTCAGTGCTTCAGTCTCCTGATCACCATAGAGGAAGAGCAAACACACATCACAGGTCGATGTGTTACTCGTCACTGTTTATAAAAGGCTCCCTACGCCTCCGAGATGAAAGGGTTCAACAGCAACATCTGATAAGGAAAACTCATGACTGCACATCAGTCTTTCACTTCTGGAAATGTGAGTTTTACTTCTCTAAAGGAATAAGAAACAAGAGAAACTTGAACAAAAAAATGAAATGAAGTTGGGAAGAGATGGAATAATTTTATGAAACCATCTGTATTAGGCAGGGTCTCCAGAAGAGATACAAACTGTGCAATACATTACAGACAGTTCTAAGCAGCTGGGCTAAAGGAGCAGTGGGAAGCTAAAGGAAAAGAGAAAAGATTGGCTGGAGAGCACAAGTTTCCTTCCTGTACCGGTTGGGACTGCTTGATATCATGCATGGAGGCCACCACCACCACTGGTTATATCAGCTCTGGTTATACCTGTGCTGTGGGTTGAAGAATCAGCTAAAACCCCTGTGGGTGGCAGGGAAAGGTTCTTTCATTGGTCCTGCTGACCATGGCAGAGGCAGAGGACAGAGACCCAGGAGGACATGAGTGCACAACTTCCAGCTGTGCGCAGAGGTGCATCTATGTGAGTATCTGAGGATGTTCATCTCACAGTCTGCATAAACCATCCTATCTCATCTCAAATATATATATCTCTCTATATATATTTTTGTGCATTTTCTCTGAAAAGCTATCACAAGGCAAGTTCTGCTTGCATTTTCAGTCACGTTTTTTCACTAATTCAACCCTTCCCTTTTTCCAGAGGAACACACTCATGCTCACCATTTAATTAAGTGTTTAAAGAACTAGATCACGAACAGAAATGGTTGGAAGTCCTTTGGAAACTTTTCTCTCTTTCATTGTGACAGGCCTGCTCAGCACAATTTTTACAGGCAGAACTGGGGGGGTTCTGGGTGAAATGCTATCATTTCCTGGCTCAGCCACACGGTGGGGATGCAGAGGTTGGATGGGGCTGGAGGACAGAGCTCTGCCTGGGAAGATCTGTCTCTGCTGGGCAGGGAATCCAAGACAACATCAGTGTCTCTGCTAGTTCCCCAGTTCAGATCCTGACATAGGCCTATCTGCACCCTGGTCTACATGATGGAAGAGCCTTGGAGCAGCCAGGATTCGTCCAGGATTAAACCAAACCAAAATGTAGCTCCAACTCTACTGATGATCTCTCACAAGAGCTGCCAGAAAGCAACCCCTGGATTCACACACCCAGAAGTGCCATCTTCAGCATCCTCCTTTCCCCCTGGAGTGCTTCCTGCCGCCCTGCCCTGTCCACTCGTGCAGACATAGTCCACGAACAGCTCTATGGATGGATGGGCACGGAACCATGGACAGCATTAGGACCTGCTACGGCACACACTTTGGGGTGTTTTCGCTTGCTCTCCTCACTGCAGACCTAAGCTCTGCCCTTTGAACAATACACAGACGGTCACAGCAACCAACATCTCAGCTATCTGAAAGGAAGAAATCACACCAGCAATGGAGCAGCTGTGATTTCTGCAGGCCCTAATAACTATTAGCAATGAAAAAACAGCAAGTGCCCACTGCCTACATCTGGTCCAGCGTTAAGAAAGCTGTTAAGACTATATTCCAAAGGACAGCTGCTGTCTATGAAATGGCCAGCAGGCCACAACTCAAATCATCTATGAAGGCTAATAAGTGCCTTCACATATATGAATGCAAACTGATTATTTAGCTACATTCCCAATAGCTATGTGTTATTTCAGTGTTGTGTACTGACCTCTTGTTTTCTAGAGAACTACAAGGGTATTACCCTGAGTGCTTTATGTCAGACTCAAACTAGCAGACTCATAAATTCCATTTTTCCCCAAAGGGATTTCCCTGTTTTTCAGTTCTCACTAAAACTAAAATTACCCTATTTAAAACTTCCATTAAAATGACTTAGGAAATTCTGCTACTTCTGCATTTCCTGCTTCTTTTGTTGCAGTTTGCAACAGAATTTCATGCACAACAGACCACAGCAGTAAACTGGACAACTCCACTGGTGAAACTGATGGCACATCTTTGTGCTTTTTTTTCTGGGCAGTGTAAGTCAATAGATTCTTCAAATCCCTCTGCACCCCTTCTCCTCCCTGCCCAACCCACAGACTCCTGCTAACTCAACACTAACATATCTACAGGAAGAAACCTCAGCTGGGATGGAGGCTGCAAGTCCTCAGACCACGGAGACCATATTCTGTTCAATATGAAGAGCCATGACCACATCCCAGGTAGCACTGGGCTGCGTATGAACCAAATTGAGGGCAAGAACAACAGCACGTCAGGCTCTTGAGGAAAAGTGGGGGAGAGAGTAACAGAATGCTGTGAATTTTGCAACCACATAAAGAGGAAAGTAGATATGAAGTCAGGCATGGCAGCCCTGAGGACAAAGCTCTTCAGAGTGGCAGAAGCAACATGAAGTTCCCAGTCCTGTGTTGTCCCCTTTCTCTCCCCAATAGCAGGGTATTAGGGTGCAATAGCAGGGACCCTCCTCTAGTGATTTATTAAGGCTGATTAAGGTTTATGTGTTCATGTCTACTTGTAACTCTTCTGCTAGTGAGAAGAGGGCTGACTGACTGAAAACTGGTGGAAACCCCCCATTTGTCTTGCAAGCAGCAGAAAGAAAATTCCTGCAAGTGATGAAAAGTCCCATGCCTCGGATTTTACACGGCCGTGCTAGAACTGACAAGACCTGCCCCCAGAGCTTAGAGGAAAGCCAAGGAGGCCCAGGTGAACTCAGCAGCAGCAGGTCAGCGTTCGGACCCCTCTCCACAGCTCGGGACAGCCTTGTTGTGATTGTACCTACACCTCACTGAAGTGGCAGCTTCAGGGACAGCTCTAAGCACAGCAATTTTGTCCACCCCTCTGCCTGCAAGGCTGCCTGTGCACGTGTCTTTGGCAGCTCAGGTCTGCATGGCCCTGCTTGTGCATACGACTGACTCCTTGCAGCAGGAACCCCTTTTGCCCTGCAAGCTCAGGGCCTGAGGGCTTCCAGGACTCACCGTCACAGGCAACTGTCTTTCTGTGGTGCTCAATGACTCATTGACGGAGCAGTGAATGACTTTGTCGGAAACAATCTGGATCTCGCAGGAGATAAGGCCAATCTTCACTTGGTACTCATTGCTCTCCAGGCCTAGGCTGTCAGGCTCTTTCTATTGATAAAAATAAAATCAGGATGTCAGTCTTTAAAGCAGTTATCTGGTTGGCACGGGGTTTTCCTGCTTTACTTTCCATATCCCCTGCTGTTTCCAGACCTGGAAACACTCTCCCTCTCCAGGGACATCCTTCTAGCCTTCCACAGGAAACCCAGAATTGGGTCATTCCCCATTTTCCTGTTTCCCATTCCTCACTCAGCAGGGGACATGGAAGAAACCAGCCCCTCACAGAACCTGTAAAAATCTGTAAAAAATGTGTTTTGATCTGCCTCGGCTGTGTGCCACTGATAAGGATCTGAGCATCCACCTGGGAGCAAAGGAGGATGTGCAGTGGCGATGGGCAGAGCCAGAGAAGGGGGAGCACTTGTGAAGCACAGAGCTACGAGCAAGGATATCCTGCAGTGAACAATGGCCTTTGAACGAGCAGTGGACATTGTCTGAGCGGCAGCACCTTGACTTCCTTGTTGACCAAACTGAATTTGGTAGCCAAAAGGAAAGAACGTGTGACTTCTTATGCTGGAATAAATACCTATTGTCGGGACCTCCTGGCTTACCTGCTTGACCTCAGGCCAGTGCATTATCAGTCTTCATCACATGTCCTGTATTTTGTTTAGCTCCTTGCTGATACATCCTCCAAATACAGCCCTCTGACATCATGCCCCAAAGGGCATCATTAGGTCATACTGTGTCCCCTGATGGAAGGAACAAGGCCAGCAGAGCTGAGGAACAACCTCTGTGCTCTTGGGAGTGTCCTGGCCCTTCCATCCTCACCAGCTCCTTTCTCTCTCTCCTATGCTTGTCAGGCAGCAGCAGTATACTCATAGTTTGGACTAGACAGCTCCCCAGGAAGGAGCACCTAGCACCCAGAAGCTTAGCACAGCCGTAAATGTCAACCTCTTACATGTATAACCAGTGTTAAGGGCTCGCCAGGATGGTGCTTGATCCATTTCTCCTTCTTGGCTGTGAAGAACTGGGGGTCGGCATAGTACTCCAGGCTGAATTTGCTGATGTGCAGGACCTCCTCTGGGTACACCTCCTCATCCAGAGCTGGGCGGTCATCCGCATAGAGGCAACCATTGAGATAGAAATCCACAGGCGCTGGCTTGTTCCCCACAGTGATGTTGGAGGCAGCTGGAGAAGGGCAGGTAATCACGGTGTCGCTGTGAACCTTACACTTCTGAAAGGAGGAGAGAACAGAAGCATCAAGAAAGGTGAACTCAAGTCTCATCTGTGCATCAACAAACAGCCTGAGAAACTCCATGGCTTGGATCAGCCTTGGATAGGATGTCTTTTGCTCCATCTATGACTGTCTGTGTGCTGATCATCCAGCCAGGACCACGAAGCACCCCGCAAGCTGACAGCACTACAGACATGATTAATGTGTGGGAACCTTGGGGCCTGTCACTGCTGGGTCTCATATCCTCGTCCCTGCACCCAGCCTGACCTGCTGCAGCCTTGGCTTCTACCTGCCACGTGCCCCAGGGACTGGGCCCTGCTCCCTCCTAAGCTATGAAGTGACATTAGCAGGTGTCTCACCGTGTGTTCTCGCCCGATGCCACGCACCACCATAGACACGTTCTGCACCAGCTCAAAGCCTCGTCCCTCCAGGGTGATGATTCGGCCCCCACTTTAAATAGAAGGAGAGAAAGAGAATGTGATTGGGATGAAGATAGGAGCAGCAAACATAACCAAGAGCCAAAGGCTACGCCCCACTTGCCACAAGCATCTCCAGTGCTACGGAGGTGCTGGGGAGGAAGGAGTAGCCGTCTCCTCGCAGCAGAGCTGTCCAGCTGCTCCCATTGCCCAAAACGCTGCGGCCTCCCTGCTGAGGCTAGAGGGTGAGCGGAGCCGGCCCCCAGACCCCACCAGCACAGGACCTCCAACCACCCAGCAAGGACAAGGACTCAGGCCTGTCCTCTGCCCCACAAGGAACAGAAAGAGCTCCGAGTCTAGCAGAAAGACCCTTCTAGACCGAGATGAGTTAGACCTCCAACCACCCAGCAAGGACAAGGACTCAGGCCTGTCCTCTGCCCCACAAGGAACAGAAAGAGCTCCAAGTCTATCAGAAAGACCCTTCTAGACCGAGATGAGTTAGACTGAGATGAGGAAACTGTGTTTGGGAGCTTTTGCCTGGGGAATTTGAAATATGGGCTCCCAACCTGCAAGTGATTAAAGACAGTAACGAGAGGGCCCTAATGCACACAACGCTGCTAGGGAGAGCAAGGGGTGGAGAGCAGGAACAGGGCATTGCTCTGGACAGCAAAAGTTGTGCCCTGAGTTTCCTCCCCGCTTTGCAAGTTCCACCTATTTCAGCAGTATTTCTCAGGGAACTGTGAAGATTTATAAATCTCATTTTCTAAAGGTACATTACACTTGATGACTTTGGGTCTAAGGAGTCAGGTTCTCTGAAAACTTCTACTGTGCTATAGCTCTTACTAGGTTATGATTCCAGTTGCTAAGTAGGAACTTGTTACATCTGCAGAACAGTTCAGAACTTCCCTTTTATTTAAACTATTCTTGCTGGCACTAGAGCTTGCACTTTTCAGCAATATCGTAAGACAAATCCACTCCAGATGATTTTTTTAAATGCACAGTTGATTCTGCAGGGTGAGCCCCACAGCAGCACCCTGGAGCAGACAGAGCACCCAGCAGCGCTGCAATAACAACCCGTGAACAAAGCACAACCAAGCAGCCTGAAGAAGACTGCTGCCATTCTCAGCGCTCTGAAATTTGGAAACCGATATAAATACTAAGAAAGCAGATTGCAGTGGCTGAGAAATACCCAGCCGGTTTCCCCTGTGGATGTGGGTAGTGACATTCTTCTGTATTTGGATGTGCTCTTGCTGTTCAGCTCAGTTTGCAAGGCTGCTCACACAGCTGGGACTGTCTGAACGGCTGCCGTGCGTGGTGCTTAACCTTCCCACCGCCCCGTCTTTGGCTTCACTTCGGGGAACCGGAGACACAGCCCTGCTTCAGCAGAGCCGGTGTCAGAGCCAGGGCAGACGTGGGTTTTCTAGACTCCACCACTGAGGAAGAGGGGTTTTCACTGGGATAGCCAAAGGAACAGGAGTCCGAGAGCTCCAAGGACAGGAATGAAATTAAAAGCAACACACTTTAAAAATGAAATGCGATGGCCTCGGGGTCTGCTGAAACCCAGAACTACAAATCTCAGCTTATCCACCAGCAGTTTTATTGCCAAGAAAACTCCTCGGGGACTCATGAGTCCCCTTGTCTGAGGCTCCTTAGAGCCCCTGTGAGATGCAGGCAGTGCAGGTGCCACAGGCCCCACATGCCCTGCCCGCAGCGGCGGCAGCCCCGCCGTGCAGCACTCGTGCTGCCCACGACGGGCTCTCGAGAGCAGCCGGGAAGCGGCTCTGAGCAGTACCCGGGACGGCGGCGCTGACCCAGCGCCACCTTCCTCCCGCAGCCTCCTCCTCTGAACTGGAGTCAGGAGGCTGAGCAAGGTGGCCGGGGCCCAAACGACACCCTGCCTCCTAGTCGTGCTTTCCTGACTCGAGCACAAGGCTAGCGCAAGGCTTCTCCTCGGAAGCCTGTCTGCATCAGGATGGCTCGAAGCACACGGCAGAGCACGTGCCTGCTGCCCACAGGGGCCACACAGGGATCCTGCGATCAGCTCTGCCCTTGGCCAAGAGCGCAGCGTCCGTATTTGTGTTTAGTACAGCTAGGAAGCCAATTCCAACAATGTCTCCCAAGGATCCTGACAGCCTTTGCCTTCCCCAGAGGAGAGATCTCACCTGATCTGACTCTTTTTAGGGTTGATGTCCGTTATGACCGGGTTCTTCTCATACTTGAACGTGATATTGTCGTTGGCACAAGATTTGTTCTCAAACTGGATGCAGACTCGCACCGCCGTGGTGAGGTCCGCAGAGGGCATGGTGCACATGATCACGGTATCATTGCGACTGCAAAGGAGAGACAGGGTCAGGCAGGGAAAGCCTCAGCGGAGGAACGTCGGAGCGATGCAGCAGGGGCTGTGAGTTCCCACGGGCAGGAGGCGACAGCAAGGATGCGGGCACCTCATCCCCGTGCTCATGGGGCCCATGAATCCAGCTCCTGATCTACTCAGGGACAATAAGATCTTCCCCAACATTTGGGTTCTTTCTCCACAGTTCCACCAGAACAGCTCCTGGTGCCTGCCCCAGTCCCAGTCCCACCTGAGATCTGTGCACTCTTTGGAGCTGTTGATGAGCACGTGGAGCTCGGAGCCAACATCCAGACGGCTTCCTCTGATGGTCACTCTTGTTCCTCCAGCTTTCGGGCCATTTGGTGGATCTATGGATTGCACCACAGGAAGCTAAAAAAACAAAAGAGAAATTCCTCAATAGTTTTCCATTCTAGTAAATTAACAACTGATAACTCCAGACCATGCATAGAAACTGCTGTCATAAATTTAAGTGTTTGGTATTGCCTTGCTCTGAAATAGCAGTATTGCCCAAGTACTTATTGCCTTGTTTCCTGAACAAGGAAAGAGTGAGACCATATAATCCTCTGTGAGTCCTAAATCCTGTCCTATAAGTGACACGTGGGTCTGAACTGGAGCCCTGGATCTCAGAGCCCTGAGCTTTCCAGCCACCCACGTCCATGAAGGAGGAAAGCTGCTCTCCTTCCAGCTTCACCATTCCTGCTCTTCCCTTTTGTTTCCTCCCGCAAGCGAAGCTATGCCAAAGCTGTCCTGCATGATGGCTCTGAGATCTGTGAAAATATCCACCTGGGTCTATGTAGCAAAATTTCAAACTCATTCTTCCTTAAGGAAGATTCAAACACAAATCTCCTGAGGTGACAGACACTAAGGGGGAAGTTACTTTGCCTCTCGCTATTTTCCACTGAAATTAGTATGCAAGTTATCTGCGTGCACAGCCCCTGGAAACCTTCTGGAGATTCGGGAGCTTGAGGCTTCATAACTAATGCAGTCCTGAGCCCTCGCGCCTGCTGCACAGAGCGCCCCAAGGGAGTCTGCTGGGCAGCTTTCCCGCTCTGGCTTGCACAGGACACCGAGGGCACAGCACATAATTATTGCAGGACCTTCCAGGACGCGTTTGATAATTCCCTACCAAGCACCACAAAGCCCTGGGGAACAAGAGCTGCGGGGCTGCAGTGTGGCACAAATCTGCTCGCTGCCACCTCTGTCTCTCGCCGCAGAGATAGGGAAAAAAACTACACAGAAGCTGAGCAAAGAAAATACAGCTAAGCTGCTTCATATCTCCTGGTGCTAATATCCCTCCCTGTCAATCCAGCCACACAAACATGCTTATTAATAGCTATCCTTGCCCTTGCTCTGCACTGAGAATGATTCTCTTCCTCTGCAGCCATCTCCCTTGCTGCATCAGATTGCTATGAATTTCTATAGGATTCATTTTATTGACTTATATTTCTCAGAGTCCCAGAAATAGAGTTGCAGGCAGCTATCTCCTGCCCTTGCCCCCCAGCCACACACTCCAGTGTGCTGCAACAACAGCAGCAGAAAGGATTATTCACGCCTGCAAAGCCCTCCAGCTCTTCTCATCTGCAAGAGCCAGCGGCTCTCAGCACCGACCGCCTCCACTGCAGCTTTGCGAGTTCAGCTTATCTCCAGCCGCCTGCAGTGACCTGCACAAGACTCGGAACCACATTTCCTTCTCCTCTTTAGCAGAGTTATAGCTAAATTTTGCCTCTTCTAGGGGGGTTAAGGGGGACTTTGCTGCACTTAAAACACAAACGATATTTAATCTGGATAGGCTGTTCTGGTACTTTGGACACTGTCAGGTGAAGTGTTATTGATGTTCATGAGCAGGTCTCAGTGCGATCAGCGTTGTACCGTACAATTTACTCCATCTTCCCGCCCCTGCATGTAGGATGATAACCAAGAAACCACATGTATGGCTTCGTTTGGCCATGCTGCCGTGCACGGCCGAACACCTCCACGCCGGCCACACAAGGCACCCGTGCACACAGTAGGGAAGTGCCTCATTTTCCCAAGCTGGTTGGATGGAGATGCGAGGCAGCATTGTGCTGTGCCATCTGGCAGGAAGCGGCTCCTCTCTCCTTGCTCCCAGGAGCCAAGCAGAGCGGTCCGAAGCGCTGCTCCCGACTCGGGGACCCTCTTTGGCATTTCTTGCTTTGTTAGTGCTGCTGCAGGTGTTTCCTCGTCCTCGGGAAGCAGGCTCGGAGCCATCCTCTCCCATGCCTAGAGCCCTTCTCCTCCTTGTCAACAAATCAATCAACTCTCCAGCCACGCACGTGGCAGCAGGTCTGCTCTTTTTGGAGGCTGCACATGCATCCTGACAATTAATGCACTAGAAATCTCAACCCCAGATCTCTTACCGAGATACCCACACCTGCACCTTGCTCCCTTCCACACTGCAGGTTCTCCAATGTATTTCAGATGAGAAATTGAACACCCAGAAACCATGGGAAGGGGTCCATACCCCACATGAACTCATGCTGCACCAGCACTGCCAAAGCCCTTAGTCTCCCCAGTTCTTTCTTGGAGAGAACCAAATTCCAAAGCGTTTGCATATGCAGCATGTCACTGGCATCCATACCATCGTGCTTGACCTAGAGCCAGAGGCTGCTCACAACCCCCAGCTAGCCCGGGGTGAGGGTGCTGGGAGGAAAGAAACGCTGCACGGGTTCTGTCTGGCTGACCCAGACAAAACTCACCTCTGTGCACGGCACAGTGCAAAACCACAGAGGGCTTCTCTTGCTCTATGTGACATGGCTTAACTCAAGCCGAAATCCAAGAGCTTGTGCTCGTGCAAACACTGAGCAATCTCCAAAGCACAAAATGCCACTTCAGAACAGTGCAGGTTCTTATTATGAAACTTGACGTAGCAAGGAGAGACCTGGCAATTCACATAAAACCTCACAGGCTATGATGGTAGGTTAGCAAAAGAACAACAACTAAAATGAACTCCTTGTTACAGCAGAAGAAACAGAGACATAACCAGGACAAGCGAGACGTCCTCACGAGCCTTGGGATTGCAAGGCAGATGTGGTGCAAATTAAGCTACAGCACCTTGGCTGCAGTCCTCCTTGCAGCGCTCCAGCCTGAACTCCCTGGACCCCGTTCAGGCAATTGAAGGTGAAAGCTCATTGCCAGTGCTCTGCTGGGCCCTGTTTTCCAAGGCAGCGGGAGCGGGGGGTGGATAGGGAAGAGGAGGGGAGGTAGAAGGGCTTTTTTCTTAAGGAGTACAAAGGAAAAATAATGTGAGGATGCCTAGGAACACCCCTGGGACAGCCACTTACCACGTAGGAGTATCGCTCCCTGGACTTGCCCTCCCGGCTCACATTAACGGCCACCACGTCAGAAAACACGTCCTGCGCTTCGCCCGTGCGGCAGACAATCCTGCAGGAGGGAGCAGCCCGGTGAGCACCGAGTCGGGCAGCCATCCGGAGCGGCCCGGGGAGCACCGAGTCGGGCGGGCGTCCGGAGCGGCCCGGGGAGCACCGAGCCGGGCGGCCGCCCGCAGGAGCCGCGGCCTCTCCGCGCACTCCAGCTGCACCTGCCCGCCACACACGTCGCGTTCCTGACCTGGGAACCTGGGCTTTTCCACGGAGCTCTGAGCACAGCGAAACGCAACAGGTCCCTGTGTGCAAAGTCCCCCCGTGTTAGTGGCACCAAGAGACTGTTCAGGAAGCTGTTTCCTGGGGACGCACCCAAGGGCAGAGCTGGGTAAATCCCAGTCTCCGCACGCCCTCAGCATCACAAGTGAGCGCTCGATCTGAGCGCCAGCTCCCACCCGTTGCGAGGGCGCAGCGGGACGCGGCCTGCGGCAAGGGGAGAGAGTCTGGTGAGAGGCCCTCAGCCCTCGTCCCCCCAGCACCACCGGACACTCACGTCTCGGAGACCTCGTATCTGTGGCGGAGCGGCTCGCACTTGACACCGCCGATGTGGACGGCGTTGGCGACGTCGCTGAAGCGGCGGCCCAGGTTCCGGCCCCGGATGGTGAGCAGGGTGCCACCGGCCTGTGGCCCGCTCAGGGGCTCGATCTGCAGGGGAAGGGCGGCACGTTAGCAGGTCTGGCTGCCCGCCCGGCCATCCCTGCTCCACCTGCACATCCTCTGTACACAGCGGCATCTGGGCAGAAACTGCCCTGGAGACACGGAGCCCCGAGCAGGGCTGGGGAGCGCGAGCACCTGCCCTGTCACCGCGCTCGGCAGCCTGCCGAGCACAGCAGGGCCTCCGAGCAGCAGAGGAGGAACCGCGGCCAGGACAGCAGCGCCCGAGCCTGGGGAACAGCCTGAGGGACTCGGGACGGGAGGCGGCTCCCTATGCATTCCCTGCTGCCAGCTGGTTGCTCCTCCGGCAACTGCCACCTCCCTGGGACAGGGATAGGGATAGGAATGGGACAGGGAAGTGCCCACTGGATGCAATGCTAAAGAAATAGCATCACCACGTTCTCGTGCTTTGTTTCCGTTATTTTCTGGCGAGGCACTGATAAGGTTTTGTATGTGCTGGGGAAGGACAGCCTCATCTGGGGACCTTCCTTTCCTTTCAAACGATGAGATGAAACGGGTAAGCAGTGGGAATCGTGCGATTCGTCTGTGCAGCACTACAGTGCTCGGATTATGAGCAGACATCACTACATGTCTGCCTAAGAACAGAAACATCACATCCTTGCCAATTTCGACAGCCACATTAGCTGTTTTTCCTGTCCAGTTTCTTCTCTTTTCCCATGGAGTTCATAGCACTTTCTTTTTACTCCTCGGGGGACAATTTTGGTTGCTCATATCACAGCTTTAGACAGAACTCCACATTTAAATGCCCCTCTAAATATCCAAAAATGATCAGCCAAATAAAACTTGTCTCAAAACACAGAATGCCAAGACGCCCCTCTCTCACCGCAGATCTCGCAGAGCCTCAGAGCATGCATGCCTGCAGACAGGGTTCACGTTCAGCTTCCAGCTATACCCAGCTAATTACTATTTCTAGATACGAGTCCTTAAGCTGCTTGTACAACTCCTCCTCCCTTCACCACCCCAGGAGCTCAGGGACACTTTCACTGCGCTGGTGTTGCTTTTCTCACAGTGTGATTAAAATTGGTCCTTGCAAATATCAAGCTGTCTTTGCAGGTTGTTTTCGACTTCCAGGTGCCCCAAACCATTACTGCCTCTCAGTGAATAATTCAGCGCTGCCCTTGGCTCGTGCCAGGGAGCAGGCGGGTTCCGCGGGCGTGCGCGGCGCCGTGGTCCTGCTCGTGCCCCGCCCGGCGGCCGCTCTTACCTTCCTGATGTCGGGAGCGGGGCAGGGCTCGGCGGCCGCGCCGGGCTCGGCGCTCGGCCGGCAGCTGGAGCTGCCCTCGCTCCAGGCGCAGCGGTGCCCCGCGTCCTCTCGACCCAGGCACTGGGAGCAGTCAGCGCTGCCGGTGGCACAGTTGTAGACCTCCACTGCACCCAAAGGACAAGAGCGCCCGTGAGGCCGGGCCGGGGTCACAGCCCAGCTCGCCTCTGCATGGACATGGGCCCCGGCACAGTGAACTAAACCGAGAAGCACGTGAAGGCAGGGACGAGCCGAAGAGCTTGTGCGCGCAGCGGGACGAGGCAGTCCTGGCTGCCATCCTGCACATTTCCTGCAAGGACCAGGCGCTTGTTCTTACTGCAGTATAAATTAGCACTTTCTTTTCTCTTTTTCCCTGCCTTTTGAAAAACAAACAGCAACTCAAGCTCAAAACCTTTTGTCAATTTATGCTACACGTTTCCAATTCTCAGTGCCCACGTGGGAAGCTGCTTGGCATAAGCAGCCCCATCCTGTTAGCAAAGCAATCCCATCACTTCCATAGCGTGCGACGAGAGCCGAAGGGCGAGCGCTGCGTGCAGCGTCTCGGTGCCCTGTCCCGGTGACCGGGCACGGGCTGCTCCCCCCGGCCCCGCTCGGCTCCCAACACCCTTCCTGCACCAGGCTCCTCTCCTCAGCGGGGCCTGAGGTTACGCTTCCTTGCAGCCCGAGGCCTCCGACAGCAGTGTGGGTATCCGCTGAGACCAACAGCTACCAACATTCAGGAAGCATTTTCACACCCTTTTCCCCGGGGGATATTTTGCAGGAGAACATAAAGTAAAGAAACAGTCATATTTTGCACTTCTGTTTGCAGGAGAGTCTCAAAGCACTTCATAAACAACTAATGAAGCTCTCGGCCTTCTACACTGCATTTTTTCAAGCTAATGAAACTGCATTGGCATTCAATCTCTCATTCTGCAGGAAAAAAAAAAGTGGGTTTATTTTACCTCTTTCTCAGTCTTTTTTTGGGTTTCCACCCAAGGATACAGCTGAGATCCCCTAAGGTGCATTGCAGAAATGCAGTTTACAATAAAAGCTGATAAATACTGCTAAAACAATCAACAGGAAATAACTGTAATTCCATGACAGACAGTATGAGAGATACATGCATTTATGTAATTGGCCCAGCAGATCTCTGTCTCTCCTTGTAATTGTTCTGCAATTTTACTTGTACCAATCTGATCAAGGCTAAGAGGAGCCAGGGCTGTATAATGGTCCCACAGGAGCTCAAAATATGCTGGCAAATTCAAAGTGATGCAAATGCAGGCTGCAAAAACCAACTCCTCTTCTTGCAAGAAAGCTGTGGATTCCATGCTCCTTGCATGGTCTTTTCTGCTTCCAGCAAAACTCATGGTGAGAATTACACATCTTTCACTGCATACTAAAATAATCTTAGCTCAAAGCCCTAACTCTCTCCAGCAGTTACCTCTAGCAGCTCAAAAATGCTTCCGACACGCTTTTCCCCATGCAGAGAAGTCCTAGCTCGTGCTTCCCATGCCAACATTTCAAAGGCTGTTTCACCAGTGCGGAATGCTGCGCAAGATATGTCTACTTTGTGCACTGGAATTTCCCATGGGGAAACCTTTCACCCTGGGTCTCTGGCCGATAGCACTAATGCCTCCCCACCTGCTACAGCTTTCCTCCCAGCAAGAGCTCACTGGAACGGTCTGGTCCTCTTTTGCATCCAATATAACCCAGCACTTTCTCCTGACGCGAGACAGGAGCAGCCCGCAGCGGCTCGGGGGAGTCCATGGGGGAGCACATTGGGGAGCTCATGGGGCCCATGCGGCTGCATCCTGGGCTCGGCCTCCCCAGCACCTTCTCCCGGAGGCTCCTCTGTCCCTTCTCTGTCCCATGTGCTGCTCCCAGGGACGGGGAGTAGGACGGGCACCTTTTATTCCTTCCTCGGCACAGGAGGGGAAAGGCCTCAGTTCCTACCCCGCGCTGAGCTGGGGCCGTGCTCCCTTATCCATGCAGGGAAGGATTCCTGTGCCAACCCCAGGGATGCGGCGCTGCTGCTGGCACCAGCCGCTTGGGGTCGGGCACTCGGCCCCGCACAGGCCCCGGCCGCACACGGGCTTGGCGGGAGCTGAACGCGACGGGATGCGGGACGCGGCGTCCTGAGCAGGCACGGGCCCCTCTGCCCGTCAAGGCCCCCCCGCCGCGCGTGCGCACCCGTGAACAGCCCCGTGTGCGCGGTGCCCACGCAGCCCCGCTGCTGCAGGGGTGCCCCGCGGCCGCGCTCCGGCCCCTGCGGGAACGTTGCTGCCCACGGCGCCCACGAAGCCGACCCTGCGGGAACAGAGTGAGAAGGTCTGCAGCCCTAACCTGTCATCATCTCCGGGCTGTCAATAAATCTGTCCGGGTGATCCTTCAGCTGGAGGCTTATGGGGAACAGTTGGCTTTTCTCCGACGTGTGGAGCTGCAGCAAAGCACAAGCGAACCCTCAATGCAGGTAACTTGTGACAGGAGTCACCTGCCCATCCTCAGCACAGGGAGGGACACGGCGACTCCTGACCTCAACTGCTCTGCTAAGGACTCGTCAAAAGCAGAATGTTAGTGAGGACAGAGCCATGGGCTGCTGGGATTTTAGCAGGAATGAAAAACATAAATTAACACCCTGGGCAGTGTGAAGTTTTAGCACTTGGTCACAAGAGGCAATTCCTCGGGCAATGAGATGGGGAAGTCCTGCTACCACCAGCTCCTCCAACCCTCCAGCTCCTCCAACCTTTCTCTACAGCTGCCGTTTTACATATTCCCATTGGCAGAGCCCAGGCATTTGCTTGCATTTCAGAGGAGTGACTAGTCCCGCAGTAACCACACTGCACTCCTTAGTGAGCATCTGGGTATTTCTACAGACCAAAATCTTTTCCAGGAGAAAAAAAAAAAAAGCTACAGGAAAAAAAAAAGCTTTTTTTCCCCCAGGAAAAAAAGTGACAATTCTTTGGTTTGTTTTACTGGAGCGTTTCCATTTACAAAGCCAAAAAGGCAGCTCTTTCCGCAGCCCCGCAGGGAGCAGGGCTGAAGCCACCAGCACAGCTCCCAGTGGGAGCGTGCACCCCAGGAAAGCCACTCCGCCGCACGGGAATTGGCGCCGCTCCGGCCCCGACGCACACTCACCAGCACGTGGCTGCACTGAACCGCCGAGGAGTTGACCCAGCGCACCTCGAATGCCCGCTCCGCGCCCAGTCGGCACTCCAGAGCCGTCTCCTGGGGACACAGCGTGCAACGTGTACACACATCGGCCTTTTGTGCATTTTCCCAATCAGACAGGAGATAAAATTGGCGCTGCATCTCAGCTTGTTTGTCCTGTGTGTATCTCAGGTATAAACATGAGAGCAGAACTCAACATTGCAAATGGCCAAGGGGCCCCTTTCCGAACAGGCCGTGCTCTGCTGCCCATGGCAGAGGCCACCCTTCCTCTGCAGCGGCGAGCCGGGCGGGCTGCCGGCCGGGGGAGTGCAGGGCGATACCTGCCTGCTCAGCGCCCGGCTCCCGTCCTGCGGGCAAATCCCATGACAGGCAGATCCCCCTTTGCCATTACTGAGCACTAACCCAGCTTTAAGACCTGACAGATCTGATCAAAAACTAAAAAAAAAAAAAAAAAAAAAAAAAAAAAAAAAAAAAAAAAAAAAAAAAAAAAAAAAAAAAAAAAAAAAAAAGGAAAAGTACATGAAAGAAAACATCACATTGCTGGCATGGAGTTGCTGACTCACAGCACACATGTGGCACTAAGACAGAAACCAGAGTCTTTTGCTATGAATCATTTTTTGCACCCAAGAACTTCCACTTGGGAACGGAGGCGCTGTCCTCCGGCTGCACGGCGCTGGCCTGCGGGGGCTCACAGGGTGCTGGGCATCGCTCCCCGACGCCTCCTGGGACGTAGGGCGCCGGAGCCGGCCAGGAGCTGAGCCGGCTCAATCTCCTGGCACCGGCTCCAGGAGGGTTTTGCAGCTGGTGGGAAGGAGGAAGTCGGATTGTGAGATATTCTCGAGGCCTCCCTCTGGGAATGCCTCCGCCACTTTCCTGTTGACTTCATTTCCTATCAGGTTTCATGCGGCATCACTTCCTTTTCAGGCACCTCCAGCACCCACAGAGGAAGAGCAATTTCTCGCCCTTTTCTGCTGATTGTGGCGGGGCACATCCTTGTTTACGGAGGCCAGGGTGGCTGCAGGAAACGGGGCCCAGGCGGGGCAGCCGTGTGGGCTGCACACGGGGGACACGGTGCCCGCAGCCCCTTCCTGCCCTCCGGCGCAGCCGGCTCCGTGACCGGCATCCCTGGCTCTCCCGGTCCGGGTATCCCGCTGCACACCAGAGCTCTGGGAGGACTTGACCCACAATGACACAGGGCAGCTTCCTACAAACGCCAGAGCTTAGCCAAATATTTTCCCAGTGCCCAGATCCCTGCACTAAATTCCTCTGGCTTCTCCTGGTGTGAAACACATTGCAGAGGCGGCATTTGAGGTCCTCTCCCACTGCTTGTCCTACAACAATTCACATGCCAGAACATTTCACAGAAAGGACTTTTCCACAAAAAAAAAAAAAAAAAAAAAAAGCTCAGCAGTGGCCACCAGAAGCTAAATGAGAACATGTCCTTGCTACGGCCCA